>PVJL010001137.1:0-13659 GCA_004026885.1 Lyroderma lyra | reverse complement strand
AGTTGTAGAAGTGACAGATGTACTTGGAAGAAAAGGTGGATGGTGGTGGTGGTGGAGTATTTAATTAGGCTGTAGACAACATCCACAGAAATTTCCTAAATAGGCACTTGTAATACTCATGAGAGATTGGACTTTGGGCCACTGTCCAATCTTTGGAAGATGCCCATGTTCAGTGTTGATGTCCTCAGTCAGGGAAGAGTGTGGAAAGTCCATTAGAAATGCCGGCGGAGACACAGTGGGGACATGCCTGTTGGTATTTCGTGCAGGATGGAAAGAACCCTCTCCAACTCCCTGGCACAGAGGGTCCGAGGATGACAAGCCTGGCCTGTGCCCTGCTGTATGAGTTGGACAGAATTCGGTCCCATCTCAGCTGGTTCCTGCGTGCCACAACACTGCTGTGGAAAATCAGTCACATTCTTCATTTCTACGCCTGTGCCCTCCCAAGAAAACAAGGTGGAGGAGGACAAATACGATGGATGAATCCCTCTAGGAACTTGCCTCAGACAACGTCTGAGATTCAGTTTTGAAAGTCACTCATTCTGTGTGTCTGTGAGAGCCTTGCTTTGTAAACTCTTATCACATCCAGTGTTTTAGGCCAGAAGCTCTTGTGCTCAGCAGTTGAAACATGATCTGGAGTCACAAACTGAATGGTCCGTGCAGCCCCCACTAAGCCAGTCGAGGTGGAGCTCTGTGGGTCCGGGAGGGGTCAGAAACAGGTCAGGGGAGTGGGGTGGTTTCGTGTAGCAGCAGCTCCTGGCAGAGGCTGCTGCAGTGGCTAGTGCAGTGAGACGGCTGGAGCTCTGAGTAAGGCAGATTGGTTTTAGAAAAGACCACGAGAAAGGGTAGATCAGCAGCTGAGGTTGTATCAGCAACTGGGTATTTGTTTTCCTCCTGCTAGCTGGGTTTGGCAGCCAGCTGTGAGACTTTAGAACTGATCCTCACAGCAGGTCAAGGTCAAGCCCACAAGCTGTGTATTCCTTGGCTGGCCTTCCCTGGCCCCCTTCCCCTGCAGAAAGAAGCTCAGGGAAACACAATAGAAAGGACATTGCCAGTGGCAGGGCCCTCAGCTTCCTTCCTTAGCCTGCCCTGCGGCCAACCCGCATTTTCCAGCTGCTTAAGATTTGGTTTGTGGTCTGAAACGCCTTTCTAAAATTTGGTCTGACACAGGAGGAGTCGTTACAGTCACCTGGGTTTTTATTCTCAACTGAGAATTTGAGCAAATTTATCTGAATGGTTGAGAGATGTGGATATACTCTTGAGGACTGCAGGCATATAAACAAGAAGTTGACTTTAATGATTATTAATTGTAATAAACAATAATACTCAGGTGATGAGTCAGCATTCATAGGTTTAAAGAACCTACATTGTTGCGTTATTGTGATTTAAGAAACTGGAAAAACCATGCCATTTGGTTTGATTTGCTGTAATGATTGTGTTCATTTGGTAAATTCATTTTTAAATAATAGAATTGTTTCCTGCAACTTTTTGTACATGATTTTAAAAGTGCATTTCCAGAAGCTGCTGGTCAGACTCCTTTAGCGACGAAAGTCGAGGAAGAGTTTTTAAAACTCTGTATGTGTATTCTGTGCTATTCATCCAACTCAGAAATTTTTTCTCCTTTCATTTCCATGAATAAGAGACATGATGGAAGGGATTGTTCCAGGAGTGTTGCTGCGTATCTAGACCTGTCACCTGACCGAAGATCAGCGACTAACATTTCAGACACCTTACTTTGTCCCTACTGGGTCTTACTTTTATTGGTTTTGCTTTTGTCCTCACAGTATCTTGGGAAATGGCTTGGAGGAGTTGTTCCCCAGAG
Source organism: Lyroderma lyra (assembly GCA_004026885.1). Taxonomy (NCBI): domain Eukaryota; kingdom Metazoa; phylum Chordata; class Mammalia; order Chiroptera; family Megadermatidae; genus Lyroderma; species Lyroderma lyra. Next base: position 11,840 of record PVJL010001137.1, on the reverse strand, counting down.
GTATTTGGAGCTTTTTTTATAGTGTAATGGACTGTTCTCCTGTGGGCCGTGGGCTGGTGGGGTCACTGAGTATTTGGGGTTCTAGTGCCCTTCAGGAATGGCAAGCAGGGGGTTCCCACACCACATTATTTCCAGTTGCTCAGAGGTTACTTCATTATGGATGACCTCCATGCAGTGCCAACCCCCTCCCCGACAGTTCTCACCTTCTGCCTTTTTAAAATTATGTACTTAATTTTGGCCAGAAGTTTACTACCATTGGTGCTTCATATTATCTACCAAAAGGGAATTCCAGAGCCTGTATTTTAAGCTGCCTGGACTTTTTTCTCCCTTGACTGCTTTTCTAAATAGCATCTAATTTTGTTGTGCATTTGTGCCCTACCCTTCTTGGAAATGAAAGAGGGTTTCTCCTATAACTAAGAAGTGTGTGACCTTGGGCTAGGACCCCTGTGTGTCCAGAGAGAACACTGGGCCCTCCTTAATCAAGGACAGTACAGGAGCTACTTGGTTCATGGAATTCTCTGTGGGAGATCCTTCTTAATTTGTTAATAGCAGTGACTCCCTATGGCTTTGTTCTGAAGGCCACCAGGTTTCTTGCCATCTTTAATACATTTGTAAAGCCTCAGACATTTTAATCTAGTGTTTCATTTCAGGCAGAAATGGGCTCTCTAATGTTGGACTTGACTTAACAGGACTGGAGAGTCCTTTACAAAGATCTTTTAAACTAATGCTAGCCATTCTAAAGGTCTTTTTTTCTTTCCTCAATAAATCATTTGCAAAGGTGTTCATTTTGAAAGGGGGAAGTATTTGGCTTTAACCAAAGAGGTGGTTTTTGGTTTTTGGTTTTGTTTTTTTTTTTTAAAGCAAAATCCTTTCAGTAAAAACTTAATTGAGGAAGGGTAGATTAAGAATGCATATGTCCAAATCCACTTCTATAGGAGTTTAATCATATTTATGTGATTAAATGATGGAAGAATTCTTTATGGTAATCCATTTGGGGTGAAGGATCCTGGGAAATTCTCTCAGGTAAAGAAAGCTGTAGTAGATGTGTAATATATGTCTTGAGAGCTATTTATAAGAAATTTAAGAGGATTTTTTTTTCCTTTATTAAAGATTTGGGGTTTTTTTACTTTGCAAAAAAAATACAAAAGTTTTATAGTGATAACTTTAATTTTTTAAACTTAAAACAATTAGCTGTAGCCAAATTATATTGTTACATTTCACTATATTAGAATTTGAAAATGTGATATGTGTGGTAAATCTACTGTTTAAAATCTATAAGTCTCAGATATTGTTAGAGTTTTGGTAACTTTTTAAATGGATTTTTTTTCCCCTTGAGTCACAAAGGCAACTATGGATTTATATTTGTTTTTTTGAATGATAATTTTTCTATGAAGTGTCTGAAGTCGACTGGTCTTTCCCTGTGTAGAAAGTTCAAAACTTGTTAACTCTGTACTTAATAAAATTGAAAACTGGAAACCATGTTGTTTTTCTCCCTTCTGTCTGATGCATTTACAATTAAAGTCCTCCAGGTAGTGTTTCCCAAGATGTTGCCTTCACATGTTAATCAGCTCTCTCTGTAAGCTTCTCAGAGTCCCTCGTGATTCTTGAGAATGAAAATACAAACATGGAAACCCAACCTTTTCGGTTTCTCTGGGTCGAAAGCCCCTGTGGCCTGCTTTTCTTTTCCTGTCCTTAATGCTAATGACACGCTGTTGTACATATGAGAATTAGAGTAAGTTTTTAAGGAAGGGAGGTGAGTCCTCCAGTATGGTTCTTTTTCAAGATTTGGTTGTACCAGGTCTTCTGCATGTCCCTTTATTAAAGTTTAGAATTAACCTGTGAGTTCCCTAGGTTGGGATGGCATGGAGTCATTAGGTCGGTTTGGGAGGAACTGACACCATAACAACAGTAAGTCTTCTGATGTGTGATTCTATCTTTAACGTATTTAGGTCTTTTAAATTTAATAATAAAAATGTATTAATAAGTACTTCTGTTTCTATTAAAATATCTTTGTATAAGATTTAATCATGCTACTTCTAAATCTTGTTTTTAAGAAATTAGTTTCCTAAGTGTCTCTATTATGTATATCACACAAAATTTACCACTAATTTAGCTTTTTTAAAGTGTACAATCAGTAGTGTTAAGTACGTCCATATTGTTGTGCAGCTAAGTTCCAGAACTCTTTTCCATCTTGCAAGGTTGAAACTCTGTACCGATTGAATAGCAGTTCCTCATTTTGCCTTCCCACCAGCATCTAATGAATTTGTCATTCCATTTTATTTGCCCTCTTTTTCCTCCCAGATAGATGCTCTTTAAGTCTCCTGGCTTTTGCCTTGGGGTTCACTTCTTGTTGTAAATGTTATCCATGGATTTTTGGTTCTATCTAGTTCCATCTTTAGATGGGAATTCAGGAAGATCCAAAACCTGTATTCTACCACTGCCATCATATCTTCCATTCACTCTTGAATTGAACCCACTGTAATAAGGTTTTCACACAGACCCTTTCTCGGAAACTGCTTTTCAAGGGGCATTGGTAGCCTCCACATTGCCGAATCCATTGTCCTCATCTTACTTGACTTATCAGAAGCACTTGACACTATTAACTAACTTACAAACCTTATTCAGATTTCAGTGATTTTTACACACACTCATCCCCAGGTTTTGAAAGTGATTATTGTAGTTATCTTTTTCCTGTTTGTTTACTTCTCTTGCACTTAAGATCACGGGAGGCAGATAACTTGTCTTTTTAGTTAAGTCTCTGCATCCACCCGCAGGGAACCACCCTTGGGACTTTCATCTTTGACCATACCTGACTGAGTTTTTGGCTCATCTTCCAGGTCAAACTTCCTTTTCCATAAGAAAAGGCCTGATTTGCAGCTGAATAGTTTGCTCAGCTGCTTCCTGTCCACAAATGTTTGAGAACCCAGTGGCTTTTGTTTTGTCTCTGTCCATGTTAGTGCAAGCTGGTTGTGCTTTTTTGTTAGTTCAATTCTCTTAAAAATGTTACGTTTTTCTGTGAATCTTCACTATGTTAGATAAAAATCATCCCCACCAATCTTTCTGAAAGATGAAGTTGGACAGTTAATTTCGTGAACTCATCCTAAAAAAAGTGCTATCCACCTAATTGCTGACTATCCTGTGGTCACCTTTGAAGTTCCCCTTGAGAAGTTAGGCACCAACACCAGTGCCTAGTCCACCCTTCAAAGCAATTTTGGAACTGTTTCTGAAATGGCCATCAAAGTTATCATAACCTTGCCCTAACCTTGCCCAAGGTTATGACACCTTACTGAGTTGTTTGTACAGTGCTGGCAAAGTAAGCACATGATGGCAAAGTTCATGAACTTAATTGTCAGATTTTGGGGACGAGGACAGCTCTGATGACCATTTCAGAAAAAGAGTTCCAAAGTTGCTTTAAAGGGTGGACTAGGCACTGGCATTGGTGCATAGCTTCCCCAGGGGAGTACTTTGAAGGTGACCATAGTGATATTCAGCAATGAGGTATGTAACTTCATTGAATGTGTTTCGGATATATGGTTTAAGGAAAAATAACTTAGAAAACCATACAGTGTGATCCAAATTCTGTGTGTATGAACTGTTAAAAAGTTATGCTGACACGTTAAAATGGTAATACTTTATTCAAGACTGTTGCAATAGGGGTTTTGCAATAGGGCAGAGAGATCAGGCTCAACTCTGAATAACAAGGACAAGTGGGGTTTTATAGTGAACAAACAGAAGAGATGGGGTCCAGTGGATAGAAGGTTAGGAGACATCAAGGTAAGAGGATTCTTGGTAAAATTATGCCAAGAATTTCACATCAAAGGTGGGGGATGAAGAACTTGATTAGATATTAACAGTGGGGGGGACTCTTAGCTAAGACCGAGCTATGCAGACCCAGTAAGGACAAAATGGACATAAAAGGCCAAGGTCAAGGGCTAGTCAAGAAGAGGGCCCAGAACACCTACATGACTGCCCATTCAGAGAAAATGTACTCAAAGTACTTTTTCTCACCTATTTTGTCTTCACAACAGCACCCCTACTTTCTCCACTCCATATTTTGGGCAGTGTTCTCATGGTTCTAGCAACAGGAGTAACTATGTTCTTTCCCTTGTCATAGCTACAGTTAATTGACCTAGGAGAGTGGTCTTTCCCTCTAAGCTGGGCATCAGCCTCTGGAAATTTGGACTGGAACTGAAAGTGCAGCTGTGGACTGGCTGTTGTCTTGAACAGAGGAATTGGGAAACAAAAAGTGTTTAGTGACTATTTTAGGCATTTGGACACAGAAAGCCACTTTGCATGCAGAGAAGGGATTAAAGCAGTTGTGCCAGAGCAGTTGTGAGAGAGCAGGTGGGGGTGGCTCAGAGAGAGAATGGCTTTCTTAAGGTGTTCCAGTCCCCGTGTCCTATTCCAAGCTTGTCCAACCTGGGGGGCCAGGTGGGCTGCATGCTGCAACATGAATTTGTAAACTTTCTTAAAACATGAAAATTATGCATGGACCTTTTTAAAAGCTCATCAGCTATCATTAGTGTTAGTGTATTTTATGTGTGGCCCAAGACAGTTCTTCCAATGTGGCCCAGGGAAGACCAAAGATGGGACACCCTCGTTCTGTTCCATTCTGGAGGCTCAGTTCAAGATAATGATAGCTAATATTGAGCACTTGATTGTGTTTTGCGTAAGTCCTGTTCTAATTCTCATTTTACACATGAGGGGGGAAGACAAATTTCTGTAAAAATTCTTACTAAATGCAATTGTTTTTACAGAAGTTGCCAAATCTCTCCTCTCCTTTTCCCATCTCTTTACTACACTTCACCCACCCACCACCCTGAAGATCTTCCCCTTTAGGTCAATTTTTCCTTGTCCTATGTAGACCTTTCTCTTGACTTCTCTGTTGGGCTCACAATTACATCAGTAGGGAATTGCATATGAGTAACGGAGACTCCGAGAGGAGACTCGGAGACTCGGCTTAGTGACTTACCTGGGATTTGGGGATAGCATCTCATGGATGTCAGGTCCAAGTTTACTATGAATTTCTGGCTTTTCTCTTGTGGCCTCCAGGGTTGCAGACTCATCTTATTTACATTCTATGCAGAAGACCAAGGAGGGGCTCAGGGTTCCCTGGAGAGAAGCACATTGCATATTTCTAGGCAGGAAATATGAGGGTCTGGAATATCTTGATATTGCCAGAAAACAGGAATACTTTCAAAGACCCTTTGATTACAAACTATGTCTAGTAATGAATTATATCTAGGAATAAATTTTGTAATTGTTATAGTATTTTGTATTTATTGTTCTACTTTTGGGGGTGAGTGAAGAGACTAATGAATTAAGACAATAAAAATTCAAAAGAAGATACAGGTTATTAAATTTGAAATGAATGTTTAAATGTGTAAGTTGAAATTTATTGAATTTAGAAGGTTAAGTTTTTAGATTTAGTGTGTTTTAAATGTCTAGAAAGATTTTGTCTATAGAAATGTGAGTTCTCTCATGGGTATGTGAAGGTGAACAAAAAAGTGGCCCCATTATTAAACCCAACAGGCTCGGAGAAGCCCGAAGACGGTGTTACCCGGGCACGGGCCCTCCTCAGCGCGTGTCCAGGTTCTTGGTGTCTCCCGCAAAGAACTGAATGAGACACAGCAATGACGTGCTGAAAAGCAGTTCATTAGAAGTAGAAAGTACACTCCACAGAGGTAGGAGCAGCCCGAGCAGGGTAGTGGCTCAAGAGCCCTGAATAACGAGGTTTTGGTAGGGAGGGGGAAAATTATTTTTCCTTCCCTGAAACATGTCAACACATTTTTCATTCTATTTTTTTCTTCTTAAGCACTTTTGTTATATAGATCCCAGCCCAGAACTTAGAAGGGTAGAAGGAAAATTATTTTTCTCTCCTATACTGTTATCACGGAAGAGAGAAAGGAAATGTGTCAGAACCACATGGTGACTTCTAAAAACTTTGCTTAGAGGTGGCACACATCAATTCTGTTATCATTGCATTGATTAAAGCAAGTCTTATGGACAATCTTGAGGTCAACAGCATAGAGATATATAAACCTCCCACTAGGAGGTTACCTTAACCACATACCCAAGTCTGATGCAGTGGGGCAGGGAAATACTATCTTTCCTCAGGGTGGGGCAGCAAATATTTTGAACAATAATATACCACAATGGGGATTAAGGAGGCTTTAAAAAATACTTACAATTTACACCCCCCCCCATCACATATGTTGTGAATGTGTCTTAACTTGCAGACATGATTGTTTTTAGATGTTGGAATTGTGGTGACTTAAATTATCTTTGAAAATTTTTACAACATATATTCCTTATGTAGCTCAATTTAAAAATTTTAATTAAAAATTATTTTGTAGCCTGATTAAAATTTATAAATTTTATTTAGACAAAAAAGGCAGCAAATAACTAATTTTTTGTTTTCAATACAGGAAGAGTGGTCTGTGTAAACCAGTGTTTTAGAAAGCTATATCTCATAACATTGAAGGAAAATAATGTACATCCAAGAGCTTGTGTTTTAGGTATATCTCTATTCAACCTGTCAGCTCAAAAAGAATGTAGCTATGAAATGGAGTGTTTGTTAAATCAATCAATCTATCAGGAAATGATGAAGTTTGGTTGGTTGGTTAAGGAGAGCATAGTCTCCTGATGGCTTAGAGTCATCTTATATTACAACAAGCATCATTTTGTGGCTATCTGGCTGATGTCATGAAATTCTGACTTTTGCCAGTAGGGAAGATTATATTTCTCCCTGGCAGGAAACTTTGTGTTTAGTACATTTTGGATATCATTGCATACTGTCACAGAAAAACTTTTGTGGTTAATTGATTCTTCATTTGCTTCTGATTTTACAGTCAGTGCTGATCTTAGTGATGAACTAGCTTTTTATAATCCAAGTTGGATCTCTGCCTTGATGGTTGTTTCTATCCCAATTCTGAATACTTGAGGGTTGAGACTAATTCAGATTTTCAGTTTTTTTCCCACCCCCACCATTTTGGCTTTTCTGTGCTTTCAACTGAATTTTCATAATCATGACCCTAAAGTGTTCTTTTCTTCCTCTTTGGAAAATAAGTATGGTGGAAATAAATGAAGACCACCTAGATGAGAACAATGGAGGCTATGCAGAGCTTGCTACGAAGCAGGGGGAGTCAGCCACCGTCACTTGCACTTGGGAGGCTCAAAGGCAGGCAGAGGGGTGGAAAAGCTGTACAGTGGGGAGAGACGAGAGGACTTCAGGTGTGCTCTGATTAGGTGTCGGTGGCATGGGGAAGCTGCAGGCGGGCTAACCAGTAGTGGGCCATCCCACGGGACTGTTCGGAATGCACATTTACCTGTCTTCAGTTCTAAATTGGAAGTGGGGGCAAAAATTAGGGAGACGATCAAGTTATTAATCTAGTCCTGGCCATTTTTGGTTGATTGCTTAAGGGTTGTTAGGCTTTCTGGACTAGTTACTACCGAGCTCTATTTTTATATACAGGCTTGCCCTTTTCTGTTTGTATATTCCATATTTCATGAGATACCAGTATCTATTTCCTTTACTGGTAGCTTTGAAAAAGCTTCTTAAATTCACCTGGTTAAGATTGGGGCGGGAGGGCATGTCAGTTGACCCTATGTAATTATCAGTTAGTAACTGTACCTTTCTCTTGTTTGTGTCAGACTTCATCATCACCTGGATCGTTTCTAATATTGTTGAGCACTGACTATGTACCAGGCTCAGTGCTTTACCTGAATTACCTCAGTTAAACCTCCCACCAGTTCTATGAGGTAGGTACTAGTATTAGCCTATTTTACAAATCAGAGTGAGGCTTAGAGGTGATCTTTCATCTGGTTGTACAGTGAGTAAATGAGAGATGGAGGACTGGAACTTGGATCTGTCTTATCCCTGAGTCTTGGCTTAAGCCCTATATCACTTCCCTTTGTAGTTACGTGTACTTCTCACATTCATGCCTACTTAGTCATTGTAGTTAAGGGCTCCATTATATCAGGTGACCAGAGCCAGAGGAGTGGAATGAGTAATGGTCTCCATGAACCTGAGTGCTCTAATCTACGACATCCACCTCCAGGCCAGAGCGTGCCTGGCTCCGTGGGTGTGGGTGTTTGTTAACAAGTGAGCGAAAGGATGGGATGGGATGTCCGCTGAGCTCTGGCTTTAGGGCTACTTGAGGAGTGGACGACACCCTCTCGGAGGTAAGCCACCAATTTCTCAGTTCTGTTACTGAGCTTCTGCCCGCAGGCAGGTAGCAAGCAGGTGAGCGCTCCGTCTCACTCCCTGCCTCACCCACAGGGCAGAGATTTGTAAGGCCTGCAAGTCTAGAGACGGACATGCGGAATAAGGACTGAAGTTTCCTGTGGGATTGGTAGTGGTCTGGACTGACTAAACCTGTCCCACCCTCTGTTCAGTCAGAGGAGAGGGACACAAGGCTAGATTTTCATTTCTATCCATTTCCCAGAAATTATCAATGTTTTGGACTTTAGGGTCCAAGTAAAATATCCTCAGTGCAAGAAGGAATGGAAAGAACCTTTGGCCCTGACACTGACAGGAAAGCCTGGTTTTAGAGTTTGCAGCTTGTTTTTGTCCAAGGAGGAGAGAGACAAGATGGGGTGCCAGAGGGATCCCAGGCAAGGGGCCTGAGCTTGCACGGCGGCCGCAAAGAGGCGGCTCCCCGCTCTGGCCTGCACTTCCTGGCCGTTGGTCCTGGCTTCCCTGGGCTCCCCGCTCTGGCCCGCACTTCCTGGCCGTTGGTCCTGGCTTCCCCGGCATGGGTTCCCCAGATGAGGCCAATTGTTGATCACTTTTACATTTGTGTGGAATTGACATATTCTGTCCCTTCTAATATTGAATTCATGTTGTGACAACCCATTAAGTACCCCAATCAAGGATTTCCCTCCTTTTTAGAATTTTCCTGACTTGTCAGCAGGGATAGGAATCCCACTGAGAGATGGTTAAAAAGCCTTGTTGCAGAGGGTAACTGTACCTGACCCTTGTCATTTTTGTTAACACTCTTGCCTTCAGTGATTCGACTGGGATTGAAATTATATTTATCAGATTCAGCATGCTGATGCCTTAAAAGAACTAAATGTAAAACAGCAAAAATCTGTAGTCTGTTATGCAGAAATATAGGAAAGTTTCGTTTATTCAGCACACCTTTGTTTGAACACCCCTGCTTGTCAGATTCCAAAGAATATGAAAAGAAACAAGTCCGGCCCTCAACTTGTTCAAAGTCTGTTTGGGGGAAACTATTATGTAGCTGTGGAAAATCATGCTTTCAGAGAATTTGGGGAGCCTGGTGTGGAGCTGTATATCCATTACCTTTAAGCACATAAACTGTTAAAACAGATTTTCTGACTTGTAGAGTTGCACGATCATTTCCTTCTTTCTACTTTTCAGCATTTTCTGAGATGTGCTAAAGTGAGTTGCACGATTTTGATCATTAAGGGGAAAAAAGATGTCATTCAAAAGTGATTGTTCCTGATTAGCTGCGGCTCTCGCTCTGCTGCCAGCTGATCCTCTGCCGTTGGCAGGAGATGAACTCGCGAGCCTGGAAGCCGGTCCAGGAGAAGTGCGAGTACAGAACGAATCCAGCCCGCGGCCTGGCTGGCCCGGGCCGGGGGGAGGGACGGCGCACAGAAGCCCATCTGGAGGCGGCCTGCACTGTTTCTCCCGGACACGCCGAGACTGAGCTGTGCCCACTGACGGACTCCCAGGGCCTAACTTAGAGATTACTTGCTGGGGCTGGACCGAAAGCTGGCTAAACGCTGCCTTGACTTCGGGGCTGTGTGCACACCTTCAAGTGTGAGGGACGTATGCCTGGGCAGAACTCGGGGGGAGCCGCCCCCGCTCTACTACCAGGGAGAGCATCATACTTCTCTCCAAACCACCATCAAGCTGCCTGCCGAGGTGTCCAGGTTTCTGCTGGAATACATTTGAGATGAAGTTCCCTTCTGCTGTGTGTTTAGTGCTTTTCCACTCTGACCAGCAATATCTGTGTCACCAGGGGAAATGCAGAGGCTCAGGACCTCGGCCCAGGTTGACTGGATTGGAATCTGCATGCTAACAAATCCCCAGGTGACCCAAGAGCTCACCTGAGCGTGCATGGCACTGCTAACTCACCTCTCCAGTGTGTTTCTGGGCAACCTCACCTTAAATCAAGTGGGCAGAAGCGGCCCCTGGGCCAGGGCGGCTGGAGAGGTACTGATGAGTGTCTTACTTTTGCTGTGTAGGGCGAAGGAGGCCGGACGATAGCCTCTCCAGGGCAGCCTTCTCTAGGAATGTGGGGGCTTACTGGATAATCTCTCTGTCCCTCCCAGTGTCCCTGGGGCTTGGTAGGAAACAGAAGGTATTATTTTCATTTTCCAGATGGTTTTATGGGGCTTGGGAGGAGGGGAGCTGGGAGGCTGCCAGCTGACTGAGAAAGCTCAGAGCCTTCTCTGTCTGATGGTGCCAGCTGGCTCTCGGGCCAGATACGAAGGCTGTGTCCAGGCACACCAGCATTCCAGCTTTCCAGAGACTTGCCAGTGGGCTGCTGGATTTTCTTGTCGTGGTCAAGGCCCCGCACTGGGGCTGCTCAGAGGTACAGAGACACCCGGCCACTTTCATTTTCTGAGGGGTGGCAGTGACGGGTTGCAATACGGGGTCCGGCAGAAGTAACGCCCTTTTTTATAGCTGGTAATCTATACCAGATCTGTGCTTACAAAACGAGAATCGTGTCATTCTGTAACACAACAATACTTTAACTACTTAAAAAAGGGTGTTACTTCTGCCAGACCCTCTATAGTTAACATGCAGAAATACTAAAAACAGGTCAAATGTGGTCTTGGTAAAATATTTTTAAACATTAAAATTAATGTTTAAAAACATATATAGTTTGACTAGAGATTTAACATTGTATTAGCTTGCTAGGGCTGCCATCACCAAGTACCACAGACTTGGTAGGGAGTGATTACATTTACCTGAAGGGAAAAAGAGGCCACATGAGAGGTGACGTCTGAATTAGGCTCTGAACAGTGACAAGAAATGACTCACAAGTAGAGTGCAGGCCTCAAAGCTGCCCACAGCCACATGTCCGACACCTGACAGCGAAGCCTGGGGTGGGGGGATGCTGGTCCCTGTGATGGACCAAGTGCCGTGGCATTTTGAAGACCAGACCGGGTCAGGGGAGTGACAGGAAGACATGTTTGAAATATTAACTAATTTCCCCACTTTGCCATTCCACTCCTCCCGCCTCCCACACTCCGAGCTTGAACTTCAAAGCAGCTGACAGCCAGGCCCTTTGCCTCAGGCGAAGAATATGACAGGAAAGTAGCACCGGGCCTCAGATTCTAAAAGCCTGAAGACACCCTTCCCCAGCGCACAGGACTCTGGATCTAGCCAAAGTATTTAGGATATGGGGGTGCTGATGAGAGGGTGATTTCTCCTGAATGTGGAAAAGATTCCTTTGAAGTGGGGGAAGGAAGGAAGAAGGAAAAGCAATGATAGTATAGGAACGGTGGTTCCTGTGTTCCGACTGAGTCTGAGTTGTTTCAAGATTTGTGCCTGACTCAAGGAGGACTTCATGAACCTGTCCTCAAAGGCAAGGGAAGTAAAAGCAAAAATAAATGAATGGGATTATATCAAACTAAAAAGCTTCTGCACAGCAAAAGAGAACATCAACAAGGCAAAGAGACAGCCAACTGAATGGGAGAAAATATTTGCAAATAACGCATCAGATAAGGGTCTAATATCTAAAATATATAAAGAACTAATAAGACTTAACAACAAAAAAACAAACAACCCAATTGAAAAGTGGGCAGAAGAACTAAACAGACACTTCTCCCACGAAGAAATACAAATGGCCAGCAGACAT
>PVJL010001136.1:0-294120 GCA_004026885.1 Lyroderma lyra | reverse complement strand
ATGGTGATGGAAACAGTTCTTTTGAAAAGCAATAACATGTAGAATTTGCATGAAATACCGTGGTAAACACATGGGAAAAAATCCAGTGATAAATACATTCGTTATAAATAAGCCAGACAAAACGAACAATTAACAAAAATATTTTCTGTAATATACCTTACTTACCAAGTAAAGTACAGACTTAAAAGTTGAAAGTTGTGAATGAAGGAGAGTTTAAATGCACATTCACTTAATACGCTTTTCAATGTCTCACGCATTGTTCTGACAGTCTACCCAGCTGTACAGAGAATGTAATATTTTTGCATATCCCTTTTTAAAATATGTTGTATTGAGTATGGAGGAAATGAATACACTTTTTCCATATAAACATTACCAAATAAAACATGAATGGATGGATACTTGCATTCTATATGTATGGGCACTAAAAACTAAAGCATATAAAAACTGGTGAAATATAAAGACAGTTTGTTGTTGAGTTATTAGTATTGTTATCAGTATCAATTTTCCGGTTTTGACAATGTTATATAAGATGTTTTCAGTGGAGAAGCAAGGTGAAGGGTAGATGAGAACTCTGTACTGTTTTTGTTTGTTTGTTTTTTGTAACTTCCCGTGGGTCTTAAACTATTTTAAAATAAAGAAGTATTTATAAAAGCATGAACTGGGATGATATTGTGCAGAGGATTTCTATATTTTGTTGGTGTTATTGACTTAATGATATTGGGCTTAAATTAGTTTCACAAAATTAGAACAATTCTTTTAGCATATACTAAAGGTACTTTTGCCTTAAAGTAAATTGACTACCACAATCTGATCATATTACTGAGATTAGAAGCTAAACCACTTAATATAAAAAATCAACTCTTCAATAGCATTTATTTTGCTTATCCAATTCAGTGAATGAATTGACAGCTTCTGGCTGAAACTATTTCTATGTTCTATAAAATGTGACAAATTCATGCTCGGTCTTTAAATTCAAAATAAATCTCATACTGCAATAAACAGAATTTGTGTTCCTATAATTCCTTTTACCATTACTAACTGTATGTCAAATTTTAAGACCATGGTCTTTCAGTGAGCAAAATAGAATGGAGTAAACAATTCAGATTTATAGAGCACTTACTGTGTGTCAGACGTGATGATAGGCACTTCCATTTTCTCATTAAATCTCCTTAATGACTCTGAAGTCAAGTATTATCCCCACTTGAAAGATGGGAAAATTGACTAAAAGAGATTAAGCAATTTTGCAAAAGTTTTATAGCTAGTAACTATTTCAGATCATGAGTTAAACTCTTCTCACTGATTGAGCATGGTGACATTGATTTTAATGCTAGATTAAAAATTGTACTTCTCAATAGAGGTAATAAATCTTTGACTGCTCTTTCCTTAGCCTGAAAAAGCATTCTGTATTGTATTGATCATTTTGTCCCTCTAGTCTTTCTGTACTTATGAGGAATACTTGTTCAGATAAAGACTAATCCCTGCTTTAAATATTCCTGGACTCTTATATTCCTACTGTGTTCTACACAAGGGTGCAGTCAGTGCTTTGTTTTGTTTTATTTCCAAACATAATCTATTCCACTATTTCCCAAGAGAAAGAATTTATTTAAAAGATATTGGATATGTCAGAGCATCTCCTGGTGAGGCAGAGAAGCAAAGCAGCCAAAACCAATATCCACCCATATTGCAAAACTTTTCTATCTAAAATGCCACCACTACTGCTGCTTGGTTTCTATGACACTCAGAACTGGATGTAGAACCTCCAATATCATTGCCTCTAATAAACCAATGCCTGTATCACACAAGCCAGAAAATCAACTTTCATGACTCTAATTATAGCTACATAATGCACATTTCTACATGCAAAACTCGTACAGATGCTACTTATCAGGGTGACTGTGCAATGCAGAATAAAAAATGCCAAGAAATTTCAGAAATACTAGACCACTGGCCCTGAACTGACATGAATCCCAGAGGACCCAAAATGATTGTATGGTATATCAAAGTGGTGACATATGAAGACCAAGAAATAAATGGGGTTTTGGCTCAAGTTCCTTATGAAGTGGATCCCTAAATCTACCATTGAGTTATTTACTAGGTTTATGAATTCATAATTAGAATAGATAACTCAGCACTTTCTGAAGGCCAACACTGAGTATCTGATATGACATCAATTCCAAAAGAATCATCGAACCATCTTAGTTTCCATTACAGAAGCAGCAGCAAGTTGACTTCACTGGACCAGATACTAAAAATATGAATTTGGTTTTCCTGCTTACAACATTTTGGCCAATATTATAATCTAAAGACTCAGTAAATGTTTTAAGCAACATTATGATATCCAATAACAATATTGCTCTGACCAAAGAACTCATGTGACAACAAAATTAGCGAAGTTCTTCATTTAGGCTCATGTCAATGCAAGTCAGAAGTATCGCCATATAATGCTGTCAGCAGAGGCAGCTGTCATCATAGAATAATACGTTTATCTGTTAAAAATGAAATTAGAGCGTATACTCAGTACCCGACTACGAGGAATCATATGCTGTTCGATCAGGCTCCCTAGGGACTCTAGGCCAGTCTGAGTGCATGGTGCTTTGTCTTCCACGTGCAGGTACATGGATCTGAGAGCCAGGGGTGAAAAAGAGAGTGACCCTAAGCAATTTTTAATTTCTCCTAATGCCATCAAGTCAAGGCTGTATTAGCTTAGAAGTGTTGTTTGTGAGGGATACAATGAAAGGAAGAGAGTCACTGTACTGAATAAAGTGACAGGTTCCACTTTTTCCAATGATAAAGAACTGTGTTGCCACATAGTAGGGACTGGGACTGTGAAAGTTAGAGGATTCCCGAGGGTACCTCCATGTGCAGTGACAGAAAAGTAGAAGACAACATCAACTCAATACAGTTAAGAACACTGATTACTTAGATCTTTCAGAAATAAATGTTTGGGTAAACAAAACAAGAAACAATGAATGTTCATTGTATGACCATTTTACGAACCAGGTAATAAAAATTAGAAGAAAGTGATAAATATCAAAATGGCTTCCTGACTGGTGACAGAAATAAGGACTGTTTAGCTATGCGTATTTTCTTCCTTCCTTTGTTATTAATGGCTACATATTTGTATACATTATTTTCCTCTCTACTGTCCCAATTTCATGTAGCATGTGTTGGTGATTTTTTATTAACCCTGTTAATTCTTGGAAACTTGTGTTTCCTTTTCCCTTGGGGTTTTGGTTAGATTTCGTGATGATAGGCAATCATGAGAAATTCTTAAGGAAAGGAGGAAAAACCATTATTCTCCAGTAGCAACTGCAAGAATACTCATGCACCTCAGTAGGCAGCAGTGAAAGGTGTGAAATTTTATCCTGCTTGCATCAATTTACCCCACCACAGATTCTTAAGTGCTGGCAGAAGCCATGGGACTCCTGGGTCAGAGAAAAAGAACTTTATCAGGCAGCACGAGCTTCATGTTCACAACGGTTCCCCTTGCCCAAGTCCCATGGGAGCAATGTGGAGCCACATAATGCTACACAGTGGCTCTGTGGAACAGGTGAAAAATCTTGAATTTAGGAAACCCCCAGTCTTATAAGACTGCTAGCCAACTTGCTTTTGTCTGGGGCATGGACCTTACCTTTATTTATCCTGGTCAGAAAACAGATCTACTCCGTGCCCCAGAAGGAGACCCTATCTCTTCCTGAACTGATTGCTATTAAACACCCTTGGAAAGATGGTCTAGAACATGAAATTACACAAGCTATTCAGAAATACCATGAAGAATTATCTTATAATAAGCAGATATGCATATGCTAAATCTCTTTCTACTCAAATTAGTTCGTTTTCTTAACCAAACCCTGACAGACACTGTTGTTTTTGGAAACTCTAGCTGAGACTATAAAATACAATAGAGAGATAAGACAAAATGAGGGTTAAATTATTATTTTCATATCACATAATTATATTCTAAAAATATCCTAGAGAATTCCCTGAAAACATTATAATTATTAGAAGTCCATTAAAGTGACTAGAAAAGTATATTGTATATAAGTAAGCAAAAATGACTAATTCTCCTATGTGTCAGTGTAACGAGTAGGAAATCACCTAGTTAAAAAACAAATGAAAACTAAGGATAAGTTTATCATAAAACATGTAGAAATTAATTTAGGCTAAAAAGGAGAACTGCAGGAAATAACGAAACATTCTTATTACTAGGTATAGAAGAATAATTGAGTAAATCAAGAGAAATATAGAGCTCTTGGGTGATATAACTTAATGATATAAATGTTAAAGTTCTTTCTAAATTAGATTAAAGCTTTAATGCAATGTTTATCAAAATCCCAACAGCATGAACAAAGGCTCAGAACAAGGAAAAGGGGAATTACGAGAGAAGTAAATCATCCGAGCATTCGGGAAGCTAGGAAACACTAGTTTAGGTGGGTTAAAGAGACATTGGAATAGATCAGAAAAAAGATCTCGTGATTCAAAGTTCATTTACTTCTTCCATTCAAAGTCTGTTCATTCTATCATAGTAAAAGTTTAAATTTTGTATACATTTCTATCACAAAGCAGAATAACGAATACTTTCTTCCCTGACCAGCAGAATGTCTATAATTTCATCCTGATATTTTTAATGTAAAGAATTCAAAGGCAGCATATTAAACACTTAACACAATGCAGTATACAGATGACGTATTATAGAACTGTACACTTGAAACCTATATAATTTTATTAATTAATGTCACCTCAGTATATGAAATAAAATTTAAAAATAAGATATCACCACCAGACTAAAATCATGTTTCAAGACTATTTTAACGGGCTGTGGTTTTTGTTATTCAGCATTCACTCCTCCCCACCTCTCCCTATTTGGGGTTCCAGTGCTGCTATTTCTCTTTGGGGTACCACCTCTACTCCATTCCCATTCCTGGAGTTTTGATATCTTGACTCTTCTCAGCCCCAGCAGTGTGCATGACCCAACTTGGCACGGGGACTGAGGAGTTGGGGTGTGACTAACCAATCAGAGCCCCTTATCTCCCTGGTCACTGTGATTGACTCAAAGTTCTGCACGGGTCCCCGTCAGACCTAATGGAATGGAATGAGATGGCTTTTTATCAGGATCACCGAAAGCAGCAACTTGTCCTCTCCAGTGTGACTGTTGGCATTTGTAAGGATGTAAGACTAGGGCTGACCAGGAGTGTGATAATGAAACCAATGGAGGGGAAGGGGAAGAAAGGTGAACTCTCAAATCAGTCATGCTTTGAAAATAGTGTTTAAAATATTATTACTGACATGGGAATCCAGTTGCAATAACTTTGTGTGGTATCAGATGGGTAGTAGATCAGTTGGGGTGATGGGAACGGGGGGAGGGGTGAGTGAAAAAGGGAAAGAAACCAAGAAGTACAAATGCATAGTCACAGAATAGTCACAGGGATGTAAAGTGCAGCATAGGGCACACAGTAACACTGTAATAACTATTAACATATATGGTGTCAGATGGGAACCAGATGTATCGGAATGAGGGTTTTGTAAGTTACATAAATGTCTCATCACTATGTTGTACACCTGAAACCAATATAATATTGTATGTCAAATGTAATTGAAAAACAAAAAAAAAACATATAAATATGTAGACCATTAAGAGTATCATTAAAGGAAACAAGTTATTCCGAAAAGAAAATATTACTGAGATATTTAAGTTTTTGATTTAATTAATTTTCTTTCTGTTTAAACCAATTGATGGAGTGTTCTGTTACTGCATGTGCAGAGTCTTGATTGAATCAACTACAGCAGACTCTCAGGTAACCGGCACCCACGGGGACTGGTTGGTGCTGGATAAATGGAAGTAGGCTCTCTGTTAACCGGAACTCCAGCAACCGGCAAAAAGTTCTGCTTGAGTTCTGGTTAATGGAGAGTCTATTGTTTTTAAAAGTGAATAGAAGGAATATGTTTTTCAGAAAGCAAGAGGAAGAATTTTATATGTTGACATAACACAAAATATGAATGTAATACAGGACAACTTCAGTGACAGTAAATTTTAAAGGCTCTTAAATTCTATTCATAAAATACTTGTAGCTTTTTTTTGAGACAAAGTGTCCTTTCAAGAGACACTTGCTTTTGTATGCAAAATACCTTAATAATTAAAAACTCCACCTGAAGAATTCCATTTAAAAATATATAATAAATTATTCTTAAGATAAATATGCATGCATACCTAATTCTGAAAAAAATTCTGAATCATTTGTGGGAGGAAAATACGAAGTGTATGAAAATTGACTAAATTTAGCTTGACTATTGAACTACTGAACTAATAACACGTGAGGATATGAAAAGCTATCTCATTACATTTCATTGGGGTCCTTTTTAATTGCTGTTTTTTTTTAGTTTCTTGTCACTATCCACGTACCCAAAAGCATTTGTCCAGCCTAAGGGCTCTCAGCATCCCTGTGGCTACCTATTCAAATCCCAGTCTTATTTTCTACTTGTAATTATAAACAATGAATATTATTCAAGTTCCTTGTGTTCATTTACAATAAACTAGAAATTTTCTGCCCTCGAAGAGCTTATGTTCCACTGAAAAAGACTTGAAAAATAATACATGTGTAAAATAATGTCAGTTAGTTAAATTATGTGAAATAAAATATTACAGACCACAGGGAATGCTGTTTAGAGTGGTCAGGAAGGGATTCTGAGAAAGGACATTTAAGTAAAGATTTCAGTGACTTCAGGGATGATCCATGTAACATCTCAGGAGGCAACTAATGGAACAGCCAGAGTATCTGAGGCAGAACTTGCTTGCTATGCTGCAAACAGAAAGAAGCCCACTCCTAAAGCAAAGGAAAAAGTGATGGGAAATAAACTTGAAGAGGTAGCCAGAAGCCAGATACCCAAGGCCTTATAGGTGGAAGCTTAATTCTAAAAAGCTTTTGGAGGGTTTTGAACAAGAGGAGATATAAGATGATTTGCATTTAAAAAGGACTACTCTGGTTGAAATGCAGAAAATATTAAGAATAAGAGAAATAAGAATGATGTGAGTGGAAGCAGAGGAACAGCTGGAGTGTTGCGTTAGCCAAGGAGAGAAATGATAGAGCTTTGGACCAAAATGAAAAAGTGGAGGAGCTTGTCAATGTGGTTACACACTCCTGAGGTCACACTCACAAACTTGTCATCATTCTTCTGCTCAAGACTTCTGCTATACACCCCAAAGTTCATAGCATTCCAATTTGCTTTATCAATTTGTCCAATTATGATCTTTCTTGGGCATCACCAGAGCCTCCAGGCCATTGATCCCTGTGCTCATTCCTGATCCAAAAGCCTTCCCCCTTCTTTACTATCTACCTTAAACAACTCATTCATAGATTGCATGGTGTCTTATTAACACTCATGCTAACATCTGTAACACCCCATTTTTTATTTAGCTTGTTCATCTCATCATTTAGGTTAAAAATGCAAACGTAAATGAC
Organism: Lyroderma lyra; assembly: GCA_004026885.1. Lineage (NCBI taxonomy): Eukaryota > Metazoa > Chordata > Mammalia > Chiroptera > Megadermatidae > Lyroderma > Lyroderma lyra. The sequence continues at coordinate 286,663 of PVJL010001136.1, read as the reverse complement.
CCCATTATCTGCTTTCTCTATTGTTGTACCACAACTTTGTACCAACATACAACACACACCACAGAAAAACCTGGGTATCATCCTTAAACCTCCTCTTCTTTATCTTTAATATCCATTTTCAATGTACCACCAGTTCTTCCCACCGAGTATCCTAAATGTCTCTCAATTTGATTTAATACTTCTTATTAGCTGAAAGCCATCACTCTCGTCAGTCATTTTCAACTCTTGCTTAAACTACTTCAGCGATCTCTAATTAGTTCTACAAAATATGATACCTCATAAAACACAACCTCATTAGTGAAACCAGAGTGATATTTTTTACAATAATTTTTTGTTTGTTTGTTTTGTTTTTTTTGGAGGTATTTCCCTGGCTGGGAATCGAACCCAGGCCGCAGTGTTGAGAGCACCGAAGTCTTATCCACTATACCACCAGGGAACCCCCTATAATCAATTGCAATCATGTTACTTCTTTGTTTAAAAAAATTTCAACCAGTTGTTCTTGGGATAAATTTTGTAGGATGGTCTATAAATAATGGAACTATTTACTTTACTGTCTAAAATGGGATACTTTTGGAAATAAAAGGAAGAACCATTTATAGATACATAAGGACAGCTTACATAAACCTGGAATACTCTTGGAAAACTGTCTTACAGTCAGACAACATAATGTCCTATTGATCCAGTCACTCCCTAACTCTCCAGTCTCATCTCATATTTCATCCTTATCATTTGAAAGGGTTTCAGCACCACAATCACAAGCCTCCTCTCTGCTGATCATGGCTTTTGCCCAGTGTTTTCTCACTCACTGGAATGCACTACTTCCTGTCTCCTCACCATGCTACCTCATCAACTCATTCATGTTTCAACTCAGACTTCTCTGTTAGACACCGTATTTTCGATGTTTTCAGCCAAATTTTTAAAAAGAGATGCTCACATTTCCTTATTTTCTATCCACTCCACAATCCATGCCAATTTGGCTTCTCGCTCATCCAGGAAAGCAGTCTCTGATATTCAGTCTAGCTCAAGTCTTCCTACTATATTATATTCTCTTATAATGTCGTATACCTCTCCTTGTAAATTATTTGTGCTATTTGATTGTTCTACTTTCTAGACTGTTAATTTTGCTTATTATATATTTAAATTTCATGGCAAAATGGCTACCAAAATAGTAGACACTCAATTCACATTTGTTAGGTAAATCGTTGAAAAAAATAAATGAAATTTTAAAACAAAGATGAGAACAGAGTAATCACGCTTATCATTTTATTCTAAAGAATGGTAGATCTAAGTAAGTTTCTGCATGCTAATTCAAACATGGTTTAATTGAAAATTATTTATTTATTTATTTTTATTAGGATAACTCAAATACTTGCTATTGGTCTTTAGAGAACCTATCATTTTTACCTGTCCTTCATTGAGGCTACATTGAATTAGACACAGTTGTAGGATACTTTTCTTTCTTTTGTTTTGTCTCTTATACTGATTGTTGTGATATATACAGCATAAAGAAATAAAAGAATGAACACATATACATGCACAGTAGAAATTGCCGATGCCTTTTTTCCCTACCTATACCTTGTTGCCATTGTCCCTACCACCACCCAACCAAGCAATTAGTTTGGGGACAAGGAATGCAATTCCTCATACCTAAATTAATGCAAAAAAATGTTTTTTCCTGGTAATTAAATATGTTCATGGAGGAATAGAGTGAGAGCAAGGTAACGATTTTCTTGGTGTTTTAGTGAGCTGGATGAAGTTGTTTGGGTTCATCCTGGCTCTACCATTCCCACATCTATGTCACAGTTAATTCCTCAGCAAAATGAAGAAACTTGTATTATGCCTGTCAACTTGTGAGAACAAACATGACCAAACAAAACCTTAAACTCTTGGAAAACTGTACATTTCTAAAAGTCTGGTCAGTGAAAGTTAATGGTTACCCAAACCATAAGACAGACAACCAGAAACTATGTAGCTCCTGATAGCAGCACACAATACCATACAGTGTTGTCTAGTAATTATTCCAAACAATTGAATAGAAGTCTGATTAAGCCTTTGGGCCTAATAATCAATTTATAGGAAATATATAGGGTAGAGGAGCATGTAAATGGACACGACAATATATAATCAGTGAAACTCAGATTGTGGGGAATTCTACAAGACAAATGGCACAGTTTCTACTATAAATCACAAAGATGAGAGATGGAGAGTTTGAGAGAAAGAAAGGGGGATTGTACATTAAGATCAACTTAATAGATATACAAACAATTTGCAATGTATGCATAGAGATTTTGATACTGATTCAAGCAAATAAGCATAAAAATGTGAAAAGCAAAACTATCAGAGATGGTGTGATGTCTGGGATTGGTTTCAAACAATTCCGGGGGAGAGTGGAAGTCAAGTGTAGATGAAACAAGATTGGCTTTGAGTAGGTAATTACGTAAGATAGGTGATAGATACATGGGGTTTTATTATACTATTCTTTATACAATTTTATATTTGAAATCTTTCATAATAAAACCCCAAATTTTAAAAAAATCCCTAAGAGAAAGAGTATATTATTTTTTTCTACCTCTTTCCCATCTTCTAATCTCTCTCTCTGTCTCTCTTTCTCTTTTTAATGAGAAAATGGAGGCAAGGTGATATTAAGTGAATCATCTAAGGCATATCAATGTCCAAACTAGTGTTTCTGGAATGGAGATTATTAAATTCATACCCATGCAAGAAATATCTGTCGGATTGTGTGAGTGTATGTGTATGTGTGCTTGTGTATTTTTCTTCCTGTGCCTTTTTTGGATTCTCAAAAGATTTGTGGATGCAAATCTCTTTGAGAAGAAATATGGTTGCAAACTCTGATGAGAACATAGAACTGATACTTTATATTTTCTTTTATTTTTTTATTTTCATTAACTGATTAATTTTGTGTATCCAGATAATTTTCATTTGGTTAACTATAAATGAAAAAGTATTCACCTTCTTCTACCTTTAGTCCTGGTCAAATTGCTGCTATAAAATAATTAAAGGCTTTATTTCAGAGGAAAGAAAGAATTTCTCCCCCTAATTACTCAAGAAATAGATGAATACTGATTATGGACACATGAAACAACTCTGTAAGTATAAAGAGCTAAAATGGAAATCCTACTTCTCCACAAACTATTCTCCATGCAAGTACCCACTGTGCAGAGTTTAGTGTGTATCCATTCAAACTTTCCTATGGGTTTACATCTATGTGTATATTTGATCATATTTTTTTTTAAATACATAAATGAGAACATTCTATATATTTTTCCCCCATGGCTTGTTTTTTTCCCCTTAACAATAATCATTAGCGTACAATTCTTTGCAAGCTTGTATAGAATTCCTCTTCTCTTTAATCATTTTATTTTAATAAGTGGTATAAAAGCACCATAATTTAACTATTCTCTTACTAGTAGATTTTTCAGTTATTTCCACTGTTTGTACTACAAACAGTATTGTGGTAAATATCCTGTATCTGTAACTTTGTTATTATGTGACTGTATTTCTGTAGGATAAATGCCTATATCTGTAGGATAAATTCCCCAAAGTGGAATTTCTGGATCAATGATTTTCTTTAAAATCATATTCAGCACTATTAAATTGCTGTCCAAAAGCCTTATACAAATTATTCACTTGCCTGCAGTGAGTTTCAGGGCTCATTTCCCCACATGCATAGTAATAATAATTATTATGAGTTCAATTCAATTTTATGAACAAAAAGTAGTAACTCATATTTTTCTCATTCCTAGTCAGTTTGAAAGTCATTTACAGATTGATAGACCATTTCTACTACTTTTATAAATTTTCCTCTCTGTTCTTTGCCTATTAAAAATGATTTTTTGTAGACACTTTCTATACAAAAGATTATTTTTCTATTACATTAATTTTAGATATTCTCTTTCAGTGTTTTGCTTGTCTTTAATTTTGATTGTGGTATCTTTTGATACAGAAAGGTTTTAATTTTTGTGTAATTTTGTAGTGGATGTTTGTTGAGTGTTGCAAAGAAAACCCTGCTGCACATCAAAATAGAAAAACTACATGTATACTTTGATGTTTTTAATGTTTTCTTCTAGTAATATTAAAGGCTTGTTTTATATATTTTGTCTTATAATCCATTTGAAATTTTTTTAACAGGATGCAAGGTAGGATTTTTTTCCCTTGGCTTGATTGTTAATTTTCTTATGGCATTTGTTAAACTATCATTTTCCTATTGGTTTAAACTGTCAACTTTGTCATAAACTACATTTTCATTAAAATGTGTTTTTCTTCACATAAATTCTTTTGGCAACATAGGGATATTTTTTTGTTTGTTTCAATTAACAAAGTCTTTCATATATTTTAATATATTTGGTATATATCAAATATATCATATAAAATATAAATAATATAATAATATAAATAATATATACATTATGAACAATTTTCAAAGATTGGGCTATTCATGCATTTTTCTATTATTTTGAACTTTAGAATATCAAATCTCTGCTGATATTTTACCATAATTTTCTTGAATTTATAGAGTAATTTCAGAAATTTGGGTTTAATTTATTGGAAAAGTAAAATATATCTATACAGCTGAGGATTCTCTTATAACTTTGAGTCAAATGTTATAGCTTTATCCCCAAGGCTATTAGATAGTTCTGACCATGTTTATTCTAGTTCTGGGACAAGAAAATGTATGACATTAACCTAAACCCCAAAGAATGAAGCTATCCAAGATCACTAGGGTCATATCAAAAAAAACTCAGAAACCAAGTTGAATAGACTCTCAGGCCAAAGATGAGAAAAAATGCTAACCAATAAAGGTGGTATCTGCAATGGCTTGAAACAAGATCATGTGTAAATCCAGAGGCCCCCAAAAGCATGTACTTTAAGATTGCTAAGGAACTCATTATTTGGAAAAACTGACAAAGATTTACCATGCCTTTCTTATATAAATGTTATTTGAGGATAACCCAATATTTGATGAGGAGATGTTTTCTTTCGTAGAAGTATTCCAGATAATAACTAAAGGATCACTGCCATTTTGAAATATCTAAATAATTAAGTGCATCGTGGTAATTCTGATCAGTGGTTGCTAACATTCCATAAGGACAAACATACATTAATACATTGTGACAGAAGTCCAGATCACCTCTTACTAAGTTCTCTTGGCATGCAAAAGGGAAACGGAACCTACAGGACTCCTCCCTTATCCACAATCCTACTTTCCGTGGTTTCAGTTACTTGTAGTCAACGGTGGGAAGAAAATATGACATGGGGAATTCCAGGAATAAATAATTCATAAATTTTAAATTGGAAGGTCTTCTGAGTAGTGTGATGAAATCTCACAGCCCTGCCCCATCCTGCCCAGAACGTGACTCTCCTTTGGTTCAGCTTCTCCATGTTGGAGAGGCTCACCTCCCCGGAGTCGTTCAGTAGAGGTCTTGGTCCTCAGATTGACTTTCAGTGTATTGCGGTGCTTGTATTCAAGTAACTTTTCTTTTACTTAATAGTGACCTCAAAGTTTTCAACTCAATAAGGGAAGAAAAAATGTATATGCTGAGCTTGCTAAGATCTATCATAAGAATGACTCTTCTGTATATGAGATTATGAAGAAAAATAATTTGTGCTTGTTCTGTGTTTGCACCTTAAATTCCAGAATTACAGCCACAGTGCATGGCAATTGATTAGTCAAGATGGAAAAAACATTAAATTTGTGGGTAGAAGATATGACATCATCATGCCTCAAGGAGCTGTTGTCTGACTATCATCAGGTCAATGGACTCCTAACACTACGTCACAATGCCTACTCATACATCATTCACCTCACTTCCTCCCATCACGTAGGCATTGTATCATCTCACATCATTACAAAAAGGGTGAGTACAGTACAATGAAATATTTTCAGAGAGAGAAAGAGACCACATTCACATAACTTTCATTACAATATATGTTAGAATTGTTCTATTTTATTTTTAGTTGATGTTGTTACTCTCTTACTGTGCCTAATTGATAAATTTTATCATAGGTATGTATGTATAGAAAAAAACATACTATATATAGGGTTCAGTACTATCTGCAATTTCAGGTGTCCACTGGGCATCTTGAAACATATCTCCCATGGACAAGAGAGACTACTTTAATTAAGCCACTTAATCTAACTACCATTTCTAAGAAACATAGGGTGCAGAAAACATGTGAATAAAGAAAAGATATAGTCAGCAAAACAAAGACTGTGACAAACTCTACAGGATAAACAACCCAATTCTTTAAAATGCAACACCTCTCAAAGTAGATATAATATGAAAAAGCACCATGGTTAAAACTGCATTCCAGGAGAATTCCTTTCCTTCATATTACAGTTTGGTAATAGAATCTTTAGCTATATTTACATAGCAAGTAAGTTCATTTGTTGAGTTTTTTATATTTTAACAATCACTTTTCACATTTCTACAAACTTTTTTCTAAAAATTCATTATTTTTTTTGATGTAATAGCTTTTTTAGTTTCTTTTAGGATATTATTTTTATTTTAATGTGTTTAATGTAGAGTATTCTGCCCATGTCCCCCTCTTCTCATGTTGTTTATTTTATTGACCCAATTCAGTGATTCTCTTTCACAATGTTGATTTTTCCTAAATTTTTACAAATCCTTTCTTCATATCTTCATATTCTTTAAAAAGTGTGATGTCTAAGGTAAAACCTGATATATGATGAGAATTAGGCAGGAAAGATGAGAAGTGCTTTAAGTGCAATGCTAAGACTTTTTTACTGTATTCTACAATCAATGGGGAGTAACACTTGTGGCTTACAAAATTTGAGTAAGTGGTTTTCAAGGAAATATAAAGCATTCCTTTAAAAGAATGAGCTTTGGAGATACAGGATTGGTTTGATAGCTGGCTTCAATAGTTTGTAAGCTTTATATATAGTAATACTAGAGCCAGCTGTATTAACACATCTTTCTAAATTTCAGAACCTTTCAGAAATTGCACACATCATGAGTTGTGTGAGAATTAAATTAGCCTTGCATTGTACTTATCGCAATACTATAGTAAATGCTCAATAAATGATAGCTATCATGATTATTACCATGTTGATAGATCTTTGTTTGGACATCTTGAGTTGGAGATGCTGTAGGGTATTTTTAAAAAAGCAAAGCAATTGTCATTTTAACTTGGGCAGAGAATCTTTTCTTTTCTTTTTTTTTTTTTTTTTTTTTTCTTTTTGGTATGTGGGTAGCTCCCTGGCTGGGAATCAAACCCAGGCCGCAGCGCTGACAGTGCCAGCGCCGAAGCCTTAAGCCACTACACCATCAGGGAACTCCCAGAGAATCTTAATGAATGCAAAATATTCTATATTTCTTTGCCTCTCTTGCAGTAAGTTTGGGGCCATATGATTAGTTCTAGCAACTGAAATCTGAGAAGTGATATAAAGGGCTGCCTGAAAAGTGTCCAGCCATATAATATGAAAAATAGAGGCATTTATGGTTGGATTTTTTCAGACAGCCCTCATATGTCCATAACATGAAGAACTTGCAGGTCATATGTTTCTCATGGCATGGCTAAAATATAGAGATAGAATACCTGATTTGCACAGAAATGTGATATGCCTGAGAAATAAAACTTTGTTGTATTAAGTCACTGAGATTTGAGCATTTATTTGTTGCTGCAACCTATTTGATCTCATTAATACTCAAATATGGCCATACTAATAGATAGATGGTGGAATGAGGAAATGAGGGAACATTTTTAAACAACTAGAAAATAGTCAAAATTTTTTTAAGAGAGAGAATGTGACTTGGCTATGGGTGAAGTGGGAAAAATTTTTGGATACCATGGGAAATAAAACTTAGAAACATAAGGAACATGTTGAAAGGGCAGATTCCAAGGCCCCCACCATAAATCTTACTCATATTTGTGGGAATGACAATTTGAATCTTTCACAAGTGATCCAGGTGATTTTTAGTCCATGCTGTGTAAGGTTTGAGAACCTCTGATCTGGAAGAAGGCTTGGAGACCTTATCCGAATAGCTAAAATAGGAGACAGAAGTCATGATTACTATGTAAGGTGTTAGAAGAGCTGAGAGTATATTTCTAAGATGTGTTTGTGTCTAGGTCTATATAGACCTGGGGAAGATATGGAGAAGGTTTTATTTGAGATAGGAGAGAAAAGGATGATACCATTTTGGCAGATGGATATAGGCAATTCAGACTAAGGCAATGGTACAAACCAAAGGACAGTAGAGATAGATATTAAACTTGCACTGAAGGTAATCTGATAGCTAAGAATTACAGAGGGCATGCAAACTTTAGGCCGAGAATTCCTAAATATGCATCTCCAGCTTTAATCTCTCTCTCAAGATCCTGTTATAACAAATGTTAGAATTTTTGGTTTCACGTCGACACTTCCACATTTGAATTTACCTGTAACATGTTAGAAGTACTTTTTGAAAATGACACTCTTTTTTTTTTATTAGAGAAGCATTGTTTTTCTTCTAATATTATAGGCTGATTTTTGTTTTAAATATATAATGCTGTAATGGTAAGACTTAAATTTATTAGTTGTTTAGATTATTTTCCACAAATGGATGATTACTAATCCTTGCCATAGCAAATGTTGAATTTCTTCCTACCTCTTCCACCAAATAACAGTTTTTAGGACTCTCCTTAGATTCTGAGTCATAAAAGATCTCCAAGATGTGTTAATTAATGACTTCCCATAGAAACAAAAAAGGAGGTTGTGGAGGGGTGATTGATAGTTATATCCTGCGGCACTTGAGTTCAATTACACCATTGTAACCTAGAACAATGATTTGCTTTAAAGACCAACTTCTCATATTCTTGAATGTTCCGTATCTACTTATTGTGGAGAATTGTAGGTTGTTCACAGGACCTGGAGGGAAAGGCCTTTGTGTTTTAAGGAACGTGAGAAGGCAGCATTTTTAGTCAATTATTTGTGAGGCCTTGTCATCTACAGCTACCCCTGTGGCACTTAACACAATATTTCCCTAACTCAAAAGTGTGTTACTATAGAAAGAAATGTTCATATAAAAATACTTTTGACTTAAAAAATTAAGTTTAACTCAATTTCCTCTTCATTTGTTATACTTCTGAAGTCAATTGCATGAGGTCCTCCAGCGCATATATTTTTCTAAGATGTATTCTCATGTACACCATCTGTGTTAAAATTTCTGGCCTTTTCAAGTGTAATAGAGAGATTGTCGTGATTATTTCCTACAATTACTTGATAGAAACTATATAAAAGGGCATGGTGAATAAAACTATTCAAGTCACCATCTTTCAATAAAAGCAAATCTTGAAAAAAAGCAATTCTTTTCATCTAAATTTAGGCATAATTCCACAGTACTACTTAATACCAAAAATCAGGAAGTAAGAAATTGCGTTTCATCTTGTAAGAAAGACACGAAGTGCGTGGTCTCTGGCTTCAGCATCTTTGGGTTATTTGGCTACCATTTAAGAACACTGTATGCCTGAAACCTGTGTAATCCTTGTTAATAGATGTCACTCCAATAAGTCTAACAATAAAAATAAATTAAAAAAAAAAAGAACATAGGGAGTTCCCTGGTGGTGTAGTGGCTTAAGGCTTTGGCGCTGGCACTGTCAACGCTGTGACCTGGGTTCTATTCCCAGTCAGGGAGCTACCCACATACAAAAAAAAAAAAGAACAAAGCTACTTTCACATTTGTCTACAACCACAGAAAATACAGTTCTGGGCATAGAGACACGGACTTTGGAATTTAAAACATTCCCAACAGCAAGATTACATATAAAAATCTTTCATTATTGTTTATGTGATAGTGGATTTGTCTAGAATAAATTAAATGAAAATTTTAAAAAAGAGAGAACACTGGCTTTGTGATGCTAGCTTTTTCTGCCACGTGACTGAGAGGGGTTACATTTTCCAGCCTAAATGTCAGACTTGTTAACAATAAATGACTTAGTAACTGAGGACAAAAGGAGTCTACTAACTTTTAGTTTACTTTAGAAAATGTTCTTAATTCTAGTCAACTGAATTTTCACTGAGTAAAAGTATGTGTGTAAGATAATGGTATGAGTGATACAGTTCATCTGTTAGATGTTGCACAACTAACAAAATCATTCTGTTAATATATTTCTTCTCTACTTTATTTATTCATTCATTAAACACTTTGGAATGTTTATTTTATGCAGAGTAGTATCAAATGTGCTGAGAGTAGTGAAGTGAATATGACATGGTACCTGGTCTCCAGAAATTTAAAAAGTCTAGTGAGAGTTAAATATCACCTTGAAGTATAGGGTGAGATTTTCATTTTAAGTAGTTGCTCATATAAATTGGTGTTGCAACTGACTAAATATATAAGTGAGCCTGATTTGGGAAAATTTTGTCTGTTAAGCAGGTATCATATATTAAATTGCTTATACAAAGAAGGGACAAATTCTCATTCTACAAAACTCATGTCTCCCCAAACAACTTTACTTTTTCTAAGCCTGAACTTACTGACAGTTTCAAGTTCCTAGTCCAGCCAGTAGTGGAAACCTAATCTTGCAAATTTACACTAAACTCAATCACTATATGGTATTCTCTTCATATCTTCTCTCCCTAGCTTAGCATTTAATTACTCAGTGCTTATATAATAGCATCATGAGAACATATGTCCAATATCCAAAAGGTTCAATGTCTGTTCGTACTGAAAACTAAGAATTCATGTCTGGTTCTGATCCCTGTGTCCCTGGCCTCTACTTCACTATTTTGCTGTAAGATAAATTCCTTGGACAGAAGCACATTATACGGTATTCCATAACAGTGATTAAGGTTTAGATGAATTAACACCTAAGGTAGGAATGCTTTCAACGTATCGACATAGTAATAGTTCTACGGAATTAGAAACTGTGACTCCCGGTTAGAGAGATGCTCCTTATCTGACTTTTTGAGGCTATTTAGTCAATAAGTATTCAGAAAATACATAGTCATGGTACGGATTTGCATGGGAGGTCCTAGGTTTGCCATATACCCTAACACTGAAAACCAGTTTATCTTATAAAAGAGATACGGAGGTCATAAATACCAACTATAGCCTTATAACCAGTTGTAGATGCAAAAAAGGATTTGCCCACATTTTTTTTCTTGCAGTCATGTGTACATACACATGCACTACAGATTTCCATTTTCTTCCCCTAGCCCATACTTTAAAAATGACCGAGACAACATTATTGTATCAGGATAGGAAAAGATTTGGGCATCCTCCAGATCTTGAATGGGCTGTAGAAACTAATAAATCTTCATGAAGGAATTTATTGTGTCTTTGATGTGCAAGGCCATTATGATGTGTTATACGTAATCATACATCCAAATATGTATTTAGAAGTTATAATAGGAAAAGAATCTCACTGAATATTTTTTTTTTTTGGTCTACTCAGTGCCATTTAAACCTCTCCCTCATTCCACACACTTTCTCAGAGGAAGGTTTTAAATCAACAGGTCTTATCAGTCAAGTTATTTAATTTCAAGCAACCAAACTGTCTTTGGTTGATTGAAGCAGAAAAATTAATTAATTAATTGGATATTGTGTGGCTCCCAGAATTACTAGGAGCTCAAGAGAACCAGTCTCAAAGGCAATGAAGTTTGAAAAAATGCCCATAAATTACACCTTGAAAAGAGTCTAATGAATACACCCTTACTTCTACCAATAAATATTACATGTTGCCCTTGGATTGTTGTTATTACTAACAGAGGTTACTCAGTACTGCCCCTAGTACCACTTAATTATCGTCCCTGGAAAATTGACTTGCACGTAGTATCATAGCCGGAACGGCCATCTTTGCTACCATTGTCAACAGTTCTTCCACCTCTATATTCCACCTGTACATTTGGATTATTTTCACTTGATGAGTTTTGGTGGGCGATATAGCCCATTTCTCAATGTAAATGCTAATAAATGGATATTCATTTCCCCAGCTTCCCTTACATCTGGAGAATGGGCCCTTTCTCTTGACCTAGTATCTCCAGGAAAAAGAGGCTGGAATATTCTCTTTGCTAGTGGTGGCAGTAATATAAATGATGGAGGAGACGGTGGCAGTGGTGAAGATGTAGCAGTAGAAGTGGGAGAACGTTGACAATGGTAACAAAGATGGCCGTTCTGGCTATGGTATTGCGTGCAATTTTCCAGGGACGATAATTAAGTGGTACTAGGGGCAGTACTGAGTAGCCTCTGTTAGTAATAGCAATAATCCAAGGACAACATGCAATATTTATTGGTAGAATTAAGTGTGTGTTCATTAGACTCTTTTCAAGGTGTAATTTTTGGGCTGTGTTTCTAACTTCACTGCCTTCGAGATGGGTTCTCTTGAGCTTCCAGTGATTCTGGGAGCCACACAACATCCAATCAATCAATTAGTTAATTGATTGATTTTCTGCTTCAATCAACCAAAGACAGTTTGGTTGCTCGCAATTAACTAACTTGACTGATAAGACCTGTTGTTTTAAAGCCTTCCTCTGAGAGTGAAAGGTATGTGAGGTCAGGGAGATGTTTTGTCGGTTCTACCAACAACAAGGATGTCTTCATTCTTCCCTGATTGCATTCTTCCTTTGAATATGAGCCTTTGAATTTCATTGTCACACCTAGATTAAATCTACAAGAATCTGTTTCCTATATTTTTAAAAATTATCATTTAAGGGTACTCTAAGTTACCTCTCTAAAATGAGATTGGCTTTTTCCTACCTTAAATACAAATTTTCCTACATGCTATATTTGGGAGGGTTTTGTTGGGAGTCCTCTCAGTTTCTTTTTCCGTCCTAAATGGTTTTTAAATTTTATTTTTAATTCTAATTTTATTTGGGTCAGCATGACACAGCAAAAAAGCAAAAGACTGTTTAGGTAAAACTGGAATATGACCTTTAATTAAATGTCGTGTGCTTGGAAAGTCAGAGATGGCTAAATTCACCAGTTAAATAAAGTTAAACTATTGTGTATTTGTTATAGAAGGCAGTAATGAGAGCTACCCAAGGCTGGAAAATGCTAAATATTTCATGCTTTTTGAAATTGATTTGGTTCTAAAATAAAATCATTTAGTGAAAGATAAAATAAGAAAACAAAACAGAAAAAAACAAGAAAACCCTAACATTTTAAAGAGGCACTAGAAGGGTACAAGAGAAAAGAGCAGAGAGTGTCCAAATTATTTATGTTGATATTTACAGTAATTTAAAGAAATTATGTCTACTACGATATCCTTTTTTTCTAGTTCATGTTCTCTTTGTCCTAGAGAATTTAATAATTAAAACTGTATTTCTCCTTAGAAGAAAACACTTCCTCAAACAATATTTTTGTACATAATTTTATAGGATTCATGGACCTCTTGAAGTCCATTCATTAACTCTTTCTTAGGGTCTTTGGCTATCATATTTAAAAATTGTGTTCTACTATAAATAATCTACAAGAAGGAATTCAACTTGTCTGCCAATTTGTCAATTTACATTATTGCATTATAGATTTAATCACTTCCTTAGAACTTAAAATTACCTTGATTAAAATAACTTAATCTTACTATATGGACTAGCCTAAGTATAAAGATTGGGCAAACAATAGTACACTGAAGAATAGGTATTGCTAATTGTTTTTATTTTTATTTTTTTATTTAAAATTTTTTTAAAATTTATTTTTATTGTTAGACTTATTGGGGTGACATCTGTTAGCAAGGATTACATAGGTTTCAGGCATACAATTCTACAGTGCGTTGTCAGCTTGTATAATAAGTTCACCACCTAATGTGACTTCTCTTTCCATCACCCTATATTTAGCTTCCCGCTCCTCTCCCACCCCCTCTCCTTTCTCCCCTCCCCTCCCCCTCTAATTGTTTTTAAAACAGAATCTTATCTGTCTTTGACTCAAGTAAGGCTTTAAGTAGAAGATAGAAAAAAATATTTGGAAAGACAAAAGTAATTAAAACCTCTGTCTGATTAGTGACAGCTGTTCACAATGGCAGGAAGAAAAGGAAGGCACTGGTAGGTAACGAACGGGGTTACTGGTTGTTTGTGCTCACTAGCAGGTAGGCATGTGCCACCTACTGGTCAGTTTGAGCGGTGACTATTCCCATTACGCTACAAGCTTGAGTCAGTCAGTCTGAAGAACAGGGCTATATTTTTGCAAGGCAAAACCTCTTGGGAATAGGAGTAGCCTTTTTTATTTTTACTGTACCGAAAAGAGGGATTATATTGTAGCAGAACCCTCAAATTAGACTTTCAATGCCCTGTTGATTTAATTTATGAAACCATAATGTTATTTGCATATTTGAACTGAAATCTACTTTTTGCACAAACGTAAATTCTAGCTTTGATGTTACTGTTTTTCCTATTTACTGAATCTCCCTCTCCACCAAGGGAGATACGAGAGAATTTTAAACTGAATTATAGAAATAATCCTTGGGAGAAGTCTCATCTAACTGCCTATCCATAATGGTTTGAGGTGAGATACAGAGTAAGTGGCCCATCAAGGCCTCTTATGGTGTAATTCAAGGATTTACAAACAACTTTTTGAAATAACCATATACAGAGTCATAAAAGAAGTCTTGACAAGTTCTAAATTGTTAGTACATAATCTATGTTATCTGACAACTGCAATAAAATTAGTCAATAAGAAGAAGGTAAAAAAAACTTTTTGGAAAAAAAAAAAGATGAATTCCTAAACAGTCAATTGTTCATAGATGAATTTAAAGTGAAATTTATAAAATATTTGGGGTCGAACTACCATCAAAGGACTATATATCAAAACTTGGTATGCAGCTAAAGCAGTGCTGTAGGGAAATTTATAGCTTTAAATCATCTATAATAATACAAAAAAGATAAATAATAAACTGAGCATTTAACTTAATAGATTGGAAAAATGAGACAGTAAATGCAAAAGACATATAAAAGATCATAAAAGAGATTAATGTAATATGAAACAGATAACATGACACACAAAACATGCAGCATCAGCAGAGCTAAATGATCGTGAGCAATAATAAACTCCATTAGAGTTCAGAAAAAGAACAGATTAACTGTGAGAGAAGGGAAGATAATGTGCTACAGGGAGAAGAATCCAAACTTTAGAGTTACTTGATTAGAACCATCTACCACTTACTCTAGATGTGTGATCTACGAGGGCTGTCCGGAAAAAATCCAGCCATGAATGCCTCTAGTTTTCATATGATATGCTTGGGTACTTTCTGGACAGCCCCCATAGATGAATTACTGAGCATCCCTAAATAAAAAATTTCTTACCTGAAAAAAAGAGTAAGTAATACTTATTTTTAATAACACCTACTTTACAAGGTTTGAGTGAGGATTAAATGATGGCAGTTATTAACATTATTTAACATACTTCAACTTTGGCTTTCTTTGACTAAGAAATGTTCTGATACAGTAAATTTTATTCAATAGTCTGAAAAATGTGTACAATGTGTATAATCTAAGGTGCCATTCAGTAGCCTATAATACATATGTACTAATGGGAAAAAAGCACTTTTATGATTAGAATTTAGATTTTGAAATCTTTGAATTAAAATATTATACTGCCTCCTAGTTAACTCTGCCAGTTTTTTTTTTCTGCATTAAAAAAAAATATCTCCCATTTGCAATTCATTCAATACGTATTTACCAGAAATAACTGTGTGCCAGACCCTGGGCTCAGCAATCAAATGCCTTGGGTCACCCGTAGCAAGGTGCTAGATAGACTTCATTATGTTTTTTGTCTGTGATTTTGTTTTGGATGAAGACGTGTTTGTGTTTTATAACAAGTTGACAATGCACTGTAGAATTGTACGTCTGGAACCTATATAATTCTTGCTAACCAATGTCACCCCAATAAGTCTAACAATAAAAATTAATTAATTAATTAATTAATTAAAAATTAAAAACACCATTGATATAAAAAAAAGACATGTTTGTTTTTTCAGTTGTTGGAGGGCAGGGTACAGATCAATTTCAATGAATGGGAAGATGGCTTACTTGAACATTTAAATGTTTGTGTAATCATGCCCCCTCCCCATCCAATAGTTTGACTGTGTGATTGCACCACATATAACTGTTTGCTTCCTGAGGTGAATCTACTTATGTGGACCTTTCACATGGTTGTTGAATAACCATCCAATACTTTAGCGATTGCTTGCAAATGCTGGAGTCATGGAAACACCTCTTGAATGAAAAAAAGCAGGTTTATAAAGGGATTCACACTGAAAGTATCTAACATTCCCACTGTTGTAGTTATTACATAATATCCTGCTATTTTGGGCTATAGCCATAATAAAAGCAAAGTGGCAGGATAAAGTTCCTTGAGAAGAATAAGGCAGTTATGCTCTTCCAATCTGTGATTCTTCAAATCTTGCTACTTTTTCTAGAAGAAAAAGATACCAGAATTTTAAAAAATGGTATAAACTTATTATCTTAGTGATCTTAATAATTGCAACAATTATCTGCTCAGCTCAAACAATAAATTGAAATAGAAATGCTTCTTAAAACAAACATAGCAACACTACCACTGGTACCACCATGAACAACAACAAAAAAACTAAGATATAAAAAAATTCCTTTTAATGGCCCCTCATACAGGTATGCCATTCAAAATATATGGGAGTCAACTAATACACAAATTAAATGTTAATCTTTGTTTTACATCTATTGATATTATTGGGATAAGCATCAATTGATTTGTACTAACTTTAAAATTTCCTACCATAAGGCTTTGAGATCGTATAAATACCAGATGGAATGAATAGGAATTGTAGAGTCGTCACTCTCCTACCCTCTGGAGAATTACTTCTACACTAAAATACAGAGTATCCCACAGGCCACTAAAATTCCCATGGCCTAGTAATAATTTATGGGGTAAAAAAAAAAAAAGAAAGAAAGAAAGAAAGAAAAGAAAGAAAGAAAGGAAAACAGAAGAAAGCAGAAAGAAAGGAATAGCTGGGAGGGCAGTTAGAGAACACACACCTCTCAACAACATGCTTTAGTAGTCAGTTTGTGGTCAGTGGAGTTGGAAAGGATGTCAGTCAAGAATGGGCAATAAGTAATAGTTGGTAAAACTGGATTATGTGAATAGTTTCCCAAATGGCTAAGTAATATTTATTAAGTATTTAAAAAATTAAAAGTTTTAGCTAAATGTGTATATCATAAAGAATTGGGGCTAAGCTGTCTTCCTTTAATTGAATGACAAGGTCACATAATAGTCATATGTAAGCCTTGGAGGGTGTAATTTTCTGGTGCCATAAAGACTTCTTTTTACTGAATTTTTATGAGACCTAAATCTTCTTGTTGTCTCTGTGTTATTGATAATGTCATTGATCTCATGGATAATCTCAGCTACTACTTTATTTAGCTAGAGTCTACTTACACCAAATGATTTGCTTAATTAGGTGAACGTGTACAGGAAAAGTATAGCAAATAACATTTAAAGCAATGCTAATAAAAGGTCTGCAATCTTCAGTCCTTTGCATTTTAGTAGTGGTATGCATTATAACAAGAAGTAAAATAATTTTAAAGGGAATAAAATGCAATGGTTCTATTAGGCCTATACTGAGGTGACTCTGAAAAAGAAATGAGCAAAATTCAAGAAAAAACCCTGGGTATACAGTGAAAAGTTTCACTCATGTTTCTGTGTCCAAATCACTCACATTCTAGGCAAGAAACACATTACTAGTGTCAATTTTATGTGGACCCTTCCACAGGTATTTTTTTAAATATAAATATACATATATCTATATACAAATGCAAATATGAGATCATATATGTTTAATTTTTAAATACAAAAGTCAGCATGATATGTATACTGTTTGGCCTCTGTTTTATTTTTTGGTGGGGGGGTTCCCTGTCTGGGAGTCGAACCCAGGCCACAGCGTTGAGAGCGCTGAAGCCTAGCCACTACACCACCAGGAAACCCCTGGCCTCTGGTTTTTATACCTTGATATCTTGGAGATTATCCCCTAGCAGTAAAGAAGTTATATTTTATTAAGCCTACCTAATATTCAATTATGCATCTCAATTTATTTATCAAGTTTTCCATAGATGAACATTTGTTTCCAATCTTTTGGTATTCTTAACTCTGGTGAAATAAATAATAAATAACTTTCAGCAAATATAGCTTCACACACTTGCAAATATAATTGGAATTGCCAGGTTAAATGGTGCATGTATTTTAAAAATGGCTTTCTTGACACACAATACACTAGACATAATTAAAGTGTTCCGTCTGATAAGTTTAACATATGTATACAACAGTGAAACCATCACCATGATCAAGATTATGAACATATCTATTACCTCCCCAAATTTCTTTGTGCCCCTTAGTAATCTCTCCTTCTTGGCTCACCCACCCGCATCCCACCTCTTGGTTCCCAGGCAACAAATTATCTGCTGTCTTTCACTACAGGTTATTTTCTAAAATTTTATATAAATGGAGCTATACAGTATATAATCTTTGTTTTTTTTCACAAAGCATAATTATTTTGAGATTCATTCATATTGTTACCTATATCAGCAGTTTATTTTGTTTGGACTTTTTTTTTTTAATTGTGTGCACTACAGGCTAACGCATATGAGGAGTCACTTAGCCACAATATGTACTGGAACAAAATAAAATATCCTGCCATTGAACAAAGTCCTAAATGGACCAAAGTTCCAAACATACAAACAAGCAAAACCAAACAAAGAAGCAAACCCCCAATCTAAAGCAGTATTAAAGTACAAACTACTTGAAAGATAGAATTTCCATCCCCTGAACAATTTGAAATAAAAACTCTGGAATTATAACAGTGACTCCTTCCTGATTTTCTGTAATAAAACTTCTATTATAACAGATATGGCAATACAATAAAAGTTCTGTTGTTCCAGAAACTGTAGTGTAACAGAAATAAGATAATTACAGAATTACTTGTGTGAGAACTGCATGTTCAACAGAACCATTGAAAATCATCCTTCCCAGACTGAAAAGGTACTGCAGAACTCTTTAGTGAGATCTGGAATGAAGACCAGGTGGACTTAACTCATTCCTTTTCTTGTTGGCTAGTATTTCATTATATGAATATATCATAATTTGTTTACTCATTCATCTTTTTTTCCAGTTTTTGGCTGTTACAATTTTTGCTTTGAACATTCACATAATACATCCTTGTATGAACGTATGCTTTATTTGTATTGGGAGAATGCCTAGCAGAAGAATAGCTGGATTGTATGTTTAGTGTATATCTAACTTTTAAGAAACTGCCGAATTGTTTTGCAAAGTGACTGTATCATTCTACATTTCCACCAGCAATATATAAGAGTTTAAGCTGCTCAAGACCCTTGTCAACATTTGGTGTGGTCAATTTTTTTAATTTTAGTTATCCTAGTGTGTTATGGTATCTTATTGCAGTTTTAATCAAGACTTTTCTAATAATTAATGATATTTAGAATTTTTTCATATACTTATTTGCTATGTACATTATTTTGGTGTAGTTGTTAGCTTTCTTATTGAGCTTTTAATAACTTTTTAATTTTTCAATTACATTTAGCATACCATAGTATATTAATTTCAGGTATACAAAATAATGATGAGACATTTATATACAAGGGCTGTCTGGAAAAAAATCCATCCATAAATGTCTCTATTTTTCATATTACATGGCTGGATACTTTCTGGACAGCCCTTCTTATTTATGAAAGTCATCACCCTGATAAATCTGGTACCCCTCTGATACCATACATAGTTATTACAGTATTATTGACTATATGCCATGCTGTATTTTATTGCCCCTTGACTGGCTTGTAACTGTGAACTTGTACTTCTTGATTTCTGGGTCTCTTTCTGTTTTGTTTGTTCATTTATTTTGTTCTTTAAATTCCACACATAAGTGGAATCATACAACACTTCTCTTACTCTGCATTATTTGCTACACTCAGCAAAATACCGTCTAGGCCCTACCAAGTTGTTGCAGATGGCAAGATTTCATTCCTTTTTATAGCTGAGTAATATTCCATTATATATGTATACCCCTTCTTCTTTACTTTTTTATATTCAATATTATTTGATATTAATTTTAGGTGTATAGCATAGTGGTTAGACATTTATATAATTTAAGAAGTGATCCCTCTGAACTACCTGGCACTATACAGTTACTACCATATCATTCCCTGTGCTTTACTTTATATCTCCATGACCATTTTGTAACTACCAATTTGAACTTCTTAATCCCTTCACCTTTCACCCTGCCCCAACCCTCTCCCAGCTATTACCCCAACAAATCTAGTACCCATCTGATACGATACCTAGTTATTGCAATATTATTGACTGTGTTTCTTATGCTATACCCTACCTCCCCATAGCTACTTTGTAACCACCAATTTGTACTTCTTAATCCCTTCGCCTTTTTCCCCCTCCCCCTCAACCCCCCTCCTATCTGGCAATCAGCCAAATGTTTTCTGTATCTATGAGTTTATTACTGTTTTGCTTGTTTATCTTCTTACTTAGATTCCACATATGAGTGAAATCAAATTGCATCTGTCTGTCTCTGTCTGACACTCCACTCAGCACAATACCCTCCATGTCTTTTGATTGGAAGATTTAATCCATTTAAATTGAAAGTAATTATTGATAGATATGTAGCTATTGTTGTTTTATTATTCATAATTTTGCTTTTTTGTTTTTTTTTTGCCATCTTAAAGAAGTCCCATCAGCATTGCTTGTAATGCTGGTTTGGTGGTGATGAACTTCTTTAGCTTTTTCTTCTCTGGGAACCTCTTTATCTGTCCTTTGATTTTGAATGATAACCTTGTTGGTTAGAGTAGTCTTGGTTGTAGGTCCATTCTTTTCATCATGTTGAATATTTTCTGCCACTCCCTTCTGGCTGGCAGTTTCTGTTGAGAAATCAGCTAACAGTCTTATGGAAGCTCCCTTATAAGCTACTAGTTGCCTTTCTTTTGCTGCTTTTAGGATTCTCTCTTTGTTTTTAATCATTACTATTTTAATTATAATGTGCCTTGATGTGGGCCTTTTTGGGTTCACCATGTTTGGGACTATTTGTGCTTCCTAGGCTTCTATGTCTATTTCATCACCGGGTTAAGGAAGTTTTCAGTCACGTTCTTCAAATAGGTTCTCAATCCTTTGTTCTCTCTGTTCTCATTCTGGTACTCCTATGACATGAATATTGTTGTGTCTGATGTTGTTTCACATATCTCTTAAACTATCTTAATATGAGAAGGGGGATTCTATTTTCCTTTTGCTGTTTTGATTGGGTGTTTTCTGCTACCTTATCTTCCAAATCACTGATTTGAGACTCTGCTTCATCTAGTTTGCTGGTGATTTCTTCTATTGCATTCTTCATTTCAGTTATTGTGTTCCTTATCTGCCTGGTTCTTTTTCATGGTTTCTATGTCCTTCTTTATGATTGCGACTCCTCTGCTGAAGTTTTCACTAAGTTCCTTGAGCATCCTTATAACTATTGTTTTGAGCTCTGTCTCTAATAGGTTTTTGTCTTCATCTCATGTAATTCTTTTTCTGGAATTTTCTCATGTTCTTCCATTTGGGATGTATTTCTTTTTTCCCCTCATTTTGGATGCCTCTCTGTGTTTGTTTTTTATGTATTAGGTAGGTCTGCTACATCTCCCAGTATTGCTGGATTGTTTTATGCAATAGGTGCCCTATGGGGCCCTAGCACAGTCTCCTTGGTCACTTACACTGGGTGCTCCTGATTCTTATTTGGTGCCAGTGCTGTGCATGGAGCTACTCAGCAAAAGTCTTAGAGTTCACTGAGGCCACTTACTGCCCTCCTGGAGCCCATGGACTGATAGTTTTCAAAAAAAGATTTCTATGTAGGCAGGACTGGCTGCTCACCTAAGAAGTGCCTCTGGCATTGGGAGAGTTGGGTAGGGTAGGGGTTCCAGTGAGTCAGAAAGGTTAAGTGAGCAGAGCTCACCAGAACAGTCAGATTCAGATTTGGCCTGTTAGGGGGATGGCACCACTCAAGAAAGATGGGACTTGCCCACCAGCTGCATGGGAGGAGGACTCCACTCAGGAAAACAGGCAACTTTACTCCAGCCCTTGCCTGAAAGGCACATAACTCAATGTGCTTCCTGTGTGCCTCCAACACCCCCTGAATCACCATCCTTCTGTCAAAGTCCAGGGTGAGTGCCTGAGAGTGACTGGGCCTGTGTGCATGTCCTTTAAGAGGACATCTGGTTTTTCCACAGCTTTCTGTTCCACCCAGATAGTCAGAATCCTCACTTTTTTCCCCAGTCAGATGCTGTGGTGTTCTTCTTCCCAGCATCAGTATCTGCCTGGTGTGAGGCTTGTGTCCCTCGCTTCTTCAGGGTGAACCTCCATGGCTGAGATACCCCTCCTGATTCTCCACTGCCACACAAAGGTTTGGGGCCAGTCCACTTTGCATCTCCATACCAGTCTCAATATGGCTTCTTTTCTGTATCCTTAGTTATAAAACTTCTGTTCTATACTTACCTGGCAGGGGAGATACCATGATCACGAAGCTGGTTTTCCCAGGGCGAGGCTTATCCATTGCACTCCAGATGTGCTGACCTCTGTGATTTCCCCAAATGTGGGAAACACGACTGCATAATTTGTGGTAGTAGGGGACTGTGTTCGCACTCTTCCCTTAAAAAAACAAAAAACAAGAAACAAAACAAACCAACTTCTGTTTAGCTAGATTTCAGATGATTCTCCAGATTGATTGCTCTATAATTTAGTTTTAATTTTAATGCATTCATTCTTTTTTTCCAAATGCATACCAAATTGAACAATTTTGTCTTTGATAAAAATTATCAGATTGTTCTCTATGAAGGTTACACCATTTTACATTTCTTCCACCAATGTATGAACCTGTCTCTAACTTATCTGACAGGAAAAGGTAGTATCTTCATCTATTGTTAAATTGCCTTTTTTTAACTACAAGTGAGTTGAGCATCATTTCATTTAAGTTAGAGATATTGCATTTCCTTTCTCTGTGAACTATTTCTGTCCTTTGCTCATGATTTTCAATTGGGTTGTTTTTCATTTTTCTTTTAGTATTAGGAAATTAATTTAAATGTTTGAATTCCATTTGATTGTTTTTTAAGAAAAATGAAGTAACTTTCAGAGTGTAACACATGGACACTGAGTTTGTAAAAGTGTTCAAACTTTTAACACACTAAAATTGTGTTTTCAAAGGAAGTCTTGCACTACTTCATTAGAAAGTCATTGCTAAGTTAAATGTAGGGCTTTAAGATTCAAATCTCTTAGTTCATCAAAATAATTTTTTCATGACATGAACTGACTAGACTAGTGTTTGAAAAGTCCGGAGGCATAATGAGGCCATATAAATAGAAACTTTGACTTAAATGCAAGGTTGGACAATGAATTTTGTGAACTCATCCTAGAAAAAGTGCTACATACCTCATTGATGAATATCACTACGGTCACCTTTGAAGTACACCTCTTAGGAAGCTATGCACTCATCCCAGCACTTAGTCCAACCTTCAATTAAATCTGACAATTTAGTTCGAGAACTTGCCACTGTGTACTTACAAACAACTTGGTTAAGGTTTCAAAATTGCTTTGAAGGGTGGCCTAGGCACTGGCATTAGTACATAGCTTTCTGAGGGGAGTTCTTCAAAGGTGACTGTACTGATATTCAGCAATGAGTTATGTAGCACTTTTACTAGGATGAGTTCACAAAGTTCATTGTCTGACCTTGTAGACCAAATGTTTTGCTTTATTTCACTGTCTATATTTGCAAAATAAGACCACATATAAAAACCTTGGCTCCAGTCAAGAATATATGTGTGGGTTTTCAACAGAATGATTTCTTACTGTGGCTCTCTTTAACAACATCAACGTTATTTAGCAAAAGTATTATCTATGATGAGTTGGTCCCTCAACATTAATAGGCAAAAATAGTCAGACTTCATGATGTTGATACTTAAAGATAATTGTGCCCTGTGTTACTGAAGAATAGATCCTTGGTGTCATCACAGGAAAGAATTCAAGGACACATCAAATAAGCCAAGCAAATAAAGTCAAGCAAACAGTGATTTTATTAAAGAAAAAATAGAGGGCACACTCCCAAAATGTCAGGAATGAGCAGAAGAGCAACTGCCCACAGAATAAAGAAGCTTAGGATTTAATTCAAATGAGGGCTCAAAAATTTGAGTCAAGATTTAGGGGTGGCATTGCAGGTGTTCTCAAGGCAGATCCTCACTGATTACTCCTTCCTGTTGGGAGATGGGATTCCCTTCTCCTTACTTGGCCTTCTTGAAACTTTCATGGCAACACAGAGGATGGAGATTTTTCCCTGCCAGCAAAGCTAATTGTATTATAATCTATTACAATGAGCTGAAGCTGTATCTTTTCTTGAATAATTTCATCTTCTTTTCCTTGCCCCTCACTCCCCATGGCTCTATTCTTTCTGCTTAGGGTAATATTTGGACAGCTCCTCATAGATGAATTTTAAATAACAAGAGCTTAATAAATGCCGTAAGTTATCCTTTTGTTAAAGGAGAAGCTAAACCTTAACACATTCTTTTAGAATAAATAATTCAAATTGTTACTCCTAAAGCAAAGTTACCATATTCTCAGTTACTGAAAACTCCCTGAACATCTAAAAAATTTAAAAAAAATTATTTCTATAAAACTAAAGAACTCACCTGGGAAACACAATAATTTAATGATCTGAACTTGAGTAGAAAATACTCCATCCACTATGAGAAATGGTAAATTTTATCATAGTTATGAAGACCACTTTCGTGAATTACAAAATTCTGCCCCAATCTCTTGGACAGTTAGAGTAAGGTCCTGCAAAGTGTTAGCATTTTCACATTAAAATAACTATTTTAAATGTAATAAAAGGCTGGATTATCCCAGAGGAATGTTAATTTCACCCAGTTATTAAATGCTCAAGATTTATATTCTTTTCTCTGTGTGTGTGTCTCTCTAGTTTCCCATAAAACTTTTATTCTTTTGCATGGTTGCATATTCTAATTATCAAAGCAGGAAAGAAACTATAGTAGATTCTAACCATATACTAGTTAATGCTTACCTGCCCTGCTCTAGAAGTGATCTAAATCAGATTTGAAAATTAGGCATTAGTTATTATACTTCTTGGCCATAAATGCCATAGGGGTTGTTCCTGTGTGAGGTCCTCCATATGCAATTGCCTACTGGGGATCTACTTTCTGCACTGAAGACTTCTGGAGTACAGTGGGCTTTATGCTCAAGGCAGTGAAGTGGAGCTAGGGGTGAGCTTCCAGGGTTATTTCAGAAGAAGAACCTGAAAGATAGACCTAGAACAATAACTGAAAAATTTCAGAGGAGTCTATAATATTGCACACTGCCCAAGAAAGAGGGCGAGGCAACCCATAGCATCAACAAAACAAGGCAGCAGTGTGACTTCTGTAGGATCTACTATGATGATCCCACTGGCCGCTTCTTAAAAACACCATCTTTCTTGATTTTACTGTCTCTATCCTGGGTTTTTCTCCCCTATTTGTACAAGTGCTTCTTCTCCCCCCATAAATAAGGGTGGGACCCTTATTTATCCTCCAATCTCCAGGGCAGTTGCTCATCAGATTTTATTTTTATTTTTATTCTTGTTTCCTTTTTCCCCTGGAGCATTCAACCAAATCCTTAGCTTTCTCTAACTCTAAACTATTAACTCTAACCTTGACAATCCTGTTCCCTCACTAAGCCCTAAATGCCTGTTGGACATTCCACTTGATTGCTCAATGCTCACCTGAACTCACTACAGTAGACTCTCAGTTAACCAGCACCCATGGGGATTGGTAGATGCCAGATAAATAGAAGTAGACTCTTCGTTAACTGAAACTTAAACAACTGGCACTCTCAAGCAACCAGCAAATTCTTAAGCAACTGGCCAAAAAATATTGCATTGTTTGAGAGTGCCAGTTGTTTGAGTTCCAGTTAATGGAGAATCTACTGTATATCAAAGCAAATTTAATGGTCACTAACCACACAGACCCTGACTCGTATCAGTCAGTATGATAGTAAAAAAGGTACATGGGTAGTTATCATATAATATTATTAGTTATTAATATAATCTTGAATCTCAAAGTCTAGCAGGGGAAATAGTTATTAAGCAAGTTGTCACACAATACTTATTCTAATTATGATATTTAAAGATAAAAGGTGCTATTTTGGGCCTAGACTATTTTGGGCATTAGGAAGGCTCCTGTAGGAACAAACTATTTTAGACTTCATAGTCCTTTTATAAAATCTTTTCTTTCCTATATTCCTTTGATAAGTTTCAGAATTCTTTAGGCCTGTCTTTTCTGACTTATTCTTGCAAATGATTTCTTCTGGCAGCCTTGAAAAAATCAAAGTTTCTGAATTAGTAAATTTAGTGAAAAGCTGCATGGAAGACACTTCAGAAATATCTGGAGGCTGAAAACGGTTATAAAAAATAAGACCTGTTCTGTTTAGTAACCAAAAAAACATGTCCTTATAAAATTCTTATGACAGGCCTCTTAAAGACATCTGAATTTCAAGAAGTATAGGGTTTATTCTATGAAAGTCCTTAATGTTAATTGGTTATCATTGGATAATGTCGACATAAGAAATGTCCAAACCTGTAGAGAACTTTGATGAGTTTATTTGAGTCAACGGATTAAGAAAACGCTCTGGAGAATTGCAGGTTTGCAGCTTATTTCATACATTAGAATCAAAGGAGGACACATAAAGAGGGTCACAAGAAATCCATTGGTGGTAGATTAAGGGGGTGAGAGAAAGCAAAAGTGGTAAATCTCTGGGATTGGATAAAAAATGAAATGGAGAGACACATAGTTCTTTTACAGTGGTGGGCACGGGAGAGTTAATAATTGACATTTATAGCACAGAGATGGCGTGTGAGGAATAAAATAACCATGAGGGGTTCTGCAGTGTCTGCTCTGGTGAAGTGTACTGTGCCCTGAGGGGTCTGAAAGGAAAAATTACTCTGACATTCCAAGGGTATGTTATCTTAGATGCAAAAAGGCAACAGACAGGCTGACTTAAGGTAAAGACTGACCTTTGTCAAGGAAGCTACAGGCCAAAGCTGTGACTGCCTTCCATGACTCACTTTCAGTTAGGAATTTTTATGTTCAGTATCTTATGCAGCTCATTTTGGTCCCTGAGTTGGTAAGGCCTGCCATGCAGGTTTCCCCTGAGCTTGTTAGGTTTAGTATTGGGCCCCTTTTTCGTCCACAATATTCATATTCAAACGAATGTCTATAACTCTGAA
Source organism: Lyroderma lyra (assembly GCA_004026885.1). Lineage (NCBI taxonomy): Eukaryota > Metazoa > Chordata > Mammalia > Chiroptera > Megadermatidae > Lyroderma > Lyroderma lyra. The sequence continues at coordinate 259,441 of PVJL010001136.1, read as the reverse complement.
AGAAATGTAAACTGCCATTTTTCCTTGTTAGATACAAATATTTTCATCTTTATCTCTACCCTATGCATAAAGTAAGTTGTCCTGTTAGATTAGTTATTTAAAAGCAATGCAAAGATATTTATTGGACACTACTATGAGGAAGGGACATTTCAGATAGGCCATGAGGGATGACTAGGGATTTGACCAAGTAAAGACGGAGTTAAGATATACGTATATGTAATAAAAAATAAAAACTTAAAGGAAGAGAGGACCATGATAGATTAATGATTCAGGGAAGGCCATGTGACTGAATTAGAGTGACTGGCGATCCCCTTTAGTCACATGAACCATGTAAGTAATTTTAAATTATTACTTGACAGACAACACTTCTCGGAATGCAACTTTGGGTAGTTTACAAGAGAAAATAGAGTTAGGGAGTTTTAACCACCATCACCAAATTATTATCATCACCATAAACATCATCACTACTCTCATTTTAAGTGCTAAGCACTAAATGAGTTATACATATTATCATCAATTTTTATAAACTGTATATCATAGATGATGGTATCATTTTAAAGATGAGAATACTGAGGCTCAGAGGTATTTGAGGAGTCTTCGTTGAGAAAGTGACATCTAACTTTGGACCTGAAGAATAAGTGTTAGTTATGGAAAGACGCACAGAGGACTAGTCCAAGAAAAGAGAGGACACGAGTGATTCTAGCAGTAGAAGACCAGATTAATGTTTTTGAAGTGCATTCTACCTGCAGAATGGGGATCAGATTGAAGAAGGGCATGACTGGAAACAGGGAGGCAAGGTAGGGGAGTGTGGCATTACTCCAGGTGCAAGATGGTAGTAAACTGAACTAATGGTGGTGGCATGGGGAAGTGAAAGCTGAATAGATCATATAAATATTAGGAAACAGAATAGATTGTCAGTGCTGTTCAATAAATCTCTACGGTGCAAAGGAAATGTTCTGTAATCTGCACTATATAATAGGGTAGCCACAGGTCATATGTGGCTCTTGAGCTTTTGAAATGTAACTAATGCAACTGAGGAACTTCCTTTTAAATTTTATTTAATATTAATTAATTTAAATTTAAATGGTCACTTGTGACTTGTGGCTACTCTTCTAGACAGGGCAGGATTGAATAACTTTAGTTTACTCTCTTTTTATATATCCCCTGTCTAATTACAAGGCCTATTAAGATAACTTCACTCTATCCCAGTTTGCACACTTCTCTGGTGAGTTTGGTCTGCTCACTGCTGTACAAGCATATGCAATACTGATTTTTACTTCTATATTTCCTTACCTATAGAGCTCTGTCCTTTCTTTTTATATTGAAAAGTATATTGTTGCATTTTCCCAGTGAAGTGTTAATGATTATTCTTTCTCACTAATATGTCTTTCCTTGAGCATCAGTCACATTGGTCTATACCACATGATATTATGACAAGTCCCAGCTTATTTCCTGCTCTTTCATACTTTTTTATTGGTGTAATGAGTTGATGCTGTGTCTCACACTAAACTGAGATCCTTGAAAGCAGAAAATATATTCTTCATATTTTTTCCTCCTCTATTAAGCATATATGTAGCAAAGCCATTCTTAAAGAGAAATCCTTGCTTACTGCTATGATCCTACTCATTACACTGCACGCTACAAGACTCTGGTTCCTTATACAGATTTATTATTTTTTTTTCCAAACAGAACAAATTAAAGGTAGTGAAAAAATTAGATCAGTTGTTTTTTTTTAATGAGGGATATATAATTATTTTAGCCTTCATAGTATTGACTATTTTTAATGGGTAGTCCCTAAAGATGACTGCTTTCAATTCCTTTCCTTCCAATATGTGCATGGTGCTGCACTCCTTAAGTCAACACAGCCACCTCCCCTGTCCCCTTTGAATTTGGATGGCACTTGCTGGCTGTGATCTCTTTTACCTTCATGATCTGGATTGAGTGGGCGTGGGCACAGTGCTGGGCCCCCTCCTCTCCGCAGCACTAGGTAACAGTGGCCCTGGAGGTCAGGTCCACGTACTCCCAGTACATGTTGTGGGCGCCGCTGCGGGGGTCCTAGCTCGGCTAGATGCTGAAGTTCTTCACCCACAGTGGGGATTTCTTGAACTGCCCACAATACACAATTTCCAAGGAAGACTTCATTTTCTTCAGCTGAGACACAGTACCAGAAGTGAGACTTGGCGATGACATAATTAGGCACCAAGATGCACCTGTGCTAAAGGGGTGGCATGAGGCACTTGGAGATGGGCAGGCAGCGCCCCACACGTTGTATTCTCCTAGCATGACGTCACAGCACCCCCTCCGTGTTCACCCCCACCCACAAAACTATTTATAAAATTTTAAAAATGACATTTTTCTGTCTTAAGCATTGGGAAAGTGTATTTATAAGACTGGTGACGTATTGATCTTATTTAGTCATAAAGGTAAACTTCAAACTAAAAGTATTCTATTTTAGTGTCTGAAACAATTGGATTATCTGCAGATTTGATCCACTTTGGTTAAATCATCTCTAAATGGTTAGCAGGTCAGAAAGAAGGCCGGTACCCAAAGAACACGTTTTGGACACTCATCAAAATGTCTTCCCTCAGCTGCAATTTTCCCCACAATTGAACAGCTAGTGCATTCTTTGCTATTATAAACATTTAGAAGTTAAGTTGTATCTTTATAGAGCAGGTTAAGTAATTAAACTGATTATATAGCTATCCATAGAGGTTAAGTAATAGCATAGCTCTCTGTTTTTCCTTCAACTTCCTAAAGATATTTTGAAGGTGAGCATATGGCAATGCTGGTATTTCCGACTTGGGTTGGGATGGAATAGTTCTTGGGCCCAACAAAGCAAATTTTCCACTGATGCAGCTACGGCCTGAAGAACTGCTCAGTCCACTTCGTTTTGGATTTCTATGTGAGCTGATACAGCACTTGCCAGATGAGGTAAATGACCTTTGTCCTTGTATTATAAGGACATGCTCTTTCATGCTGGCTGATTCTTTTTGCCCATGCTATTTTATAAATATATGCTTCTGAGAAATGACAATGATAATTGAATTTATAAACTGAGATCTTCTCTAATCTTGTAGAATAATAACATCTCAGAAATAATGAAGAGCTCAGTGATTCATTCACTATAATCTCTCCCCAGTCATGCATCTCCTATAGGGCACAGTGCCTAGTACATAGTAAACATTCAACTAACGTTTACTGAATTACTGACTCGATGAATAATGGCTGCTGATAATTTAAAGTAAATGAAATTTATCTTTGATTTTTAACACATTCTAAAGTCACTTACATTATTTCAATAAATACATTTTAATAAATATAAACGTTTTATTAAAAATTTTCCAAAATAAAACTTTGAAGAAATAGACATGTCAGGATTCATAATATTTATTAGGTTATTAAAAATTTTTGAAAATTGTAGTTCTTTGTATATTGTGCTAACTATATTAAGAGTTTGAAATACTTTTAAAAATTTATCATTTAAAGCTTATTTCAATATGAGGAATTCATGAGTACTCTCAAACTTAAGAATGAAACAACTCAATAAAGATGAGCAAACTATTTGAATACACATTTCACCAAAGAAGATATACAGACAGCAAATAAGCACATCAAAATATGCTCAACATTATTAGTCATTAATCTCCTACACATGTTAGAGTGGCTAAAATTTAAGACTAACATCAATAAATGTTGGTATAGATACGGAGCACCTGCAACTCATACAATGCTGTGGGGATGAAAAACAGTAAAACTATTTTGGAAAACATGTTAGCAGTTTCCTAAAAAGGTAAACATTCACATTCCATATGACCCAACTACTCCACTCCTGGATATTTGCTCAAAGGTAATGAAAACATAGGTCCACATTATGTACAAGACTTTTATATAACTGTTCACTGCAGTTTCATTTGGAACAACCCAAACCTAGAAACAATGAAGCATTCACCAATGCATAAAGGGGTAAACAATTTGTAATAATCTATACAATGGAATACCAGACAGCAATAAAAAGGAATGACCTATTGACGTACTCAACAACATGGATGAATCTCAAAAGAATTTTCCTTAATGGAAGAAGCCACACACAAAAGTAGTATAATATCCATATACTATATGTATATTTATAGAAATGCAAGCATCTACAGTGATGTAAAGAATATCAGTGGTTGCCTGGAGGATTGTTTTTAGTAGTGTATGTAGGGAGTGATTACAAAAGAGACATGAGAAAATTTGGGGGGTGATGGAATGAATTATTATTTTGATTGTACTGATGGCTTCACAGGAGTCTATATGCATCAAAATTTATCAAATGGTACCTTTGAAATATGTGCAGTTTATTACATATCAATTACAGCTCAATAAAATGGGAAAAAACTAAGTAAAGGTCCTATGAGTTGATTAGTATCTTAAAGTTCTCAACGTTTATATTTTCAGCAGGCTTCTAAAAAATAAGTCTAGTTAGCTAAAAAAATTCAGTAGGTATCTTCTTCTAAATTTATTTTGGGGAAAAAAATAGAAATGTCTAAAGTTTTAGGACTTTCGAAATAGGAATAAACTACAGTTCAATCTGTGATAGGGAATGAGAAAGAGAAACAGAGAACCTCTGGACTTAAGAGGTGACAAGTGATGGGTGGGGAGATCAGGAAAGAAAACCAGGAATGAAACAAGGAGGGATACTTGGCAGGGGGAGGCAAAGACGGCCTACCCATCCTCACCCACAACTCCATCGACTCTCTAGGCAGGTGGCTCCAAGTGGACTAAAATGTTACAACGTATGGCAGGTCCTCACATAGGAAACCTGCTCCCCGCTGACTTAGTCCTATCACGTGGATTCTCAGTGTTTGGCGCCTTAAATGAAGGTGGAGACCTGTCCACTCACAGCTCTCCTTGTTTGCCCTGCACTGCGGCCCCTTCCCGGTCGCCCCCTGGTGGCGAGCGCCCGGGGCCCGGCAGGCACCAGGACGAGCCCGGAGGTGCTGGCAATACCTGTCGCCGCAAGGGCGGGGAGCGGCGGGTAGGGAACCCCTTACGCTTTTGCAGCTTCTGCACCCGGCTCCAGTCTGGCTGCCCCGGAATCCGGTTTCCCGAACGCGGCGCTCCGTCCTGCCTCTCTGCTTCTCTCCGTCCCATTTCATTCAGACGTTCCCGGGTGGCAGTCGGGGTGAGGGAGGGGAGTGACAGGGTTGTGACCTACGGGGTTCAGGGCAGGGCTTCTAGGCTTTGGAAACGAAGAGGCGCAAAAGAGCCCCAACCGTAGGAGGACTGTCACCATTAGACATTAGCTCCCCCCACCCCATCCCCCACACAACCTTTTTCCGAATAACTGAGGGAGACGGAAAACCAGATGATTTCCTTAAATCCTACATAGTTTTTTTCCCACCTTAGAGTCCACCCTGTTCCCTCCTTGTTCCACATATTGATGGACCTGTCATTTTACCACCCCTTTCAGAAGGTTGGATATCGTCCTCTTGTCCTCCCATCGCCCCCAACCCTCAAGTGGCAGAGCGTGGACAGTCCAGAAGTGGGGACCCGGCTCATCTGCCCGAGGTCATAGGGGGAGGAACCTCCGCGGGCTCCCAGGGTGAGGTGAGGACCAGCGCGAGGTGGGGTGGGGTGGACTTAGGGTCCGAGAGGTAGGAACTGGCAGAGGTGCCCACACCTCCAGCTTCCAACCCAGGCGAAGAAACTGCGTGACATTCTGGTCCACAAATGATCGACAGGAGGGAGTCAAGGCCCAGGAGGCGGGTGTGGGTGTGTAGAGGCGGAGACAAAACCCAAACCGCATGTAAAGCGGACCAGAGCTCGCTCCACTAGACGGTCTGGGTCTGGTGCCACTTCTCCCTCTAGTCTGCCGGGTGGCTTCGTGGAGCCTGACTCCCAGAGTCAGAAAAGGGTTACGGAGCGTCTCCCTCGGGAGCTGCTGCCTGCGAGGAGGTAGCAGGGAAGCCGGAGCCCCGTGCACCACTTCCCGGGCAGCTTCAGCCTCGGCCGGGACTGGCTCGCGGTTCCCTCGCGGCTCCGCACGGAGGTCCGCCTTCCCACTCCCTCCTCCATCCAGCGAGCTGCCTCCGCCTCCTTCCTCTGCCTCCACCCTCCACCCCTACCCCAGTCTGTCTGGAGCTGGGCTCGGAGCCCTCAGTCGGGGCGAGCTGTAGATGTGGGCGCCGGACAAGTCCACGGCGCTTCCACCCAAGATGGACAGCCGGTACACCAGCACTGCGGGGATCGGGGACTTGAACCAGCTGAGCGCGGCCATCCCGGCCACGCGCGTGGAGGTGTCCGTGTCCTGCAGGTGAGGACGAAGCCTTTCCCCTCCCTCCGACTGCCCTCCGGTCTGCCGGGTTGGTAGCTCTTGACAGGCGCTCGGGATCTGCCGAGGCTTCGCGCGGGCGAGAAGTTGCGCGGTCTGGAATCTCCCCGGGCCGAGGGGCACAGAGCGATAGAGCGACTGGTGGGCTACGGGACTGAGACTTTTTGTTTTCTTTCTGGGAAATGCTGTAAAAGTTGGCTGGATTGTGACTCAGCGACAGGAACCCCTGCGCCACCCACTTTACAAGTCCTTTTTACGTCCCAAACCTGAGCTGTACTGTTGGGTGATGACGGGAATGGAAGCTCGTGGCTGCCGCGTGCAGGGGCCGGGGACTCCCCCTACCAGGCGGAAGCAGACCTGCTACCGCCCGGGTTGGCTCCAACCTGGGCCGCCGCCTCCCCACCCACTTCCTGGAGCCGTCCCGCTTACTTCCCCCACACCCTTCCAGGCTGTTTGCCTCACGCCTGATGGAGAGATGTCGGCTCCAGCCCTCTGGGCAGACAAATCGGTGCCTTACCTAAAATCCGGAAGTCACGATTTTCTGCCAGCAAGTAGACAAATATGAATACTTTTCACAACCGACACCCTGCCCGAGGACTGTACATTTCACACTCCCTGGCCTGACGTTCTTGGGGTCAGTTTGCCTGTAAACAAAGTAGCATAATTGCTATATCGCAGATTTTTGGGGTGGACGGACTGCACTAAGTTGATAACGACAACAGAAGGAGAGGGAGGCTTTGCTAATTATAATATTGACTCCAGAGCCCACCCCCTTGTTTGCATATAGTTTGTTCTCTCACATTGGGAAACTCCCACTTGTCCACTTTCACCCCCAAGACAATTATTTTATTTTATTTTTAGTGTTAGACTTATTGGGGTGACACTTGTTAGCAAGAATTACATAGTTTCCAGGCATACAATCCTACAGTGCCTTGTCAACTTGTTGTGTAATAAGTTCACCACCTAATGTGACTTCTCTTTCCATCACCATGTATTTACAACAAGATTATTTTTAATGTCCTCAAACCTCCCCTTCCTTTCCTTGGTAAAACTTGCCATAAAGAAATCTAATATACATGGGTAATCTTTCATGTAAATAAACCCTGAAGCTTAAAATGCTGTCAATTCAGTGGTACTTGATTTCCATTTTCACAAGACAAAATCTAAAGCCAAAGAAATGTGGTTTTTTTCTGTTTGTTTTTTGAGGGGGATGGAAATTCAAGTGCCAACAACCTCAGTAGAGGTATCAGTTAGGGGACAGAGGATAGGCGTTAGCTGCCTACCCCTGAAACTCTATTGCATGATCGCTTGGTTCATTTTTCTTCTGCCCTCACACTGTGGAAATACCAATGCTGACAGTGATAGCTAAACATTAAGTTCTGCTTTTATTGTGGCAGTGGTTTAAGGGCAGCCAGAGATTTCTTTCCGTCAACTGAACAGGTGAAGCTGTATGGAACACTCTTTTTAGACATTCATTTCTAGGCCTTTTTCTTTTCTATGAAGCTGGCTTTGGGTGCTAGACAGAGGTTGATTACGATATACAATTAAGGCATAGCCAAAAGTCCTGCATTAACAGAATTTCTAGACTTATCCTCTGCTGAGCATCCTGCAAAGTCTGAATGGTATGTGACCTGTGCGTGGAATGAATATAAATACGTTGTGAATTAAATCTGAATTTGCGGTAAGCTTTTTTGGGTGATTCACCTTTAGAGAAATTATACGGTAGCTGGTCTCTGCCAATAGGGTGTACCTTTAACCACTATTTTTGTTTGTTTGTTCGGATATTTGTTTGCTGTGAGCAGGCTGGAAATCCTGAAGTCTATTGGCTTTAAGTTAGTTTGTTTTATCTTGCCACCTCAGACCCTGGAGATCCCCTTCTTCCAGCTTTTTGTCATACAATTGATTTGCTGTCTTATTTTTAATTTTTTCAAATAGAAAAAAAAAAAGTCCCTAAAGAGAACCCAAGTACTTATTGTACTTACATTGTTGAGTGAATCTTGTAATCATAGATGGTGGTGTGTTCTTTGGGCTTGGCATAAGAGATCTGGTTATAGATTCTGGCACTTTTATTTTATGTTATTGTACGTGGGTAGCTCCCTGGCTGGGAATCGAACCCAGGCCGCAGCGTCCACAGCAGGGAAGCCTAGCCACTACACCACCAGGGAACTCCTGATTCTGGCACTTTGTGACTTATGTTGTTACATGTTGGAGCGAGTTCTTACCTAAGTTTCCCCATTCCTAGAATGAGGAAAACTAAGGTATTTTAATACAGAGAGTGTTGTCAGAGTTTTAATAAGATGTGATTGAAACGTGCTTATACAACTTACGACGTGAAGTGTCCAAAATGTTAGCTGTTGTTATGATATGGGAAAGAGTATTTTTGAATAAATATTATATATGACTCAGTTTTGGAATTCTGTAAATAGTCCTTCTATTTTGAACTTCAACAAATTGGTTAAAGAAGACGAGTTAGGGCAGCCTTGAGATACCTGTTTCCTTTTTCTCTTTCTTTGATGTGCACGAAGAGCATCTATCCTAGGGTGTTTGTAGGTATTTCACTTAGCAACAAACCACAACTGTAGGCCCCTCGGCCTTACAATGGGTAAGCAGAGCAAAAATATCCCTTGCCTTTGCCATTAGAGCCCTCTGATGATTTGGTGACGCTTAAAAAACTCAGGAATAGAATTCCTTTTCATAACCTTCTTTCGCTGTCCCCAGCCTAAGACTTTTTAAAAGCTATATGATGTTTTCATCTTCATTTTAGGGGAATGAGAGAAGAACAACAATTGAAGATTGAAGCTAAATATAGTTCCTGCGAATTAGTTAGTCTATTTACTTAGCAAGTGTTTGAGCGTCTTTTATATATCTAGCATTATGCCATGGTCCGTGAGAAATGCAAGCAAAGTTCTCCGAAAATGTGAAGTCTGGTTGGGAGATAAAAATGCCATAACACATCGTAATGTAGGACTAAATTGCAAGATGAGATTCATGCACAGGGAGGGGACAGGTCATTGTGGAACAGAGTGTTTGCAGTATACTACACAGAGGAGAGGGGGTTGGGAGGGGAGGAAAGATGGATGGGCAGATTACATTAGAGAAGTGACAGTGTACATAGAGGTTTTGTAGTGGCTGCAGACTTGCTGTGTTAGGTGATAAAACTAATTTTGAACTCTAATGTCTAGGGAAGAATACAAAGTGGAAATTTATTGAGCACCTACTTTGTTGCTAGTTTTTCCTGACCTGGTCCTAAGTCTTTTGCCTAATCTTCCACCACTTCTCATATGTATCCTGTGACTGAATGTAGTCTAACAAATATGTGCTTACTATATGCTAAAACCTGTGCCACATTAATGTGACTGCAAAACACAAATAAGTACAGTCCCAAATTGTGCCCTGTTATCCTAGTAGACCAAGTTCTTTTTGCCTGCTGGTCCTTGCACGTACGTCTCTCTTTGCCCTGAACATTCCTCCCTCTCTTCCCCTTCTTTTCTTGATTAGCTTGTGCTCCTTCAAGACTCAGGTCTACTAACATTATTTCCTCTTGTGTCTCCTGTCCCAAGCTGGAGTTTGCTGTTTTCCCAAAGCATCTGGTATTTACTGGTATCATAGTGTTGGGGAGAAAAATATTTCCTCTACCTTCAAGGCTGGTCTCCTTGGTTTTCAGAGCTTCTGCCAGGTCTGCTGTTTTTTTAAAATTACTGAGCCTAAAATAATAAATATCCCCAAAGAGACATATTTTGGGGTGGCAAACTCAGTTCTGCTTCAATAGTTGTATTATAATTCTTGGTCTTTGTATTCTCCTGGAGGACAGGTTTTGTCTCTTTTGTGTCCATGTTGTCGATGTAAGAATGTCCAAAACTGTGGAGAATTTTGTAAGTTTATTTGAGTTTATTTGAGCCAAATAGAGGATGAGCCTAGAAGCAAGATCTCAACAGACTGAGAAAAATGCCTCTCAGAATGACAGTTTGCAGTTTCTTTTGTGTATTTGGAATTAAGGTGGGAACACAAGGAAGATTACATGGAGGTGGGAGAAAGCAAGACAGGAATGGGATTACTGGAATATTAATAAGATTATGTGCTTTCTTGAAGGTGATTACACTTACCAAGGGTCTGAAAAAGGCAGGTCAAAAGTGTGTTGACCTAAATGCACAGAAACAATGGCTAGAGCTTGTTTAAGGAAAAGATAAAATTTTGCTAAAGATGTTATATGCCTGAGGCGTGATTTCCCACCACGACCTCCCAGGTTAGGAATTTATGGCTGGATCATCTTGTGAGGTTACTTTCCATCACTGGATTTATCAGTTTTATTACAGAACCCTTTTGTCATCCACAGTGTATTTTGAGCTTGGCACAGAATATGTAGTTAATCAATGCTGGGTGCTGTAATTCCCTGAATGAATCAACTGGCACATTGCCTGTTAAAATATGGACTCATAGGCCCCCACACCAACTTTATTGAATCAAAACCTCTAAGTTTACCAGGTTATTCATGTCAAATTTTTTAATCTACTAGTTTGATAAGTAAATGACTCTGTGACTGTAGTCACTTGATCTGGATTAGCAATACCTGCCCTACTGAGGTGTCAGGATAATACTCAGTGTGGTGCTGAGGCTGGGTTAAATGGGATTGAGACAAGAATGCCTGTACCAGTTTTTAAATAAAGTGATTATTAAAAATTAAATATATAAACCTAAAATTAAAATTAAATTATATTTTAAAAGAAAGTTAGACAAGTTACCACTTGTTATTTATTTTACTACATTTTACTATTGGCTGTACTCTTTGCTATCACCTATGTTTTGTCTTTGTAATTTTTGTGGTGAGAACACGCGGTCACGTGCTACTGTTCGTCTCTTCTCAATTCCTCTTCAGTGACATCATACTGACAACTTGAAATTGGCCATGGTGGGAATATTTATCCCACGGAAACTGGCAAACATTGCAAATCAGGGCTTGATTTATTGTTTTGTTGTTGTCTGCACTTAAGACATTCTATGGGAATCAACCCTCCAGAATTTATAATTTAAAAATACCATAGGCAAGGGCTGTCCGGAAAGTATCCAGTCACATACTATGAAAAAAATAGAGGCACTTATGGCTGGATGTTTTTCTGGACAGCCCTCGTATATTACTATTATTTGTAAATTGTGTGCTCAGTTAACATACTTTATATCAGTAAAATGTATAATACATTATGCAGTTATGTAACCACAGACAGACACACACACATTCAGCTTTTTTTCCGGAGCCCTTTGTTAAACATATACTTACTGGCACATCACTGTTTATAGGCCTTTTGTAAAAGATAAAGCATTATACAAAGGAAGAAAATTGCTGCTGTTAGACTGTCACTATTAGAAATAATAATGTCAAGTTCAGCTCTGCCTGTGGTCTTGCTTCTCTGCTGGAATAAGTGGGGTTGTGTGATTCTTTACAATCCATGAAAGGTTGTGACAGCCTACAAGTGTATTGTGGATGAAACAGGAAGGCGATTAAAATTTTGTGTTTTTTACTTGCTTATTCTCATTTTCATGGGGTCCTGTCCCCATCGTCTTTGTTCTTTTCTTACTTTGAAGAGTTTTTTTCCTGTTTCTCCATCCACTGGTGGCACATATTTTGCAAGTTTACATGTCACAATTCCAGTTATACTTAGTGATTAACTGACCACCTGGGAAAGCAAATTTTTTTTCCAAAAGAGAATCTGACTGGCCCAGTGGGAACTGGCCTGCTTTGAAGCAGATGCCTGTTCTGTTCTGATTATCTGTGGTGAAAGATGATCAAAGAGTTCAAACATAACAATTAGGGGCTCCACCCCAGTCCAAGTTGGTTTATCTCTTAGACACATTTCACTTTTCTTTAGTCAGATGACAAGTTTGAAGTTAGTATGTAAATAGGTTTTCAAATTATGTTGTTAACTAATAAATTATAATGTTACTCTAAGCTAGGGAAATTACAATGCCTGTTAGCTTGTTAATGAGTCATAAAATAGGTTAACGGGAGGGTCAAGTTAAGGTATTGTAGCATGGCTGTAATTTCCCATTCTTTTGGCTCTGCAGTTCCTGAGATCTTGTGATTCAAGATTGTTGTCACCCCATAGGGCCTTTTTGGACCATATCTGAGTTTTGTTTTAGCTGAAGAGTTTCAGAAAAATAATTTTTAGAGACATTTCTGGATAGTGATTTTTGGAATCTTAATGTGGGAATTGCCTAGATATATATTAGGTGAGAAAAGCCTTACTCATGTTCTGCCACAATTTTTGTCAGCCTTGTATTTTTCAGCATTTGGGGCATAGGTGTTCTAAAACAGCGCTGGGATTTGGAGAATGTGAGTCTAGAAGCAATTCATAAAACAAGGCCCCACAGGATAAGGTGTTAACAGATGTGTTCTTTTAGCAACTTTATTTGTGGCAAAAAAGCAGAAGCCTGCATTCCCTATTTGAGTTTACTCAAGGCAGGGAAGAAAAACAGTTCCTCTAAAAGGGTTTTATTCAGTTGTTGGCCTGTTTTATAATAGTAACACTTGCTTCTTAGAGCCAGTTTTGCTTAGCCTCGAGGAGCATGGGTTGGAACCAGACCAACTCTACCAGTTATTTAATCTCTCTGTTCCTCCATTTCCTCATGTGTAACCCTACCTCTAATATGTTTGGAGGGTGAAATGTTAATACATCTACATGAGTTAAAATATTACTTGTCACATTAGTTAAGCACTCAGTAATTACAAATGGATATAAACACAAAATAAAAACCACCTACTATTCTATCATACTATTAGCATTTAGTTCATTTCCCTCTTGTTTATAACATCACATTTGCAGTCCCTCTCGCTTGTACATGTAAATACTCACACGTTGTAAATTGAAACCTTGCTATATGCTACAGAATTTATCTTCTGTACTTTTATGTTAATATTATATCATGCAGATGTTGCTGTCATTAGTTCTTGAAAATACAAGCCTTCCATTATTATGTAGTAGTCTATTATTATATGAGTATACTACATTTATTTAACTTATCTGTTATTTTCCAAAATTTATTTTAAAAAATTACTATTCAAAATAATGCTACAGATGAGCATTCTTATTCACCAACACTTGACAACATCTATGATTTTTTTCCCCCTTGGGAATAGTTTTCTAGAGCTAAAACTATTAATAAGCTATTTTATCCAGGGGATTTTAATACCTTGTTTTGTTATTTCTCCCCCATTTCTCTTTAAATAAGCAGAGTCAAGTCTCAACAACTGGCTGTACCTTTCTGAATACTTTTATTTCCACAACAAAGTTGCAGTTAAGGATTAATGAGAATTTGAGGCAGCAGAGTATAGCAGCAAGAGAATGGAATTAGAAGTCAGATGTCTTTAAATTTCATTTTTATCCCTTTCTTGGAATGTTATTTTGGGTAACCTATTTCAACTTTTGGAATCTTCATTTCCTAATCAGTAATACAGAAATGATTTCAAACCAGATTTATAGTATTATTGGAGAAGTAAATGAAATAAAGTCTATAGCAGGCATGTCTAACCTTTTGGCTTCCCTGGAGGAAGAATTGTCTTGAGCCACACAAAAAATACACTAACACTAATGATAGCTGATGAACTAAAAAAAGGTCCATGCATACTTTCTGTAATGTATTAAGAAAGCTTACGAATTTATGTTGGGCCGCATTCAAAGCTATCCAAAGCTAACCACGTACTGCAGGTTGGACAAGCTCTGTCTGTAGAGTGACAGGCACTTAATAGCTGTTACTCTTATCTCAGGTTTTTATGAATAAGTATATTACTGCGTGTCACATAGCAACATAGAAGAGAGGGTACCTGTAGGTTGGGCAAATTTAAAATCAATTTGGGGAGTCACAGAAACATGAAATGCAATGTGACAATTGCAAAGGTTAAACAATTGCATGTTAAACACTACACGTTATAGCCCAGGCTGAATACTGCCTAAATGTGGAGGCAGTATAGAATAAAACAGTGACCGAAAGAATGTGGATTCGGACATGTGTACCCAGTTTCGACAGGTTCTACCCCGTGGCTCCCCCACATTAACACACATAATCAGACATATGGACCTAATGGGATTTGACAGACAGGAGGTAGTGCTTAATAACGAAGTTTTAGAATGAAAGCACATTCTGACATCTGATCAGTAAAAGAAATGGCTTGACATTTAGATAGCTTTTTTCTGTTGACCATGTGATAAAACAGATATCAAAGTAGATGATAACAAAGGCTGAAGGAGAGCAAGCATTTATTGCCAATAATAAAATGAGATGTATTTAAATGATGCATTGCTGTCATGGCCAGTGTTCACTGCCTGACACATAGTACCTTAATATTTTCAACCTCATGACAACCATCAGTGTTATGCCTCATTGTCAGCCAGGGACATTAACTATTAGGAATTCTTTTTCAAATTGTGAGGTACTCTGTCAAGTTTATTCTTATTTTATAGAAGTATTATTCTATAAAATATAATACTCAAAACATCTTAAGGGAATTATCAGTTAACTCCCTGAAACTCTGAAGACCTAAAATATCATTGGTAGTCCCTGAGAAATATTGCTACTTATTAGACAGTAAAGCTATTTCAATATAAAATCTGTACTAATGAGGCCAAGAAACATGAAAACTTGGGACACTTACTGTACACGAGGGCTGTCTGGAAAAAAATAACAGCCATAAATGCCTCTATGTCTCATATTACATGGCCAAATACTTTCTGACAGCCCTTGTTATTTTATTTAAATTAATGTCAAAATCTAAATCCATGTGAGACAGTGTGTGAAGCACTTAACATATTCTAATTCATTCATCCTTACCATAATCTGGTAGAACAGGTGATGGCACGTCCTATTTTACAGTTGAGGAGATGGAGGTTCAGAGAGAGTTTATGTGGCCTACATCACACACCTAGGTGACGAGTTTTGGTTTCTAATACATAATTAGTATCTCTCATTCATAGGTGTATGCTTCCTACCACTAGCCATATTCTGTCATTTTTCCCTAAATTCTTTATTTTAGGCTGTAAGGGTGGGACTCATTCTTATCAGTATCCATGTGTTGCTGACTGAAGAGAAATTACAAAGCTGGGAGACACAGTAATAGACAGTATGGGTACTATCACAGATGGAATACGAAACTCCTGTGTTTTTTTTTCTGTCCCCTATTTGTGAGAGCTGCGTGTAGAATAATTCAGATGAGTGGCATAAACGTAACACTTTGATGTTTTATCTTTTTTTCTGTGGTAGTTACCTAATAAAGCTGTGGGAAATTAAAATAAGGAGACTATTTAACTAGAAATCAGCAGGCAGCGTGAAAGTTAAATGTTGGAGAAAGGTGATGAACTGAGCAAATGAAAAGTAGAGGTAAATGAATTGAATTGATCATGTGACATTCATAGTTGTCATGAAAGTTGAAATTTTACTTCATGCCCTATCATTTCATTCCATTGCTTTCTTAATAATGAGGAAGTCATCATGTAACTTGCTAGCTTTTCAATAATAAATTCAGGGTTTCCTTTCATGACAAATATCAGAATTCCATGTAAATAAAATAATTACTTAGATATTGAAAATGGCACTACAGTATTCTATGTGAATTGTGACATGAATTTCTAAAAGTAAATATTTTCTACCTTGTTAATGAGTTGTTTTCTGTCTCTCTCTCTCTCTTTCTCTCTCTTTGTGTGTGTGTGTGTGCGTGTGTGTGTGTGTGTATATATATATATATATATATATATAAAATATGTAACAAATGACATATTTTATTAAAAGTGATCTCAAATATCATAGATGGTAATGGAGTAGATATGATTATAATAATCATAACTGGTTGGAACCAGCAACTTTCTCAGCCTTACTTAGCATAATAGTGGTTTTAAAATAATTTGAGAAGTTTTTTTCTTACTGGTCACAGATTCTTATTATTGCATCATCTCAATATGTATAACTGTGAGCATTCTTGCAAACCTTTTCTTTTTCAATCTAAATGCACTCCTGTAAAGGGAGTATCACATTATTTGTGGTTTTCTCAATAATCAAAAGCTCAATCATTCTTCTTTAATGTCTGAATTAGGTTTTTTATGTTTCCCAGCTATAAAGCAAAGAATATGAAAGAACTAGTAGAGTTAAAGCAAATGAGTAAGTCTAAGCAATACCTGAGAACTATACAGAACAATAAGTTTATTTGCTAAGCCCATTTCAATGATCTATTTTGGCCATAGATTACTATCTAACTTATTTTAACATCTCAACGTTTAAATTAAGTGCAGCAGCAGAAATACTAGAAAGTTGATTGCAATTGATTTTTATGCCAGTGATTCCATCCAATGCATCCTTAAAGGCATTGGGAAAAGGAGACCTACTATGAAGTTATTAGTAAATGTTTCTCTGAATTGGTAATTTAAATTAATAAATTTAAAAAATATTTTTGGATAGAAGTTTGAAATAAACTAGCTAAAAGGTGATTGATTTTTCATCTCAAGGTTTGTCTCTCATAATTTAAATTAAATACTTTCAATGTCTTTCTTTTACTTAAATTATTTTGTCATTTGAATGACATTTATTTGACTTCTTGCTTCCTTATGGAATATGTCAGCAAAGTATGGTGGAATCCCCATGCTTTTGTTCTGTTTCTGACCTTGACTCTGTGACTTTGGACAATGCTACCACTTCTCTGGGCATTAGTTCCTATGACAGGTTGAATCTGGTCTAGAAAACTGAGATGTTACTTGGAGCTTGATAATATACTAGGAGCAAGACCTTGAAATAAAAAGTAAACATGTTCTGATTTACAGAAATCTTGTGATGTTTAATGCCCATTTGAAAATTTAGTTCCTAATTCTAGTCTCTGAGTTTTTAAAGGAATGTTAAGGTAGCTTATTTCTAATGCCCACTGCTTCCTACTTCAAAGTTCTCATTTCACTTAATAATCTCCCAAAGGGATGTCAGGTTCTGCTGTTGATGTTCTAGTTTTTCCTTTCAATAGGGATCTCTGGCTAGCTTTCTTCATTGTGAAAATGAACAGTGTTTGATATTAATAGACATCTGTGTCTTTCTTACAATTCACTTTGGGAATATGTTTTCTTTTTTTAACCATTTATATCTCTATGGCAAAGATAGAGTTTATGATGGAGGTGGCCAATGGGCTCAGTCTTGTGTTAATTGATTAGTTGTTGCTCGTGCTGGCTGCTTGACGTAGTACCTGGAGATTCTTAGGGGACATCTGGGCTTTGTGAGAAAGAGTACTATAGTTGACTTTTGAAACAGAGTAAACCAATACTGTGTGGCATGTACTCATATGCCATTA
Organism: Lyroderma lyra; assembly: GCA_004026885.1. NCBI lineage: Eukaryota > Metazoa > Chordata > Mammalia > Chiroptera > Megadermatidae > Lyroderma > Lyroderma lyra. The sequence continues at coordinate 241,823 of PVJL010001136.1, read as the reverse complement.
CTTTTAATTGTTATAATCTTTGACTGACTTACAGTGACTAATGAGTCACTGTCACTTGTCTGCTCAGGTCTCCCAAGTGTTTCTTGTGACAAGGATAATAGATACTTATTAGAAAATGGTTTCCAGTCTCCCTGTCTCAGCAGGTTGGTCATTTATGCCTACAAATTTCCTTTCTAGATTAATGCCTTCTGGCTAAATTCTGTTGTTGATCTTGCAAAGCTTAGATTACTTTTAAGGACATTTGAATTGTTTGGTGATTATTGATCCAAAGAAATTATAGAAGATAGTACCTAAAATCTGGAGGACAGAACAAAACAAATCCCTGCCAACTTAGCCTTACCTAGTATAGGCATATTACTTTTCTCACTGGAGTAGCCTTTGTATTGATTGATAAATCTTAAAGAGAGCTGACTCAAGATAACCCTGCATGTAGATAAAGATTTTCTTTTGAAATGTTGATCCTGAAGAGACATGATATTTCCTGACATGAAGCAATATATTGCTCAACAGCTGATAGACAAAGAAACAGTCAGAAAATCTAGTCAATGTGACCAATATATGTTTAGGAGTGGTGCTTGGAAGGCAACAACATCTGAGCTAATATTGGGCAGAGAAGTGTTAGTTTTCAGCTTTGAACTTTATGGTGATTTGTGGACCTATCATAGTCATCAGCTCTTGGTTTTTGAGCAAGTGATTGTCACCTGCAAACATCATGCAGGTGACTCTGGGAGAAGTAATAAACCCTGACAAATGGATCACCTGGCTAATTGTTTCAAATGAGTGCAAGCTCATTGCCCACCTCACTATTACCAAGTGAACTAAAAGCGATTACTGCTTTTAGAGTAGGCAGGAGGAGGAAGAGGAAAATGATGATACACAATCTCAAGTGTGTTAACAATTAGTGCAATGGTGTACTAATACAGTGCGGAGCAGAGCACAAGCTGGGAGGTCAGATAAATGAGTCAACATGTCTGTGCTTTGATTTATAAATGAAGACAGAAATTCCTTGTCATCCAGTTGCTACACGTATTGTATAATATAAAGTCATTATAAAGTATTTGGAAAGTTCCTGTCACTTAGCAAGGATCGCTCGCTCTCTCTCTCTCTCTCTCTCTCTCTCTCTCGATACTGGCAATCAACAGAAATGTTTGGAATACAGTGGATCACATCATGAAGATAGTGAAGGCTCTCTAAAAAAATCTGTAATTTTTAGAAAAGTGCTACATGCTTATTGTAACAACACACAAAGAAACAAAGAGACTAAGGGGAATGTTCAGATCACCCCAAATTCTACCCAGGGATAGAGCACAGTAACCAGATTTCTCTCTGTGCATTTATTTAGGTATATAGGGAGAGCATGTATCATTAATAGTCATTGTTTTGATGACTTAGACAATATGGACACGGTTGTTTCCTTGAGTTTTCCACTTCAGATATTAACACCTGAACCTGGTTCCTTTCTGCAAGTTGCACAGGAACTCCAGGGCAACTCTCTGAGTGAATGACCTCAGCTACCATCCCCGGAAATCCCTCCTTTTATCTCTGCTGCTTCCACAGAGCTGCACTACTATTGTTAAAATGTTGCTGTTGACAACCGGCTGCCCCTGTATCCCCTGCTCATTGCCTCCTGGTGCTGGTCTCTCACGGTTTACCAAGGCTTTGTGGTTTTGTTCTCCTTTCATTCTTCCTGTAAGTGTCAGCTACATTCCTGACTCTGGGCTCCATGAAACTTCTCCATATTTTCATCATAAATTTCCCTATTTTATGTCCGCAGAATATTGTTGCATCTGCCTTAAGGTGCTTTTCCAAGTGCTTGAAAGCACACTGAGCTCGACCTTGATTAAACTTGTAGAGCATATTGTGTGATTGTTTTGAGTCCCACTTGCTAACGGAAGTTTCTTTGACAGAATTTGGTCTGAGCCTTGCTTTCATGGTAACATTGGATTTGGCATTGAGGTTATAGTGATAGCTACATAGCCCTCACGTACTTCAGCAGTTGAAGACAACAGATAATTACCAAGAAGTATTAATTGCATAGAACAGTTATTAACAATTTGATACCCAGAAAATCATTGACCCTATATTACATATCATGTCTCCAATCACTTTACTGAATTATCTTATTAATTTGAAAGGTTTTTATCGAGGTACAAAATTAAATCTTCTGGAAGTAATGATGATTTACTTTTTCTCTTTCCAGTACTCAGTTTTATTTTATATCTTATTCCCAAGAGCTTCCAAAGTGATACTGAATGATAATTGTTTACAGTTCAGTTCATTTTGTTCTCAATAATATAGACAGTCCATATAACCAATACAAAGATCAAAATGAAAAGTCAATGAAAAATTTATGTATCTTAAATGCTTAAGGTGCAAATATGTACCTTAAGCATTTAATATTCTTGTGACTTAGACACTTTATTTAATCTCTCTGAATTCTATTATTTCATCTGGAAAATGAATTCTGATAGTAGTTGATACTTCTTAGGATTATGGTGAGGGCTAAAGGAAAGGACTTGTTTAACATGCTCGGCACAGTGCCTGGCACCTGGCTCAGTAAATACATAGTAGATGCAGAATTTGTGATACAGGTTCCCATTGGGTACGATGGGGCGTGGAGGAGGGAGTAATTAATTCCACCTGCCCAGGACACAGCAGTGAGCAGAGGCTGAAAGAGGTTCACATTCCCCAGAAGGAATGCAATTGGTGAGGAAACTTCAGAAGGGAATGCTGTGGGTAAATCGTGAGTATAGAAAATATGAGGCAATCTTAGTTTAAGGGACTGTAAAAAATCTGAAATGTCTAGAGGAAAATCTCTGATAATGAAATGTGGATAGAAGTGCAGCTGGACATAAAGCTGGGACCAGAAAATGACCGGTATTTAGTGCTATATGAAGGACTTTGGAGTTTCTGTAGCTAATGGGTGTTATGCAAGGGAGCCATTTGGTCAGGTATACTCGTAGAGAGCTTTCCTCTTGGAGACATGTTGGCAAATGAACTGGAAGACAGGAGGCAGAAAGAGCAGTTAAGGAGCTTTGAGGTCTGGGAAGTAGTTGGACCTGGAAAAAGAAACCAAAGTGGGGAAGCATGAAGGGAGAGGGAGAGGGAAAAGGGAGGATGACATGGCATGTCCCTCGGAAGAGAGGCGAGTTGGACAGTGTTGCTGTCTTAGATTCCGGGGTGGTTGTAACAAATCACAAGTCTGTTGGCTTAACACACACAATACTGGAGGACGCAGTCTGAAATCATTATTGCTTAGCTGAAACCCCAGGGTCCCTTTGGGAAGTCCAGTGGCGAATTCATCCATTCCTTGCCTTTTCCAGCTTCTGGTGGTGACTGCTGGCATACCTTGGTTTATGGCCCCATCACTTCAGTCTTCGAGGGCGGAATCTAGAAATCTCTTTCTGCTCTGTTCACATCCTCTTGTCTTCTATTTCAAATCTCTCTCTGCCTTCTTCTTAGAAGGATATATGAGATTGTATTTAGGGCCCACTCAGATAACCCAGGATAATCTCATCTCTCATCTCAGTGTTTGTTATTTAATCACCTCTGTAAAGACAGTCCTGCTCCCCGCCCCACCCCCCCGCCCCCGAAATCATACTTACAGGTTCCGGGGATTAGGACCTGATATGTTTGGAGGGCCACTATTCTGCCTCCCACAGTTGTCATTTCACTGAGACAGAAAATAGGGGAGCTACAATGTTGATGAAAAGATAGTGAGATTAGTTTTGTACATAAATTTTAGGTTTTAAAGGAGACTTATATTCTGTTCTCAGTTTCTGTATCTGGCCCATTTTTGTTAACATAATGTTATGTTTCTCTTCTCCCACTGAAATCAGAGATTTGGTTCTGTGTCCTTTTTTTTTCTGAAAGCTTGCATCACCCTGAATTAACCTTACAATACTTCAAACCAGTGGGTTTTTCTTTTTTCTTAGCACAGACAAACCAGAGCTCTGACATATTTGATTTTGAAAATGGTTGTGTTTCCTTTTAAGTGATTTTCAAGAATATCAATCTTAGGTGAATGCTTCAGGAGAATCAAAAGTTTTCATCGTTAATTATCTTCCCTTCAACCTTTTTTTTTCTTTTTAGGATCTAAACCAAATTCAACCCATGCAAAGGTTGAAACATATTTTTATCACTGACCATTTTAGCTCAATACTACTAATTAATAAATACTTTAAATAACCAATTTCAGCTAAACTGAAAATAATCTTGAAGTTTAGTTTATTCTCAGTTATTATATATTATGTAAAATTCTACTTATATGCTCAGGCTATGAGAGGAAGCTGTTGAGTTGAATTTTAGTTTATTTTTAGTTTGTTTGCACAACTACAAATCTGAAAGTCTATTCTTATTTTCTTGAAAGCCCGCTAACCTTGTTAAGTACTTTCCAATGACCCTATCCTTCAGAATTACTTGGCATCTTAGAGTCTAGCTGAGTTTGACTTTTCAGTAAGCTTCAATTTCAAAATTCTTCATTTTTATTTCTAAAGCTTTACTTTGGCCTATGCACAGTCTGTTTCCCTTTGCCATAAAAGTGGCAGTTTGGGGAAAAATAGTTTTTCCTTAAATTTCTATAGCTAAATTTCCAGAGATAAGAGTTTGTTTAATGAATAAAACTGAGAATGAATAAATGAGTCAGAGAGGTGATGAAGTATTGTATTCAAATTGCTTCCAAAGATTTGAACAGTTTTTGTTCAGTGGGTTAAAGTTTTGATTTCCTTGTCTTTATTTTAAAACCACTTGTGAAAAGCATTTTGTGTGCACGTTTACATATATACCAAGAACTTGCTAATTCCAATCCGTAAGACAATACAGTGCACAAAGCAAGAGCCCTGGCTGTAGCCCAGTGACGTAGTGCTTGTGTCCAATCCCAGTAAAGCAGTCCCTCTCAGGTATTTTAAGTTAATGTAAGGCAAAGGGCCTACAGCCCACCTTCCTCTTTTATATTTCTTTCCATAATAAAGACACCTCACCATATCTAAAGTGTAAAAAACTGATTCTTTTGATTAGATATGGAAATCTTTATGCGCAAGCCTGTGTTAGGTTCCTTGGCTGCCTCCATGATAGTTGGTAAACATCCCGAAGGTGGTCATTGGGCTACACTGAATAACAGGTAAATAAAAGGCCATTAATAACTTTCTCTTTTTTATTAAACCTAGAATCATTTTGATTATAGATACAGAACAATTTTCAGGGAAGATTATATGATACAGAGATGTGGTTCTCTGTCCACGTGGGAAAATTTATGTTGGATAATGTTTATAAAATGATGAAGCGTTGTTCAGTGTTATAGGCCATATTTTTGTTCCTATGGAAAATTGACTAGAACAATTTTATGGTTAGCTCTATTTACAAGCTTTGTTTTTGTTCTTATTAAAAATTAAATAGAACCATTCCAGTCAGGTACAGCAGTAGAGCACTTTTATTTATTGTCTAAGGTTTGTTGGCCACAGTAAACAGTACTTTTTGAAACTCACTTTATACCTGTAGTCTGGGATCTAATGCCTTAAAACAAGTTATATTGTGCATTTTCTTGAATTAGCATTTAAAAGGTCACAAATAGTAAGATTGTCTTTACTCTGAAACTATAACTTTAAAATTCATCATAGATTTTCTAAAGTAGATCTTTATTTCTAAATTATATCTGTGCCAGGAAAATAATATTTGCTTTCCCTTTAAAGCATTTTTAAAAAATTCAGTATTTACTACACTATCAAAGAATAATATTTATTAGTTGATTTCATTTACTAAGTAGGAGTTACCAGCACGCTTGCAACTTTAGGTTAACTCACCTACAAATCACTTTTACCTTAATAGATCATGTTATACTCATTTTACATAAGAATTAGAAGTTTTAATTTCCTACTCATACAACCTCATATAAATATAACATAAAAAGATACTTGAGCTTTTTAAAAATAAGGTACCCATTTCAAAATATATATTTGTATAGATTATTTTAATTATATGGACGCACCTCTAATTATTTTCCCTAATATATTTTAAAAAATAATTGGGATAAGGTTTTCTACACTACCCATTCACACGTTCCCGTGTAACTTAAAGGGAAAATTTACAGTGTCCGGAGGCCTTGATGTTCTGCGAATGGAAGAGGAGGATGTCCTCAAATTCCTTGCAGCAGAAATTCTCTTAGGTTGCTCCAACCTTGACTTTCAAATGCATATCTGCAAAAGTCTACGTCATAAATCTGAAGGGGAACTGGGAGAAGCTACTGCTGGCAACTCTGCTTTTGTTGCCATTGAAAACCTGGCTGATGTCAGCGTCATATCGTCCAGAAATACTGGCCCTTTACTGCTGCCATGGGAGCCACTCCTATTGCTGGCCACTTCACTCCTGGGACCTTCACTAACCAGATCCGCACAGCCTTCTGGGAGCCAAGACCTCTGGTGGTTACCGATCCTAGGTCTGACCACTAGCCTCTTAGAGGCGTCTGACATGAACCTGCCTGCCATCATTCTGTGAAACACAGACTCTCCTCTGTGCTATGTGGACATTGTCATCCCTTGCAACGACAAGGGGACTCACTCAGTGAGTCTCACATGGTGTTGTCCCGGGAAGCTTTGAGCATGCGTGGCACTATGTCCCTTGAACAGCCATGGAGGTCATACCCCTTCTCTGCTTCGTGGAGATCCTGAAGACATTGAAAAGGAAGAGCAGACCACTGCTGAAAAGGCTGTGACCAAGGAGAAATTTCAGGGCGAATGAACTGCTTCAGCTCCTAGGTTCACTGCTGCTCAGCCTGAGGGCTCCGACTGGTCTGCAGGTGTGCTCAACGCCCCCTGTGCCTATTCCACTGTTTCCTGCCGAGGACTGGAGCGCTCAGCAGGCCGGTGAAGACTGGTCGCCAGCCCACACTGCTCAGGCCACCGACTGAGTACAAACACCCGAGTGATCTTAAGGTTGACTGTAAATATACACTTTCTTAAAAAAAAAAGAAGTTGGGATAAGAGCTAACCATTGTACCTGTGTTTTTTCTGGTTTTTTTTTTTTTTTTTTTTTTCGTTTTTTTTTTTTTTTTTTTTTTGGTGGGGAGTATTTCCCTGGCTGGGAATTGAACCCAGGTCGCAGCGTGGAGAGCGCCAAAACCTAACCGCTACACCACCAAGGGACTCCCTTGTTTTTTTGTTTTTTTTTTTTTTTGAGGTTGTAGCTTAATCAGTTTGACTTTGTTTTTAGGTGATTGTTCCTTCTCCCCATAATAAACTTATTTTATTCAATATTACTATTTAGTTACTCTCGTATTTGTTTTCCTAGTAAAATTCAGGCTTCCCGAAATAAGGGAATATGTTTTTAATATTTATTGTATCTCTGGTAGTGCTTAGTTAGAGCTTAGGCATTGAGTATTTGCTTTAAAAATACTTGTAGAATTGCACTGAAGTTTAAAGAGAATTTCTGTTTTCTAGGTAGAGAAAGATAAACCTGAGATGTCATTTTTTAGAGGCTAACTGACTGTTCTATATAGTTCTTGGAATGCCAATTGCGAATAAAAACTATTATGGTAAAAAAAAAAAACAAAACCCCAAACACCTGTAATATTCATATTGGCTATTTAACACAGTTCAGTGCTAATAGCTATATGAGAAAGTATCTTAAAATCAGAAGGTGACTTATTGAGCATAAAATCAGAGCAGGCAAAGTTATGGGATAAGCTGACTATTGTCATCAGGAGAGGGTAGCTTAATGTATCAGTCTCTGTCATAAGGGGTTATCTATGAGGATTGAAGAGTAGAGGAGACAGTCAGGGAAGCCTTACTCCTGGATGCTCCTAGAAAGGTGTTACTAAATTCTTTCTTATCTACTCTGTTCCAAGTTTCATGCAAAATATGCCTCTTCCATTAACCCAGTATCTTTATGCAGTTTAGAGTTTAATGGATTTGGCCTCAGCTTTAGTGATGGTATTTCAGTTGTATTTGTTTAAGTTCATAGTCTAGGCATTTTTATTGTTTTGTTTTGTTTTGTTTTGTTTTGTTTTCTTTTTATTGTTAGACTTATTGGGGTGACATCTGTTAGCAAGGATTACATAGGTTTCAGGCATACAATTCTACAGTGCATTGTCAGCTTGTTGTATAATAAGTTCACCACCTAATGTGACTTCTCTTTCCATCACCTTATATTTAGCTTTCCCCCCTCCTCTCCCACCACCTCCCCTTTCTCCCCTCCCTGACCCAAGTAAACATTAAACTATTGATTGTGTCCATGAGTTGTTTGTTTCTTCATTTCTTTTTTCTTTGCTTTTAGTTTTATATTCTGCATATGAGTGAAGTCATACAGTTCTTTGTTTTTTCTGTCTGGCTTCAGGCATTTTAATTGGAATTTGAGGATAAGTGGTTACTAGAACAACTCAAGCAATTCACAGATCATAATTTTGATTACGTTATTTCTTCTATTTTTCTAACTCTCATGCCGTATTTTTCCATAATTGCTCTTCAGGAATTTGCTCTCTTACTTGGTTTGGCTTTATCTAGATTTACGGAATAGAAAGACGTGTTCAGGACTGTTCACCCAATGAAGTCGAACATCATGTTATAAAAAGATAAACCTAAAGTTCTTGGCATTCTAGCCCAAGCAAATGACACCCCCATGAAGGGAAGGAGTAGCCTTGCCAAATGTCTAATCACTATGTTGTACCTGAAATGAATATAATATTGTATGTCAATGGTAATTGAAAAATTAAGAAAAAGGAAAGCTGAGTTGTGCACGTGTGTGCATGTGCATGCACTATTTTTTAAAGTGCCTCATATGTAAAACAAAAACATTTTCCTGTTAAGTAAAGTTATGTTTGGCCCTCTTTCTCTTCATTCCGTAGGCAGCATCTCTCGTCATATTAGTCTGTGAACTGGAATTTATTTTATTTTATACTCTAGTTGCTTGACCAGTAAGTGTAATTTTCAGGCCTTCTACATTTTCAACACTCTCAGGAAAATTAAGTTGTTTCTTCTAGACCTCTCTAGACTGCGTGGCATTTTGAAAAGGCCAGGAACATCAGATTCAGAAGGAGCTGGCTACACTGGATTATTCTGTACTGGGTTGTGTGCTCTTACTCATTTACTTAGTGTCTCTGAGCCTTTCTTCTTTTATGAAACAGCCTTTGCAGTAATACCCATCTCATTTTACTTAATGTGAATGTGCTTTGTTTCTAATAGGATTTGGGATGATAAAAATTTTGAATTTCTATCATAAATCCAAACTGCATGGTGTATTTTGATGATCCCTGGTATTTTACAGTGTATATATTATTTAAGAATATTTGCCTTTTCAAAAATTTTAAATTTGCATGTGTTTGAGAAAATAGTCTTTGGGAATTAAATCTAGTCAGAGATAGTCTATTCCATTGCATTCATATGACCAAAATATAGATGAAATTTATTATCAGACAGCAATAGGACAGTTAAATTGTAAATTTCATGGACTAAGTTCTGAAGAGTTTTGGAGTTTTATTTCTCATTATATAAAAGATTTAAGATTGTTTTTGACCTTACCATTATTTGCTATGGATCAAAATGACTGGAAGAAACAATGTGACCAGTAAAATCTATTATTAAGAATTATTAACTTTATTGTTGATAGAAAGCCATTTTTTTATGTTTGTGGGTAAATAATTATAGATTAGATTACTACAACACTGAAATCACATGATTTTTAAAAAATATGTAACATACAATACAGTTTTTGAGTCCCAGCCACACTGTAGTAACTTCCACTGTTGTCTCTCAATTCTTATGAACTCTGAAGGAGTTGAATTATTATTATTATTATTATTATTATTATTATTATTATTATTATTATTATTTTGGTAGTATGTGGGTAGTTCCCTGGTTGGGAATCGAACCAAGGCTGCAGCGTTGACAGCGCCAGCGCTGAAGCCACTACACCACCAGGGAACTCCCTGAATTACTTTTTCTTAGGACACTTTATGAGCAAAGGCTGGAGACACAGAAAGGGCTGGAGAATTTCCCTTTAAGTGGAAAACTATTTCTTATAAACATACATCACAGTAATTTCTCAAATGGAAATGTTTTCATTTATTGTTTACTAACCATTTGGAGTCACGGTATCTGCATAGTGCACAGAAGGATTATTTTAATTTGATTTCCAACTAGTGGTCTTTGACTCTGTCTTGATTTCAAATATAAATATGTCTGCTATTTTCTCTTCTTTCTAGGAATATTTCAAGACATAATCTCATGATTTTTTGTTGTTGTTTTTGTTTTTGCTGTTTGTTCTGTTGACTGTTGTTTAAAAAAATTAGCATACAATGATTCCATGGGAGCCATAACTTTTGAGAACTTGAAATAAGGAAGGATATCAGATTAATATGAAAAAAAGAAGGTTTTCAAATACCCAGGGCAGAGCAGATAAATACACATTAGTAGTAGTCCTGGTGAAGAAATAGGACAACTTAAACATGAGATTTTTATAAGTATTAAATTTAAAAATATAGTTTAGCTGTTACAAATTATTACTAGATAATGAAGGATGAATATGAAGCACTAATTTAACTTCTGAAAACTTAAAGCAAAAATTTTTAACTTTTAGAACCTTCATTCTAGATGGCCAAGTTTTTCATACAAGGTTATAGCTTCAAAGGATCACTTTGTAGGAAAAAAAATTACTTTTATATAATTTTTTTTAAAGAAATTTACTGCCTTATTAATTAGAGCATAATGAACTTAATTTTTTTTTTACTACTAAGGGTTATTTTTATGAGGACAAAGTATAAGACTGTTGGGGGTTCCTTGGTGGTGTAGTGGCTAGGCTTTGGCACTCTCAACCCAGCGGCCTGAGTTCGATTCCCAGCCAGGGACCTACCTCACCAAACTAAAGATAGGTCTGCATTACTGTCAATGAAGTAACAGGGTATGCCAATACCAGAGGAATCCAGACTTTCACACCTTCTGAGTTTCCCTTTGTATTCTGTTGTAGATGTGGAAATATCTGTAAAAAAAGAATAAATAGGTTCTAATAATGCTCTTGTCTACCTTTTTCATCTTTTTCTCTACTGAGAAGAATCTTCAAGCAAGATCGACATAGTCATCTTAAATTCTCAAACCATAATAGCAACATAAAACTCATCAGTGTTGATGTCACACAGATGTCCATAGATGGTGCTTCACTGTTGCATTCTAATTGTCTGGACTAATGTGATCATGTGTTCTGGATCCCAAACAATTTTGCATTAGTAACAACTCAAAATTCAATTCAGGAAACACTTTTGAGTATCTATGTACTCATTAATGAAGGGATAATAGGAAACCTTAAAACAGTTAATTCTATCAGAGATTTAGACCTTAGAATGTGGAGAGTCTTGGTACTGGCTAACTGCAGTGGAAGGCTGAACAGAAACTCTATTGATGTTCTTAAATTCAGTACAAGCAGATGTTTAGCAAGTTTTTATTTAGTCACATGTACAAATCCAGCCATAAATGCCTCTATTTTTCACATTATAATACATGGCTGGATGCTTTCCAGACAGCCCTCATATATATATAAATATATATAATACATGGTATGGAATATGTACACGTTTATGTATGTATATAGTTGTATAAATATTTTGGACTTATAATCATCTATCATTTTTTGTTTTATTCAACAGAAATCTTCTTGACAGAGACACCTTTTCTAAATCTGACCCAAGTAAGTATCTATTAACTTACTTTTGAAACAGTCTACTTAGTTTACTTACTTGTTTTATAAAAATTGTGTGAAACTCATAGTTGTTGTTTAAATATTTGTTTTAAAACCTAGAAAGCAAGATGGGGAATGATCTCAAGCCTTTGCATGCTCATCTCTCTGAGCAGTAGACTGGCTAAAGAGGGAGTTGGTTAGCATTTTGAAAATGAAATGAAAAAGCAGATGACTCCAATATAGGGCAGTTCAGTTTGAAATTATGACCTCATGGTATAGCTATATGGTAGAAATTATATTTGAAAGACAATCATAATGGACCATGATCTAGTCACTGAGTAATACTTTTCCTTTTTTTTAATTTTTATTTTTGTAAATACAAGCAGCATACAAAGGCACAGACAATAAAATGAAATATATAACATCCTCTTATACAAGCTGAATGTTTTGATTCCTAATTAGAGGTTTTGAAAATTAGAAATAATGCGTAAATTAAAATAAGATAGTTGGAGTTAGAAATCAGGAGAATTAATGGATAAATCAGCCAGTGTGTATAAATCTTGTAATATTTAGAAATTGATATCCAGCAGTTCTCCCATCTCTACAAATGTGTGAAAAATGTGTGTTTTAATTATAGGGGAAAGATTTTGTCAGATGTTAGAATTCTTGATATAGTCATTGGGACACAGTTTTATAATTTATGTGTATTAAAAATTCTTAGGGCTCATTTAACAAATGATATTTTTAATCCCTTAATCTTCACCCTATACCTTAATCTTTCTTTTGCAACCTCCCTTTGTGGTTGACAGGATTTCTTAGCTGTTTATAAATATAGGTATATCTTTGAGATATTTTGGGTTTTGTTTCAGACCACCATAATAAAACAAATATTGCAATGAAGTGAATCAACAGATTTTTTTGGTTTTCCAGTACATATAAAAGTTATGGTTACATTATATTAATACCATAGTCTACTAAGTGTGCAATACCATTGTGTCTAAATACATACCTTAATTAAACAAAAACACTTTATTATTAACCAATGCTAACCATCATCTGAACTTTCAGTGAGAAGTAATCTTTTTGCTGGTGGAGGGTTTTGCCTCAATGTTGGTGCCTGCTGACTAATCAGGATGGTGCTTGCTGCAGGTTTGGGTAGCTGTGGCAATTTCTTAAAATAAGATCACAATGAAGTTTGTCACATTGATTGACTTCCTTTCATGAATGATTTCTTTGTAGCATGTGATGCTATTTGAAAGCATTTTCCCACAGTAGAACTTCTTTCAAAATTGGAATCCATTTCTTTTAAACTCTGCTGCTGTTTTATCAACTAAGTTTATATAATATTCTAAATCCTTGTTGTCATTTTACCAGTCTTCACAGTATCTTCACCAGGAGTAGATTCCATCTCAAGAAACTACTTTTTTTGCTCCTCCATGAGAAGCAACTCCTTATCCATTAAAGTTTTATCATGAGATTGCAGCAGTTCAGTCACTTCAAATTCAGACTCTACTTCCAAATTCTGGTTTTCTTGCTGTTTTCACCACATCTGCAGTTATTTCCTACACTGAGGTCTTGAACCCCTCAAAATCATCCATGGAGTTTGGAATCCACTTCTTTTAAACTCCTGTTAATGTTGATCTTTTGACCTTGTCCCACGAATCACAAATGTTCTTAATGGCATTAGAATGGTTAATCCTGCCCAGAAGGTTTTTAATTTACTTTGCCCAGATCCAGCAGAGGACTCACCATCTGGCAGCTATAGCCTTATAAAATGTATTTCTTAAATAATAAGACTCAAAAGTCAAAATTGCTCTTTGATCCATGGGCTACAGAATGGATTTTTTGTTAGTGGGAATGAAAACAATGTTAATCTTACTGTGCATCTCCATCGGAGCTCTTGGGTGACCAGGTGCCTTGTCAATGAGCAATAATATCTTGAAAAAAATGTTTTTTTTCTTGAGTAGGAGTTCTTAACAGTGGGTTTAAAATATTCAGTAAACCGTGTTGTAAATTGGCTTTGTTGTTCCATTTACAGAACACAGGCAGAATCGATTCAGCATAATTCTTAAGAACTCTTGGATTTTCAGAATGGTAGATGAGCATTGGCTTCAACTTAAAGTTACCAGTCACATTATCCCTTAGTAAGAGAGTCAGTCTATCCTTTCAAGCTTTAAAGCCAGACACTAACTTCTTATCTCTAGCTGTGAAAGTCCAAGATGGCATCTTCTTCCAGCCTGTTTTGGCTATATTGAAAATCTGTTGTTTAGTGCAACCAGCTTCATTAATTACTTTCACTAGATTTTCTGGATAACTTGCTGTAGCTTCTACATTAGTGCTCATTGCTTCATGTGCACTTTTATGTTACAGTGATGGCTTCTTGCCTTAAACTTCATGAACCAACCTCTGCTAGCTTCACACTTTCCTTCTGCAGTTTTCTCTCCTCTCTCAGCCTTCACAGAATTGAAGAGCATTGGGGCCTTGCTCTGGATTAGGTTTTGGCTTAAGGGAATGTTGTGGCTGTTTTGATCTTCTATCCAGATCACTAAAACTTTCTCTGTATCAGCCATAAGGCTGTTTTACTTATCATTCGTGTATTCACGTAAGTAGAACTTTTATTTCCTTTAAGAACTTTTCCTTTGCATTCACAACTTGTCTAACTGGCACAAGAGGCTTAGTTTTCATCCTACCTTGGCTTTTAATGTGCTTCCCTCACTAAGCTCAATCATTTCTAGCTTTGGATTTAAAGTGAGAGACATATAACTCTTCCTTTCACTTGAACACCGAGAGGCCATTGCAGAGTTATTAATTGGCCTAATTTCAATATTGTTGTGTCTCAAGGAATGGGGAGGCCAGAGGAGAGGGTGAGAGATGCAGGAATGGCTGGTCAGTGGGACAGTCAGAACACACACAACATTGATCATTTACGAGTAAGTTCTCCATTTTATGTTGGTGCCCCAAAATAATTACAATGGTATCTGTCACCAAAGATCACTGATCACAGATGGCTATAGCAAATACAAATATTTGAAAAGTTGAGAGACTTACCAGATGTGACACAGAGACATGAAGTGAGCAAATGATGTTGGATAAATTGTGCCCATATACTTGCTCCACGCAGGGTTGCCACAGACCTTCTATTTGGAAAAAGCAATATAACTGCAAAGCAAATAAAATGAGGTATGCTTGTATTAAGGGTTGGAGTTGCAAAAAATTATATATAGAGTATGATTTTCTCTAGGTTGTCCTTCCTATGATGGCTTCCAACACAGTATATATTTAGGGAAAACTTCTGATTTATGTCTAGTAACATACTGAAATATTTCAAACTGTTAAACTGAAAATTTAAAATTTATCCACATCTATAGCATAATGAAGGTACTAGCAAATTATTATTATATTTTTATGTACCAAACTCTCTATATATTAAGTTCTAAAGATCTAGTATAGTTTGCTTTTTTGTTTATTTACAAAATATTTCTATCATTTAATAATATACTAGTAATTTTCTTGCAAGTTAAGGTAGGGAATAGGAATTAATTTTGATGTTTTTGGACAGTTGAAAACTAAAATATACTCATTCATATCTGATGTTTATATATGACATATATATATTTTTTCATCTTTTGTAGTTTGTGTCTTATATGTACAAGGAGTTGGAAATAGAGAATGGAGAGAGGTAAGAATTAAAATTAAAAAAATTACTTGTGATGGAAGATATGGTATAAGTTAAAATTTGATGAAGATGAGACTTTTTTTTGTTTTTAGAATATTTTAAGTTCTTTTAAAACCCAGGGATTGAATTCCTTTTTCATTTTATGAAAGTAAGCCTTGTGTTTTATTTTTAATAATCCTGAATGTTTGGCTGACTTATGACCTTCCTGTGGAATATTTTAGCCATAAAACTTGTATTTTCCTCAGTCAAAAGTAAACTTAGTGTGTTGCAATCCTTATATAATTGAAGTTTGTGGACTTACTCCCACTTTTAGAGGTCAGCTGCTGATTTTTATAAAATACCACATTAAATGGTTTTAAGTGTGGTGTGTGATATCAACTGTCACCTGATTTTTGCCGGTTAGTAATTAATTATTTGAAAATAAAGAAGAAACTCAGTTTCCTAGTACAAATATAATTTGTTCAGTGAAACAAAAGCAAAGAGACAGCACTATTATTTTAGTTAATTTATTTTCTAGAGAATGCTTATATTGCAAATGGAAGAATGCATGCTGGAGGGGCGGAAAGCATATTAAAATAAAAGGCATTTCCATCTGCTTGTTGTTGCTGGTTACCTCAGGAAGTTAGTGCATTGTTTTAATGAGGTTACAGTTTCTGGCACAATTTTCCTAGTGAGATTTGTGCTCTTTGTTGTCACAGATTGCTTTGCAGCTTGTGTCTTAATCATGAGACAGAGGGTAAGAGTAGATCATTGTAATTTATTCTCAAAACTGAGAGAATAAACCAATTCAAAAATTGTCCCTATTGATAATTGTTAGGTGGGATACTGAGTACCACTTTCTCTTAACTAGTTATTTCTGCACATTTCTATATAGTTATTCGACATTTGTGTCGAACTCTACATATCCAAATGTAAACTCATCATGCCTACTTCTTCTTTGCTTCAAATATAGCTAATAACATCACCAGCCAAAACGTCATTCTGCAATTTTTGCAGCCATCCCTGACTTTCTTCTCCACACCTTCCTGATTTAATCAGTTATCCAGTGTTATGGATTCTCGTTCATGAAACGATCTCAGATGAGCCACCTCTTTTATTCAGACCCACGTTATCGTTTGCCCTTCTCTCTTGTTTCTCTAATTATTCCTTTGATTATTTTCCTAAAGGTGTTTTCTTTTTGTTATTCACTCTACAGTTCCCTTTCAAAGGCCTAGGACAATGAAGTGGAACTACTGACTGACCAGAGGTCAGGCTAGATAGGGCTGAGCATTTAACAGGAGGATTCAGAAATTAACTTTACTTGAGGGACCAATAAAGGAACTGAGATAAGAATCCACAAGTTACAGGAACAGGGATCTGGACCAATGTAAGTCCCTAATGACGAGACTTTCTTATTGCCTAAGCAATGAGATATAAATTTATTACTTAATTTATAAGTTCTCTTATAATAATAATGACTAACTAATGTTCTGAACCCTTTATATATACTGACTAATTTAGTTTGTGTAACAACCTTAAGAGCTAGATATTTTTACTTGAGGACACTGAAGCACAGAAAGCTTGACTTGACCAAAGTTACCCAGTTGTTAAAAAGAGAGTGCAGAGTTCAACCCAGGTCACCTGGCTTGAGAGCCCAGCTATTAGACTACCTGTTTTGCAGACTTCTCACCTGATCCCAACTTTTATATTCTGGTTTTATTAATGGAAAGAAATTCTATGAATTTATCTTTGGGCCTTTATACTTATTTTTCTTAAGCTTGACAGATGGGAGAGGGAGGCCCACTGTTTAGAGAAAATGGAATGATTTTAAAATGTAAAAAGAAAACAATATTTTCATGCTTATTTTTTCCCTGTGAAAGAATAGAAAGTGTTAGTAAGAGGGAATAACACTCAAAGGTGTTATAAAAACAAAGTAAAAATTGAGAAAGTAATGAGAAATACATAGAACCTAGAATCATATAAAAAGGGTAGAAGCAGATGGATAAATCTGGGGAAATACCAGTTAAGAGACAATTTCAATAGACAGAATTTCAAAAGAATTAAAAGTGTTAAAAACTAGAGAATGATCTGTAAGTATAGAAAGGAAATGCCAGATGCTGCAGGAGACAAGCGCTTTGTAACTAAAATCCACTGCATTTAGCAATTAATTGAACTTGCTAGATAAAGGAAAGGGATAGAAAAATGAAATACACTAGATATATATTATTGAATCTCCAAAACCATTTGGGAAAGACAGATTCCTTATTTACAGAGCCAGTATGATGTAGTGGTTAAGGGAGTGCACTTGACCTCTCAGTGTCTCTGTTTCCCCCTCTGTAACGTGGGGAATGATGATACTGATTCTATCTCATATTGTTGTTGTGAGGATTAAATGTGAACCACTGATAACGGTGTCTGGCACATAGTAAGCCCTATATGATTAAAGATACATTGAGACTCTAAAAGATCAAAAAAAATTTATAAGCATAACAAAACTAGTAAGTGTCAGGCAAGTAAATTATTGCATTACAAAATTCTGTAGAGTTTATTGCACGAGCCCAATAGTTGATGGGAAAATGACCTATGGGATTTACTTGGCCTCAAACCTAATATGAAGCAGTGGTGTTACACAGCTGCTAAAAAGCTAATGTAATTTGAGGATTCATTGATGGATGTGTAGTGCTTACATCAAGGAAGATAATGCTATTATGTTGAGCTACATGAAATTGTCATTTTTATAGGTCAAAAATGGTTGAGTGTTGGCAATCTCATGTGATTCAATTGAGTGCTATTGTATTTTGCTCTGGTGGGAGCAAATCTGGAGACTTACTTTTCAGTTCTACATTTGAGACCACTGAAATGTCAAGTATGTATTTAAGGAGGGCTACCCATCTTGAGGAAAAGGGATGGAGGCTATACCATATAAATGAAGGAATATTTAACCTGAAAGGTGCAAAGACTGAATAGCCATAATAATTGTTTTCAAATTCTTAAAGTATTTTCATCTAGAAATAGGGATATGCTTTTACTTGATACTGAAACAAAAAGAAGGAAACAATAGATTTGACCCAAAGGAAGGAGAGACAAAGGGGCATTATTTATTCCACTATGTGGAAGACCTTTGTAACATTAGAGCATCCGCTGTAGAATGGGTTTTCTAGAACTGTATCCTGGGACTCTAGTGGTTTTCCTGTTTTAAAACTGGTGCTGGACCGATTTATCAGGTAAGAAGTTGCTCTTATTAGCTCTAATTTCCTCACAAGTCTGTGATTTTATGGTGGTATAGAATTTAAAAAGTGTTTTCTACTCATTTTATCAGTTCACCCAAGTATCTTTTAAGTGTGAACGTTATTTTATAAGATAATAACAAAAACCAGCATGATAATGTGAGAGAGGAAGAAACTTTCTTTTACCCCTCTAGGTTCTTTCAGTTGTCTAATAATCAAATAGACATGAAACAGATTAACAAGAGAAAAATGACCAAATTTAATTTCATACATATACATATGGGAACCACACATACATGAGAAAGTTAGAGACCCAGCACACATGAGAGGTTCAAAGACAGAAAGGTAAACTGAGCTAAGGATGAGGTAAGGCATCTTGGGGCTTCAGTGGGGAGAAAGGTCATTGAAGGGTGATAAGAAGAGCACATGTTCTGTAATTAGAAGTTTGCCTTGTCATATAAATGGGTCATAAAAAGTTATTTCTGGTGATAACTCTTATTATGAGCAAGGCCCTTTATTTAAAAAATTTTTAAAGAGTGGTAAGAGTTTCTTATGAGCCCACAGGGTCTCAATTGCCTTCACACGCCAAAGTGGCTCATCTTGGGAGATCTGTTCTGAACCCCTTCATTAATCACTCTCAGAACATGTAGAATCACACAAGTAAAGTAATATTATAGATGCTTTATTCATAATTTCATATACATTTATCCATTTATCAATTTGGCCTATATATATTGGGTGTTTATCATGTAGCTACAATGGTGAATACAATTTTAAAATAGACAGTATTTCACCTTAAGGAGCATGCAATATACTTGGAGAGTTTTACCGGGAACTTCAATGTGTCTGTGCAATCAAATTACTGATTTAGGTACCAACACTATGTCAGCAATGCAGTGATTGTGTTTGTATTTGAATTTAGATGTATTCTAGAAAAGTATGCAGTAACTAGCTATATGATTTTGTGTTCTAAGATGAATTACTTTCAGATAGTAATGAGGAATAAAAAAATAATAGAGCTTAAAATATGTTGAAATAAATGTTCCAAATAAAATGATAGAAAATTATTTAAATTTATTCTGTACTTAAAATCTGCTATTTTAAAATTATATCTGACACTATTAGAATTACCTGCATTTTTCAATAAATTCTATCTAATGATTGTGAATTATCAAAAGCTCTCAAAGTAATGGATCTTTCAAAACTAAAATTATATTTTAGTACATAATGATTTTGGAGCTAGAAACGATAACTTTAAGTGCCATAAATTATGAAAATATAAAAACCTCTTAGTGGCAAGTAGAAGTAGCAAAGGAACATTCCTAAGGATGCATACTTGAGTTTGAGAGGTTCTGCAAAGGTTGCAATTAAACGTTTCTGAGTTAAGTTTTAGATACCCACTGGTAATCTATTTTGTGAATTACTTTTAAACATTTAAAATTATAGAGTTGGTTCTACAATCTCTAAGTTAGTATGCGATAAAAGCAAGCAAGCTGGAGTTCTTTATAACCCACAGTAATTGTAATTGGGCATTGTCTCTGCTTCAGTACCACCCCATTGACATTGAGCTACTTAACATTTACTCATCACCATTCTGAAATATGTGTCATATATACAATACATACACACACATATTCAGAAAGGATGAGCAAGTTCTTCATACTCCATCTTAAATGTTACTGAACTTATTAGTCTTTTCTAACTTTCACAACTAGAACTTCCTCCTTGCACCTTTAAAATTCCATAACTTCTATATCTGTCTTATGGTCCTTGTCACCTTCTGCTTTACATCATTCAACAAACATCCAGAACTTTTGCGGGGGGACTTATTTTCTTGTATGTCTTAGCTTTACTTCTTAACTTGGTGCTCCTTAAGGTCAAATTCCTGCATTTAGGATAGGGCTTTATTCTTAGAAGGTGCTCAATTACTATTTGTTGAAAGGATAAACTTGACAGTATTCTCAAATACACGCACACACTTACCATGGTTTCAGAATTTATGAGTTGGAAGAATCCTTTTAGATCATTTGGTACAAAGGTCACATGTTTCATGTAAGAACATTTATCGATATGCTGATTAGATATGAGAGCCAAAACTTATTCTACTGCTCTTTACTGTAACTTTCATGACATACTTTGAAATTTGGTATCTATTAAAACCATGCTATTTACCACTTAAAGCTTAGAGGGTAGTGATTTTATTCTCTCCTTTTTGTGGTAAAGAAATATTAGAGTGCAACATCTAAAGTTATTGATACAGGCAAGAGGAGGCTCCCCACAGTTTAGATAACACTTGCTAAACCATTGAGGGTCCTGCAGGGCACTGACACTGTTCGTTATTGAATTCATGTTGCAGAGCATCTGAATATTTTTGTTTGGTTTGGTTTTCTTTTCTCTTTTAAAAAAATATTGTATTTTAAAAAATATACTGTTGAGCATTCACTTTGTAGAGGTTTATTCCTAGTCTAGTAGACATTTGAAGGATTTTCACTCTAGGGTATCATGACTTCTGTACTGTGACTCACTGTAGGCATTGTAACAGGAAACTTTTGATGTTCTCTTTTAAGAATGGTAGTGTAGCATGTGGTTGAAAGAACTTTGTAAAACCAATATATTCTATGCAATGTATAGTCAGTCTTAAGGCATAACTGTTTTAGTAAAAATATGTTGTGTGTCTCTAAGGAAAATACTATATAGACTCATTTGGGCTCCCGATGTCAGCTGCACTAGTTCTAGAAAAAGAATTTCAGATTGGCCTTGAAATATTTCTGTTTAGAAAAGGACATAAAATACTTTTACAAATATTCCTGGTTGTAGGTAATTAGAAGCTGTGGCTTAATATAAGTTGCCCATAGTTTATAAGACTATGTTGAAGTTTATTAGTTTTATCAATATTCTATAACTTGCTGGCTTTGCTTCTCTGTCCATTTTAATCTGAATTTTCTCTTTTCTTTGTCACTGGTCGTTCCAAGCTGAAGTTGGGTAACCCTAATTAACTTCCCTTTTCTCTAGCATAGAGACTGCCTAAGCTGCCTGCAATAATACCGAACAATAAGTTTTATATTTTATCTACCTTTTGTGGTTCTCAGCAAGAATGCTGGTTTGTTGCAAGTGACTCCATCAGAGCTGGTGGCAGAAGTCCTCATAATAATTGCTAAATATTGAATAGGAAAAATTAGAGAAAACTTGAGTCTTTGGATGATTTTATGTTTTTCCAGAGTGGGTTTGCTTTTGTTTTCGGGGAGACAGCTAAATTAGGAAGAATTACCTTAATTCAGTTAAAAATTTGACTGACACTAAGCTGAGCTTTCTTCCACCTAAGAAATGCTTTTTTGATTGATTCACCCTTACTCTTTAACATAGCCTTTTGGGGTCCCAACCCAAAGCCTTTGTGGCTTTATGTTTAAGTCCCTCCTTTTGAAAAGATTTAATCATATTGACAAGTGGAAAGAAATATAGAATGCATGTGCATATACCCCCTTTGTGGATTTTTTAAAATGCCATTGTCTTCTCCAGTTTGATGAGATGGGAAATCTCTGCTCAGCTTGGCCTCCCTTTTTCAAATGAAGAACCTATGGGGCTCCTCTTCTGGCTTGTTTTTTCCCCTCAGGTCTTTGTTTCCAAAACTTATAACTTTTTATTAGCTCTCTGGTGCCTCCAAAAAGATTATTTTAATATCTTGTTCAACTTTTCTAGTTCTCAGGGGAAGAGTTAGTTTGAAACAACCTAATTTGCCAGTGACAGAATTAAGTTTGTTGTGACTGCTTTTGAATGAAAATAATTCTCAGATTTAGCTTTGCAATGTTTCTATTTTCCTTTAAAAATCTCAACAGAAAATTGGATTGAATAAAATTCATAAAAATAAGCACTGAGAATTTAAGAATCTCATTGCTGAAGCTGTCTATAGGTCTATCTTATATAGTAATTTTATGAAGGGGAGAAGGCATGTTTCAAATCTTAAAAAAGCAGTAATAGAATTTAATAATTCTTAAACATCCAGGATTTATTAATTTGGAGGATCTCTAAGAAATTGATTAAAAGTTAATTTGGAATACATTATTGCCTACTTTTTCATTAATGTTGGTTAACAACATTTATTATGCATTTCTTTGTAGAATTGCTTTTAAATATTTAAAAACGTCAGGATTGGTGTGAATACATTTTATAAGTTTATTTTCAATTGAACGTAGATAACCATCTAAATAAAATAATCTAATTTAAAATAATTGGAGAATCTAATTTGAAAAATTAAAATAATCCACCCAATTCATTTAAAATATTTTGTCTCACATAAATGAAAAACCAACTGATACATGATAAAATGAAACCATATTCCCCAGTAAGAACCTCCCAGATAAGTTAGTCCATTTTTTTTCTTCAGATGGTAAAACATGTCACTAACAGAATTAATAACAAGCAAAGACATGGTAACAGCAGTTCCTTAAAATATTGTTATTTTTCATATTGAATATTTCAATATTGAATATTTTAATATTAAAATGCTTTAGCTAAGGTTTTAAAATACTATAATCTAAGTTTAAAAATAGATAGAGTTTAGTCCTTTCTATATTTTATGTGTGACAATTAAAGAGACATGATCAAGGTGTCCATTTTTTTGAGGGTTAATAATTTAGGTTCATTCCTAAAAATAGAAGATTCCAACAAGCGAAAGAAAGTGTCTTATGTGAAATATTCTGTCTTAACCAAGAATATTAGAAGGAAGTCATTTTACTTCTCTTCTTTCCTCTGTGTGTGTTGTGTGTGTGTGTGTTTCTGTGTATGTGCACATATGTATTTGCATCTATAGCTATATTTCATTGATCTGTAATAATGTAAGATCTAGATAAAGCTTTCAGATTTTCTGCTTGTCTTCTTATAATTAATTGAATTTCAGACCACTGATTTGTAAAAAAAGAAAAATGTCTTGGGTAATGAGTTCCATGACAGAACTATATATATCTTTTTCCATTAGTGGACAGTCGTGGATTCTCTGGTAATCCCAGTGTTTAACTCCCAAGACGCGTCGTATAAGAATGTAAATCTTCAATTTGGGGTTTCTGTGCATGTGCTTCTGCTTGATATCTTTTACGCATGTTTAATATGATTAATCTAGGCAGGAGTTGTTTTCAATGAATGTATCTTAATATGCTGTCTGTACTATTTACTTCATTTGTTCTTCTCATGTAATCTCTGGAGACCATCCTCTGTATATCATTGCTACTAAGATATATTTCTAATACAATAAGTGAACTAAAGGTGTGCACTAGTCCACATGACCTTTTTCCTACATCACTTTGACTTCAATTGAAAAATGAATATGATACTGGATGGTTGTTCTGGTCTATCACAATACGTTAGACATTTCTGAACATTTTTCTCAACACAGAGTTCGTCTACTTAGTGCCATAAATAGATGAATATTCTTTTCAGAACTGCTCCTCTGAAGCAGTTTAACAATTAGTTAATTTAGAAATCAGGAGTATTTCCATTCTATCATTTTCTGCAAGATTTGTTCCTAAATTGGAAAAGTAAATATTTATTCAATGAGCTCAAGCATAAAACAAAGGAAAACTTTCGAAGACTTGATTGTGAATTGTTTTTTTTTATTTTTTGCTTGAAGTTTTACAAGAAACAATGTTTTATGTTCTAACAAAATTAACAGTTTATATTCTTTTTTCAAATGACTGAAAACTTTTATACTTGGTAAGCAAAAAAGCATTTTTCTAACTTTCTAAAAAATTATGAGATGATGAAACTTAATATTGCATAATTATATAAAAGTGCTTGACTATCCACATATTTGAATACGTTCATTGTGCCTTCTGAGATTGTTGTAATCAGGTTTGTAGGTACTTCTGACAATCCAGTGTTGTTGATAGTCAGAAAAAGAGTTTTTTAGGATATAAGTTATAATTCTTTCAAATGTAGCTGGTCTGGATATATACCATCGTAAATATTATTAATAATGGTCTTTCCCTAAATTTTAATACCCTCTGATTTGCATAGTATTATATGCAACTGTACATTTTTCAAAAAATTAGAAAAGTTTTAATAGTAATACAAGGCATTAGCTAAGACAAACTTTATTTCAAATCAAAACGATTAATTGCTTGGTCGATAACTAATATATTCCAGGCTCTGGGAAAGAACATATTTACCATGAGCCGAACTATTGTTACTATATCTGTGGATTTATCACCAGTTTTCACTTAATTATAGAATAAATTAACAGAAGAAATGCTTAAAAGTTTTATATTTCTGATTTAAAAAATATACACATACTCATTGCAAGAACTTAAGAAAGCCCAGAAATACATAATAAAAATATAACAGAAGATAATTTATATGTTTTGTATACCTTCTTTTATTTTTATTTTGTTTTTATCAAAATTGATATTATGCTGTATATTATCCTTTATATTTTATTTTCTGAACAATATTTTGCAAATATTCATTAGTTAACTATTTGTTTAATGTTGTACAGATATGAATCACACTGCTATGTATGTTCTTGTGCCTTCATGGAACTTAACTGTCTAGTGAGGAAAATATAAAACAAGCAAGTAAATACAAATATAATTCCAAAATATAAACTTTATGAAGAAAAAACAGGTTTTATGAAGGAGAATAATTTTAGGGTTGGGGACCAACTTTAGAGTGGGTGTTATATGGAACCAGAATGCTGACATTTAAGCAGAAGCTTAAAGAATAAAAATGTCAGTCATGTAAGTGTAGGGTTAAAAGCATTCTAAAAAGAAGAAACAGCAGGTACAAAAGCCTTAAGATGGGAACTGTTTGGTGTGTAAAGGAATCTAAAGGAAGCCAGTTGGCTGGGGCAAAGAGAAAGAGGGGATACTGGCTTATGATGACGTTCAAGAGGTAGATGGGGCTTTTGCCCCATAAACCATACAAAAGTGATTTTGTACCAAGTAATGCAGGCAACCATTAAAGCCTGTTAGAATGGCTAAATTGCATGACCATGTTTACATCTTTGAAAAGATTAGTCTGTATGTTATATTGAGGATGTGTTAGAGAGGGTACAAGGATAAGCAGAGATGTGAGTTAGGAGGCCATTGAGGTAGTCCATGAGAAAGGTGAAAAGCTTGAACTAAGCTGATAACAGGTGATAGGGAGAGAGGTAAAGAGCTGTGAGATGTATTTTGGAGTTGGAATCAACAGTGTATGCGTTCGTGATGTTTGGGAGTTTGTGGCTTACAAAGGAGTTGAGGAAAATGACTCTAATTTATGGCCTTGGGAATCAAGTGGCTGGTGGTATCACTTATTGACAAGGGGTGGACTTGGTAAAGACTGGAGCAGTGGCTGTGGTATAAAATAAGTATTTAAAGTTTAGGTGACAATTCCGAGAGGACTGTAAGACAACCAAATGTATAAGTCAAGAAGACAGTTGTGTGCTTAAGTCTATACTCAGGTGAGCCTGGGCTGATGGTACACATTTGGAAGTTACCATTTCAAGCTAAGACTTAAAGCCAAAGGAGCAGATACAACAACCTAATAGAAGAGTGAAGATAGACAGATGAAGAGGGCCTAGAACTGTGCTCTGACTACGAGAGATTGCATGCCTGAGAATCTAAGAAGAGGAGAAAAACAGGAGAGTGTATCATTAAAAGCTAAAAAAAACAGCTTCAGAAAGAAAGGATTGGGTAGCTGTCAAATGCTGCTGCGCAGTCTAGTGTGTGGAGGGCCAAAAAGTGACCACTGGGTTTACGAGTAGGCCCTTGAGAATTGTTTGCTTGCAACTCAGTGGGGTTTAATCTGGGTAATGTTGCTCTATCTTCTTCCCTCTCAGTGTGAGTTTGGATTAAAATCTAGAAAAAGGATTTGGGTGCTGGGGAATATGAATATTGACTGAGTTTCTCTTTGAGAGTATTGTGCATGTGCCAGTTTGATATTCTCCACTCTGGTCTGGAAACCATTTGTCCTCCAGGCAGTGGAAAGCTTGGGAGGGCCCAGGCTCTCTCTGTTTTAGACTTGACCTCTGCACTGCTCTTCTGTAGTATTGGACACCGCCAGCCTGTGGATATTAGGTACACTTTTTTGTGTGTGGGTAGTTCCCTGACTGGGAATTGAACCCAGGCCACAGCATTGACAGCACCGAAGCCTTAGCCACTGCACCACCAGGGAACTCTCTAGGTACATATTCTTGTTCCCTTTCTCTTTAAATTGCAAACCATGGACAGGCTCATTGCTGAATGTTTCATGGCCTAACATGTTCTATGCTAAAATAGAAGGGAGTGCTGGAAAGAATGTAGATTTTGTAACCGAAGTAACTTAGATTGGGCCTCTCTGCCTCAATTTTCTCATCTATGAAGAGGGACAAATCATACCTTTCAGGGTTATGGTAAAGATGTAAAGTAATATGTGGAAAGTGCTTAGAACCATGTAAGTACTCAATAAATGATGGCTAAAATTATTATTATTGTTCAAAATAAATGTTCAGGATTTTGGAAATAATGAATTTGTTACCTGGGTTATGGTTTGTCTGTACGATATTGGTCCATGATATAAAACGTTGTCCAGTGCATAAGCCTCAGCAAACTAGTTCTTTTTTGGATACTTAGCAATAGCCACAGTAAATCCTTTGTTACAGATATTTTGTACCACAGTTTTATCAAAATATATGTATGCTCATGACCTTCACTTTTAGTGGACTTGCACAGTTCTTTTATTCCTATTAAAAGAATAGTTTTCCCTTGATCTTTACTAAAATTTGGTTCTCTGTTAAGACAGCACGCATGGTGTTGTTTAGACCCTAAGGTTAAAAATCTATCATTAGAATTCCATGGCAGTAGGAGGGTAAGAATGTAAGCATAATACAAAAAAGAGATGGAAAGTTTTTATTTCTGCTTTATCTTAGGAGGCAGTGCCCGATGGCCTTTTTTCACATTGAAAGGAAGGAGGATTCAATATGGAGTTTTATTTTTTGGTTTCCACTTCCCCTAAGATGGAGACATGTATTTTTCTTGAGCAGAAGTGCAATTCACGAGCTTAAAAACATGTAAGAATCATAGGTACCATTTTGGCTATCTAAATGCAGTATCAATCAAAACAAAACAAAGCAAAAACCAAATGATTGAACTGTATAATAGATTATAAGAAAGTTCTCCCCAAAACGTGTCTAATAAAATTTTTTTTTTTTTTTTTTTGGTAGAGGACTGCTAGATTGTGAGAATACCTTGACCCCTTCAATTGTAAGAATATGTGTTCCTTGGCCTAGTAATACACTGGGCTAGGCAAAATGTTTGTGATACATTTAAATTTAAAATTAAAATAACTTCTTTTGATTACAAAAGGATTTGGTTTTCAAGAGGGAGAAGAGGGGAGAAAGTGTTACAGCTTGTTATATGAATTTTCAGAAGCTGTTTGTTTTTATAGTAATTTGAATGAACTCAGGACTTATTTTCTGATTTCCCTGAGTAAATAAGAGGGAATGATTTGATCTCTACAGACCTTCGTGAAGGGCTTTATTTTATCAAGTCACTTGGATATTTATTGCTTATGTTTCCAAGGAACTATGTTAATACTTAGTAATAACTAACTAACTAAGCAAGACTTGGTTTTAACTTCCCTCTTTCTCTTCCTCTACAGTTTGGAAGGACTGAAGTAATTGATAATACATTAAATCCAGATTTTGTAAGGAAATTTATCCTGGACTACTTTTTTGAAGAAAGAGAGAATCTTCGTTTTGACTTGTAAGTTCTGCTAAACCTTGCATTTTGACTTTATTTCATTTTTGGGGACCTTTCCAAAGTCTGCTTTATTTTTATTTTTTGAAAGGTATTTGCACATAGCTTTTTATTTATATTTTTCAATATTATTTTTTATTAGTTTCAGGTGTACAGCATAGTAGTTAGACATTTGTGTAACTTACAAAGTGACCGCCTCCCCCCAATAGGTCTAGTACCCACTTGGCATCATATATAGTTATTACAATACTATTGACTATATTCCCTAGCTGTTCTTTATACCCCAGTGACTATTTTGTAACTACCAGTTGTACTTCTTCCTCCCTTCACCTTTTTTACCCAGCTCCCAACTTCTATATGTCAATCATCAGTTTGTTCTCAATATCTATGTGTCTGTTTCTGTTTTGTTTGTTTTTTATGTTGTTCTTTAGAGTCCACATGTAAGTGAGATCACATGGTACAGGTATCACCTGTATAACATGGCACTTCTATAGCACGGTTTTGCTTTAACGCAGTTTGAGAAATGGGGAAACCCTCGTACAACATGGCACCGCAGAACACGATTCCGTTCTAACACGGTTTGAGAATTAGAGAAATCCCCGAACAACACGGAATGTCATAGAGCTTTTAAGAATAAAAAATATCTCAGTTGAAATTAGGGTAATCCCTGAAAAATATGGAAGATAATAAGAGCTTGTAAGAGCAAAAAATGTCTCATTTGAAATTAGGGAAATCCCCAAACACTGTGGAAGATAATAAGAGCTTTTAAGAGTAAAAAATATATCATTTGAAATTAGGAAAATCCCTGAACAATATGGAAGATAATAAGAGCTTTTAAGAGCAAAAAATATATCATTTGAAATTAGGGAAATCCCCAAACAATACGGAATATAATAAGAGCTTTTAAGAGCAAAAGATCTCATTTGAAATTAGGAAAATTCCCAAATAACACGGAACATAACAAAAGCTTTTAAGAGCATTTGAAATTTTTCATTCAAGTGAGTCATATTAGCTTTGACTCCAGAATTTTAAAATTTATTAGAATTTTAAATCCATTCTGATCATGGAATATTAAGTACATACATTTAAAAACTTTGTGTTTTTCTTGTTACCAATTATACATAGGTGATAGTTGCTTTAATAAAGATATTTCTCTTACTATAAAAATATGATAGTATTTTTTTTAATTTTTGGAACTTAACCCCCTTTTTTACTAGTTCTTTGTTTCTTGTAACATAGATTCGCATAACAGGGCATTTTAAGGAACCTCCCACTGTGTTATACGGGGGTTACTAGTATTTCTCTTTCTCTGTCTGATTTATTTCACTTAACATAATACCCTCTAGGTCCATTGTTGTTGCAGATGATAAGATTTAATTCTTTTTTATGGCCAAGTAACATACACACACACACACACACACACACACACACACACACATCCATATATGTATATATCTCACATCTTCTTTATACATTTGTCTATCGAGGGGCACTTAGGTTACTTCCGTATTTTGGCTATTGTAAATAATGCTGCAATGAACATAGGGATGCATATATCTTATATCTTTTCAAATTTGTGTTTGGGATTTCTTCAGATAAAAACCCAAAAATGGAATTACTGGGTCATAAAGTAGTTTTATTTTTAATTTTTTGAGGAATCTCTGTTTTCTATAGTGGACACACCAATTTGCAATCCTACCAACAATGCATAAGAGTTCCCTTTTCTCCACATCCTCACCAACACTTGTTATTTGTTGATTTATTGATAATAGCCATTCTTACAGGAGTGACATTGCATCTCATTGTGATTTTTATTTGCATTTCTCTAATGATTGGTGACATTGAGCATCTTCTTTTATGTCTGTCATCTTTGGAGAAATGTTTACACAGGTCCTCTGCACATTTTTAAATTGGACTGTTTGTTTTTTTGTTCTATTAATTCTTCATAAATTTTGAATCTTAACTTCTTATTAGATGTATCATTAGCAAATATCTTCTCCCAATCAGGAGGTTGTCTTCTCATTTTGTCAATGGTTTTCTTTGCTGTGCAGAAACGTTTAAGTTTCATGTAGTCCCATTTGCTTATTTTTACTTTTGTTTATCTTGCCCAAAGAGGTATATCCAAAAAAATTATTGCTAAGAGCATGTTTGAGAGTTTATTGCCTATGCTTTCCTCTAGGAGTTTTGTTTCGGTTCTTATATTTAAGTCTTTAATCAATTTGAGTTTATTCTTGTATATGATGTAAGAAAGTGGTCTAGTTTTCTTTTTTTGTATGTGTCTGTCGAGTTTTCCCACCATTTATTGAATAGTGTGTTTACCCCATTGTATATTCTTGCATTGTTGGTCATAGATTAACTAACCATATAGGTGTGGGTTTATTTCTGGTCTCTCTATTCTGTTCCATTGATGAATGTATTTATTTTTATGCTGGTACTATGCTGTTTTGTTTAGTGTAGGCTTGTTTGATATCAGGTAGCATCATAGCTCCCACTTGGTTCTTTCTCAAGCTTGCTTTGGCTACTTGTGGTCTTTTGTGGTTCCATATAAATTTTAGGTAAAACTTAACATTTTTAAAAATTTAATTTTTAAAGGCAATTTTCACAACATAAGGCTGGGCCTTTGGTTGCACTGAATACTAAATTATATTGGCAGGAAACCAGATAAAGTCTATTTACAGTATGTCCTAAACATTGTTTTCAGCATTGTTTTGCATTCTGTAGGTTTTTAGCTACGTTTATTGAAAAAAATAAATGAACAATTTAACCATGTAGAAATACTGGCCTGTATATATGAACATTCTTTCAAACCTTTCTATGCTTCAGTGGATATTTTACAAGTTCTGAATAGACTTCAAGGTGGTCTCATCTACACCTTGGTGGTCATTCTCTTGGATCTTAAAATTTCTCTCAGCTGATTCTTTGTATAGTGCCTAACTGTGGTTCTTTTTATCATTTCGTGGCTTCTTATTTCTAAGACCCAGGATGCTGGAGTCAGAAGTTTTGATGTTTTTAATATTTTTATTATTTTAATGCTGAATCGAGCACATTAAAATACTCATTAAAATCGACTCCCTGTCCACAGAGATTCTGGAGTCAGTCTGTTTATATTATTATTGAGTTTTTATCCTACAGAGGTAAACTGTAATGATTGTTGAAATATCTGCATATTGTTAAAAGAAAATCTATTAAGAAGGAAAAGTATAATACACATTGTAGTATGTGCTTAATATATTAAAATAATTAAAAAGTTTATGAACATCATAAATATTTAAAAACATAAATGTCTTTTTTAAATAGCTGAAAATTATAAAGTGTACCATGTTGTGACAATTTATAAAAATTATTAAAATCTTATTTAAAAAGGTCATAATTTGTCTTGCATTTTAAAAAAGGGGAATTTCTATTGTTAATTGTCTTTCTCATTTTCCTCTAAAAGGTGTACTATAAAATAACCTGTAGTACTTCCAAAAAAAAATTTATACCAGTCTCTTTCTTTCAAGAATTGTAGGAGTTCTAAGTATTCATTATATTTATCAAATAAAAATTTTTATGCTCCATTTGGTTTTTATTCCTTTGAAACCCCTTACAAAGAAATAAAAATGAGGCTCATGAGAAAAAAGTTACAGTGGAATGTAATGATATCCTGACCATTGCACGTAGTGCTTTTATTTAAAAACAGACATATAAGTGATGTTGACTGTGGTTTCATTCTGCCATTGTTCAGAACCCTTATAGTAATTTTTAAAATAAATTTTCCTTTTATCTTACACCAGCATGGTACCTCTTAATTTTTTCCCTCTAGTTTCAAACTTACCTTTATCCTAAAAGCAGCCACTATTCCATGATTCTTTGTTCTCTCTTTATTTCCCTTTCTCTCTTTCTTCTTTCTCATTCATCTGTAATTTTTAAATTTAAAAATAATATATTTATTATACACATTAAATAATATGAAAAATGAAACTTTCTTGTTATCCCACTACCAAAAAAACAAAACCTTTCTTTGTTACTCTACATAACTTATTTTAATGGCTATATAATTATCATTGTTTGAAAAACTGTAATTTACTTAACCAAAATTTACTGATGGACATTTTTGACTGGTCCTGTTTTTACTATTACACCTAATTCTGCAGTAAGTATTCTTGTATGTAAATTTTTTGAATTTTTTTTTTTTTTTGCACTTTTAGAAGATAAATTACTTAGAGTCAAATTTCAGGATGAAAGAATATAGATAAAATTCTTAACTGCTTGGTTCCAGTCTTTGAGACCAGCTTAGAGATTCTGTAAGCTTTGTTTGTTCTCTGAACTCCCTGTGTGTTTTTTAAACACCATTTCTCTGTTTTGTTTTGTTTGCTGTCTGCCAAGAGGTCACTTTCATGAGCAGCTGCTGCTAGGTGATTGCATTCACCCACTTTCCCACACTCATGTCTCATTTGGTCCTCCCTCTGATCTCTTAAGTTTGTGTCCTGGTTATCATTTATCAGTTGATATTCATAACTATGGCTGTTCTAGAATTGCACAAGTAGGATGACAAGAAAAGCAATGGTGCTCTCAAAAGTATGATAGTAATCAACTATTAGTCAATAGAACAACGAGTAAAAATTAAGAGCAGGGCTAGCTAGTCATTCTGGAGTGATAAAGGTAACAAAAGATTTACCTGTATTCAGAGACTAATGATCACATGCCCATCTATACTGAAGACGAGGCTATGAAAGCTAATAAATTTTAAGGATTGTCCACTTCAAGAAATGTAATTCCACTAAACTTGGTGCTGGTTAGTCATTTAGATATTATGTCTATTTTATCAAATAGCATTTCAAGAATCACTTTGACAAATATTGAGTCCAAAGGAGAAGGCACCTGTTGCTTATGTCTTGTTTGTCAAGTTTTCTAGGTATGCACAGCATAGTCAAGGAAAGACTTAGAGGTAAGAGGAAGTTTGGGCATTGATAGAACTTAATGTACTTTTCTACACTTGATGATAGCTCAATAACATTGCTTAACTTCATTGTATGTGTTTCGGGGAATTAAAAAAAGAAAACCAAACTTTAATACACTACTGGTGGAAATATGGAAGGAAGAAATGATTAGATAGTTTAATATGCTTGTTCTGGTTATTTATAAATTAAATGAAATAATTATAGAAGCTCATGAAGTTTGAGAGTTAGTATATAAGTTTTATATGCACATTTTAAAAGAGGTGATTTACAATAGTAATACTACTACTCTTATTCATAGTTTGTAATAGTATCATATTTAAGCTAAGTGACAAGTTTCTGAGGTGGAGTTATCTCATTTTTATGAATGAGAAAACTAAGGCCCAGAAAGTTTAAAATGTTCAAGGGATCTGTTCTCTTCAATATTAAATCAAATTTTGCCCAAAATATTTTATAATTACATGGAATAAAAGCTGAATTTCTAAAATTTTATGAACATTAAAAATCTCAACAGGTTTACTTTTATTTTTGCCTTTGTTATTTAATACTGATGAAAGTATATGTTTGAATTATTCCATCGCACATTGAAAATCATAATATAATAGAATATAGTTGATCTAAGTAGGTGAAAGTAAAAGTATCTGAGAAATCATTATGCTTGATTGGAATGGGAACATCTTGTATTATTTTATTGCAGTGTGACAAGAATAAAATAACAGAAATTTTTGTAGGTAAATTGAAATATTTTATACTCTTCAGCTTTATTTTTCCTAAAAATTATAATAATTTTCGCCAACATTGTATAATGTTTAAAATGTGAAAAAATATTGCAAAATAGAATTAAATAAGTATTATTTTACCTTTTGAATGTATTTGACTAATTTCAGTAATTTTATTCAAATAAAATTTTATTAATTTATATGAGCTCTAAAAAGTTCAAATAATTAGGGCCAGAGAAAGGAATACAGGGAGAAGATTATCAAGAAAAGCAACAAATGTATTCTTTTAGTTCATGTAATAGTTTTGATGTTACTTTAATTAATTCCTTTTGATTTCCTATTTATTAGACTATCTCACATTACACCTTTAAACTGTGAAAACAGGCTTTCATTTTTTTCTTTTTACGTTGAGATTTATATCTACCTAAATAAGTGTGGTAAACAGTATAATTGTTCATTAATTATGTGTATGTAGTTATCCATTATGCTTAACAATGATTGCTTTTTAAATTTTGTCTTAGCAATGTGTTATTCCTTGAAAAAAATGTGCATTGTAAATATCTCAGAAAATAAAAAAAAAAAAAAAAAGGATAAAGTAAAATCACCTGTAACTCTAGCCAACATCACCCAGAGAACTACTACAAATCCTCCAACACATTTACATGTCATCCCCTTGGGGAACAGCAATGCTAAAGAATATGGTAGTCTAAATTGGCCAACAGATATAAATGTTTTTCATAATAGTTTGTTATTTAGCTAACCTGTCCATTGATCTTACAGAAATTGTAATGACAGAGAGAGAGAGAGAGAGAGAATTTGGGCCACTGGCCCAAATTTCTATAAATTTGGATTAATCTACAGTAATTATTACTGTAACTGTGATCTATTAATACCTGAGATATATTTTTGAGGTTAGTTTATCAGCTATGAATCTTAAAAAATTTTCCTGCCTTTTTGATCTGATGTGCTACTTATGCATTCAAGAGATATATGGTCTCATTATCATGCTAAGTATACAAGAGCTGTCTGAAAGTATCTAGCCATATAATATGAAAAATAGAGGTGTTTATGGCTAGATTTTTTCTGACAGGACTTGTATATCACAGATGAAGTCATATACTTTATTTTATTGTAATAGTCACACCAATAATAATATAGGTACCTCATAAATCCCTTTGTTGTTACAGTAGAAAAATGTATTATTGGCAGAATAGCTGTACAAAAATGTCTTTGAGCAAGTATGGGAAGCCATATCACTATATAGTATATGCTAGAAAATAGGAAAAATGAGATATAACTCTTTTCACTCTTGTTTTTCCATTTAGACCAGAACACCAACAAGGGAGTTATGAGTCTATTTTGACTTTCCTAGGAAATGATTTTTCTTCTTGATAAATCAAATGGTGATAATTATGGAATATTATTATAACCTATTTTTGAAGGATCAATGCTTCGGGGAAAAATAATTTATTTTATTTCTTCCAGTAATTATCTCAATACTCAATTCCAGTTTTCCATATTGGTAAAGGGCTCCCTAGACAATGCCATGGTCTAATTTCATTACTTTACTATCACTTTTGTTTATCAGAACCATCTCATTTTGTTAATTGTTACATACTCTTCACTTTAAAACATTAATCTCAAACTTAACTCACTTCCGCTCTCTTCAATTGGAGCTCTTACAGGAGAGAAGGGAGGTGGAAGAGCAGAAAGATAGGGGAGTTAGAAGGCAGAGAAGTGGGTCTCCTACCACCTAAGAATTTAGACCTTAGAGGGTATTAGCTTCAAGGAACCTGTGTCAAACACCCTGCTTGCCTTCCTCATAGTAGAGGAAGGACCAATAAGGACATTGTTACTTGTTCCTCAGGTGTTAGAAGGCATTTCCTAGGACTGTCACTCTGACATTCTCTTCCATTGACAGCCAAAGGGTGGACCTGCAGGCAAGGTTCAGTAGATGACAGGGTAACCAAGTGTTGTCCTCTTGTTCTCACAAGCACCCTCGCTCCCAAACTTGGGTTTGGGGAGTGGAAAGAAACTTCCTGCCCTTCCAAGAGGGAGGGAACAGGCTGTTACTTTATGAGTAACCTTGTGGAGAAAGGATTGACCCTAATGTGAGGACTCATGGACTCATTGGCATCTCTGAACTAAACATGGAGATTCTTAACCTTTTTTATTTTTAGCTTTGGACCTAATTTGGAATTTGAGAATATGGGAATAATTCCAGTCAACATCTGTTACCTTGCAATAGAAAACATAGCCCTTAGGACCCTCCCAAATCAGTTACTGCCAATTCAGTACTCTAAAAATAAGATTTCAACAGCAGGGTGAAGTTGTTTACAAAATTTTCCTAGTAAATTTAGGCACAGTGAGATGCACCTTCCTCAGGGTAAACCACTGAGCTTCCTGCTTCGCAATGTATTCTCTCTTTCTTAAAGAGAATTTGGCACTGATAAACCTAGTCTGTCTGTTTCTCTCTCTCTCATCCTTATGTTCTGACCTTTAAGGGTGAGGACCAATTAGTCTCGATACTTTCAGAAAAGTTGGAAGGAAAATTCCAGTTAAAAAATGGTAATTTTGAATGCATTATGATTAAACATATTATCTAAAGCAAGATTGTCCAACCTGTGGCCCAGGACAGCTTTGAATGCAGCCCAACACAAATTTGTAAACTTTCTTAAAACATTATAAAAATTATGTACAAAGCTTTTTTTTTTTTTTTAGCGCATCAGCTGTTGTTAGTGTTAGTGTATTTTATGTGTGGCCCAAGACAATTCTTTTAATGTGGCCCATGGAAGCCAAAAGGTTAGAAAGCCCTGAGCTAAAGCCTTCAGATGTAAAATTCCTTTTATTTATTTTTGAAATAATAGCATTAAAAAAATCTTTGTTAAAAATAATAAAAGAGGATTATATTTGAAGATGAACTCTTTGTGATGAAAACATAAACTCTTTTTTCTTCTTTACTAAACATACCATGTTGTTTTTCACTAGTCCACCCTAAAGCCTTTGTAGAAAACAGTTTTCAGGACTGACTTTTGGGAAGGAGCCAATACAGTTGTGTGTCACCTTCGACATTACTACGGTTGCTAATTTCAGTCTTACCCTTCAGAAATTGTCTTGAATAAGAAACATTGCTTGAATAACAAGTATTTTTTGTACTAACATCTGTAGGTCTTCAGTAGATGTAGGCAACGTACTGATTTAAAATTCTCGATGCAGCTGTTGAGAGTGATCAGCATGCCTTGATATGAAGGAGTAATTTGTAATTCTTCTGAGGCAGGTATTTGAATCAGATAATTTTAAAGCCAATCTGTGGTAAACATTTTTTGCTCGGGAGTAAGTGCACCCTCTGCTCCGCATCAGTATGCTCAGTGAACTCTGATTCTTGGCCTTTTATTGACTGAGATGCTTTATTTCTTTGTAAAAACATTCTTGTTATGTGAGAGAGAAGACTTTAATTAACCTTAAAAAAAAAAAAGGCAGTTAATTTCTGGCAGAAAGCTATGCATGAGGAATGTAAAAGATACATGACTTAGGAGAAAGACTTGGAGCCAGTACAAATAGTTCCTTATTTCAAGAGTTCAGCAAATTGAAGTTGTTTTAACTGTTAGTGATTTTTTTTATTTCTACAAATTCTTTAAAAAGAGGAGCTAAAGTGATAGTGAGTAATGTTTTCCCAGGATCTTCCAAGAAATTATTTCCAATACCACTGGTTTAGACAGAACATATAATGGTCCTATGTAAATACATTTTTTTTTTCTGTAAAAGACAGGGTTTCCCCAAGCCCCATGACTGGGGAAAAATTATGTCTCATTACTGTGGCCAAATTCACAGTTAATAACAGCATTTAGGATGTTAAATAAGAATTAAAATGTACCCAAATGACAGCCTTTCACCAGTCCCTGTTTATTTTTTAATGTTGTCCAGAAGAGGAGTTGCAGTTTTTAGGGAATTTTGAACAGTATTAGAGTAGTATTGATTCACAAAAAATGAGAAATTTTAAACATGTCTTAACAAGCAGCGGAATTGATGGCTGAAACTACTAAGACCTCTACTTAGGTTGTGGAAAAAAATGACCCAGAGATTGTGAATCCTGCCATAGAGACCATCGCCCATGAGAAACTTCTAAATTTGCTAAGTTTTTCTCCCCTTTTGTGTAATTTTTATTCATTTTTATATTATTTATGTTTTTTAGAAGATCCTGATACTTTTCTCTAGCTGAATTTTGTGGAAATAATTTGAGTTTTGTATTTTAATCTTTTAGGTATGATGTTGATTCGAAGAGCCCCAACTTGTCCAAACATGTAAGTTCATATTTTTATGTTTTTTTATGATGATCGCATAATATAAATTACAATATTATGATTTATGATTAATGATGATGTTGATTTCTTAATATTAAAATTACATGTCCATAATTTTCATGTAATAATTGTCATAGAAAATAAATAACAGTTCAAAAGAACCCTAGAATAACATTTGGAGGAGTTTATTAAAAGAAAGATACCTTCAGTATATGAAATAAGTGAATCTTATTTATTTTTTTTAAAGAAATAATGTCCGTTCTCTATAATGTTTAAAGTTGGATCCAGTTAATAACGATGAAATAGTGAGGCTGTGTCTTTTTGGGAGGCATCACTTCTGAGAGACCAGAAATACCTTCTTCACCAGTGTTTCCTAAATATTTCCTTGTGCCATGCCCCATGCCAGTTTCTGAGGGTACAACATGAACAACACAGACATAGAGTCTGTCCTCAAGTCACTACGGTCTCTCTCGTTCTTTTTGCATCCTGACCTTTCCATTCCTCTTTCGTTAAGAACTCTGCTCACCAGGAGGCAGTCATTACCTGGGAAGTTTACAGGTTCAGGAGCAGCAGGGGTGTCAGAGCTAGGCAAATGGGCAGGAAGAGATGCGAGTGAGGTTCTCTGGCTAAACACTGGTGCTCTGATCAGTCTGTTGACCTGTGGGATTGGAGTTAGGCCAGACCTAGTAAGAAGGGCTGAATTGGGGTGAAAAGAGCATTTTGAAAGGGGCTTCACGAGGTTCCAAGTGAAATCTGAGTACATAGATGGAG
The DNA here is from genome assembly GCA_004026885.1 of Lyroderma lyra. Classification (NCBI taxonomy): domain Eukaryota; kingdom Metazoa; phylum Chordata; class Mammalia; order Chiroptera; family Megadermatidae; genus Lyroderma; species Lyroderma lyra. The sequence goes on along the minus strand of PVJL010001136.1, from coordinate 202,854 downwards.
AATTGGCAGCTATGCCAGGGTTGAGAGGTCAGCTGGACTAATGTTTATGCCCAGAGATTCAGGAAGGTGAGATTTTCTACTTTTCCATTATTGTAAGTTTTTAACTGGAAGAGAATATATGAGGGCTGTCCAGAAAGTATCTGGTCATGTAATATGAAAAATGGAGGCATTTATGGCTGGAGTTTTTCCAGACAGCCCTCGTATATGATACATGATTGTATATGATATAATCATATATACATGTATATGATTTACAGTGTAGTTTGGAGAAGGGGAATGTCATAACTTAGAGAAGTGAGAGGGAATATGGAGTGATCCTAGGCTCAGAGACTGAGTTGGGAATACTGGAAACGTGGACATGGTAGTAAAAATCATATTATACTGCTTTTTTTTTCATTAAAGGGATATTTATGATATTTATTTTTGTTATGAAGCATAGAGCAGAATCATTTGAAGAAAGATTCAAAGAACAGTCCATCTGATTGACTTCTCGATAAATTGAAAAAAATAATGTTGTAATATGCTCATTCTTCTTTTCCATCAGTAAATTTTGTTGTGGTTGCTATGCTGCTTTCCTCCTTCTCATGGTAAGATTCATAGCATTGTGGCTGGACATGTAATAGCTTTGTATAGGCAGTTTTCCAGATTTCATTGGCAGAATCAGAAAAGGAACCACATTTTTTTAGTCAAAATTATTAGTTGCAAGGAAAGAAAATGCATTCACTTCTGTCACATGTAGGTGGTTTATTGAAGGGATTTAGGAGCATCTCATGTGATATGTAAGTTGCGTTTGTGGAAACTGCAGCTGGAAACAGGCACAGTGGGTTGGGAGTGAGACAACTATTTTGTCTCTCTCTTCCTCTCTCTGTTGCTCTCTCTTGCTGTCTCTCATTCTCTCTGTTGGCCTCATATTCTTTGCACTGTGAGTTTTCTCTGAGCTTCTGCTTCTCTCTAAAGACCAAGTTTCTCTGATTATTTATCTTTGTGCACATAGGGAAAATGACTTCCTTAACCTTGACTAGACATGGACTTTCAAGTGCCTACACTTCCTGAATGTAATTTCTGCATTTCTTCTTCAAACTAATCTTCAGAAGCCTTGATAACTGGGCAGTTAAGGACATTTCCATAGGGTTGGATATTTTGAATGTCATTGTGAAAGTATTGTAGTAACATAGGGTTTTTACCAGTGTAGTTGCCTTGAGTCCAGGGCAGATAGTAGTAGTGGGGTAAGACGACACCTCAAATCTAATGAACGTTATCTTCCTTCAGTCATCAGTAATGACTAATTATCATTATGTTAACAGATACTGTTCCTTTGAGTTGATTCTTTTATCTTTTAAATTTTTTAAAATTTCTTTTTACTTATTTTTTATTTTTCAATTACAATAAGTTGACATACAATATTATATTAGTTTCAGGTGTACAACATAGTGATTAGACATTTATATACCTTATGAAGTGATTACCCTGAGAAGCCTAGAGCCCATCTGACATCATGATATTGCCATACAGTCATTATAGTATTATTGACTATACTCCCTATGCTGTATTTTACATCTCCTGACTCTTGTTAAAACTACTGCTTAATCCCTTTCACCTTTTCCACCCATCCTTCCAACCTCCCTCCCATCCGGCTACCATTAATTTATTCTCTATATCTATGAATTTGTCTCCATTTTGTTTGCTCATTTATATTGTGCTTTATATTACACATGTAAGTGAAATCATATGGCGTTTGTCTTTCTGCTTGACTTATTTCACTTGAACAATATGGTCTAGATCCACCCATGTTGTTATAAATGGCAAGATTTCATTCTTTTTAATGGCAGAGTAATATTTCAATATATATGTATACACCTTTATCCATTTATCTATTAATGGGCACTTGAGTTGCTTTCATATCTTTGCTATTGTAAATAATGCTGCAGTGAAACATAGCAGTGCATATATCTTTTCAAATTAGTGTTTTGGATTTCTTCTCATTATTACCCAGAAGTGCAATTCCTATGTGCTTATACTAGTTCTAGTTTTAATTTTTTGAAGATCCTCCATACCCTTTTCTATAGTGGTTGCTTTGATTTTCAACACTACCAACATTGCATGAGGGTTCCCTTTACTTTACATCTTTGTCAACACTTGTTGTTTGTTGATTCATTGATGATAGCCATTGTGACAGGTGTGAGGTGATAGCTCATTGTGGTTTTAATTTGCATTTCCCTGATAATTAGTGATACTGAACATCTTTTATTTTTATTTTTTAATTTTTTTCTTTTTAATTCATTTTTATTATTAGACTTATTGGAGTGACATCTGTTAGCAAGGATTACATAGGTGAACATCTTTTATTATGTCTTTCAGCCATCTGTATGTCCTCGCAGGAGAAATTGCCTGTTCAGGTCCACTCCCCATTTTTTAATTTAATTATTCATCATCATCATTATTATTATTATTATTATATATTTTTGGTATTAAGTTGTATGAGTTTCTTATGTGTTTTGGATATTAATGCATAATCAGATGTGTCATTAGCAGTAACCATTACCTGGGGAGTTTACAGGTTCAAGAGTGGCAAAATATCTATCTTCTCCCTTTCAGTTGGTTGTCTTTTGTTTGGTTGATGGTGCCATATGTCTTGTAAAAGCCATGAATGTACATATCTTTACAAATATATATACTTTTATAATACCTTTTTTGTTTCCCATAAGACAAGTTTTATGCCTTCCTTATCGTAAAAATTCTCTCATTTATCTACAACTTCATGTGCTACTGCTGACTAATTTACCGAAACAATCAGTCAGGAGTGGAATGCTACCCAAAGTGCCCCACCTACCAGTCTAACAAAGAATGTAATATTAATACCTTTTAGAAGGAATTCTTTCTAAATCATTTAAAACTGAATTCCTGAGACTTCTTGGTTTCTAGAGTTAATATTAAGAATTTATTTTTCTGACTTCAATAGATTGTTAAATGTCTTCAAAGTTTTAATAAATTTATGCACCTTTATAAAAAGGGCTTGGTTTTTTTTAACTTTGCTTTACCCTCATGACATCTTTGCTGATTATCTTCTCAGTACTATATTTCTTTACTGAACAGTCTAGTTTTCCATCATAACTGTCTTTTTATCCTCTATTCAATTTACTTTTCTGTGTTCTGGATTTCATTTCTGCTTAAACTGTTCTGATATAGGTCAGATCAAAATTCAGTGGCCTGTCTTCATTCTTTACCTTACTTGACCTCTCCATTATGTTGGACACAATTGACTATTCTTGAAATACTCACCCATCCTGATTTCCATGGAATTTTTTCCCTCACTTCTTCTTTTCCTAAATCTTTTTACTCATTATCTTTTTTGTTGTTGTTGTTGTTTTAGTTTCTCTTACTCCTCCTTTCCCTTAATATGAATGTTTTTCATGGCTTTATTTTCAGTTTTTATCTCATCTCCCCGTATAAACTCTTCTCTGGAGATTTCAACCATTTCCATGCCTTACCCTGATGACTCCCAAATGTCTCTCTCTCTCTGTAACCTAAGCAATTCTAAGTTTCATCTGTTTATTAGATATTACCTGATAGATATTCTGCAGAAGACTGAAACTCAAATATATATAAAATGTATAACTTTTTCCATCCCAATTTTGCTATTCTGCCTATATTATCTATCTCGAGAATTTTCCTCAACACAGTATACTTAGTGGAATTGTTTAGTGGAATTGCTTCTTAAATGGAATTGCTTAACATCTTCCTCCCCTTGTATTTCAGGGTCAGCCTTCCTTAACCACTCTATTAGAAAAGAAGGCTGTTAGATTGAAACTTGAATGTATTGTCAACCTCTAATTGATTTATTTGTTTGTTTGCTCTGTTCTTTCATTCATTCATTCATAATAATGGCTATGGATTTTATTGAAACTTCCATACAGTTTTTTTTGGTCCTTGTTATGACAAAAACATTTCATATTTTTGAAATAATTTCTTTAAATATGATCCATCTAGTTCTTGAAAAACTGAGAATAAAAATAAATACTTAACAACATACATAATATTGGTTTATTTAACACCACAACACAGTTGTCCAGAGACCCTTTTAAAAGGAACTGAGAATCAAATTGTGTTTAACTTAAAACACATTAATCTACCTCCATGAAAGGCAGGAGCTCTGAGATATTCCACCTGGGATATTCCACTCAGGGCTGGAGTGATGCCTTTAGAGAACAATGAGAGCTCTCCCCCAGCTCTGATAGCCCTGAGTCAATCACTGTGGAACTCATGTTTCTGGTTAAATCATCACTTCTTTATGAATCTTACCTCATTTCCTTGCCTGAATGGAAACTGAACACTAACTCTCTCAGGTGGTATTGCTTAACCTCCTCCTCCACTTGTATTTCAGGGCAGTCTTCTTTAACAACTCTTTCTGTCTCACACACTGCATCTGGTGAGTTACCAAATCCTGTTCATTCCAACAAAGACTTGTTTCTCTTGTCTTCTTTCTTTCTTCCTGTTACTGCCTTAGTTCAGATTGTCATTAACTTTCTCCTGAAGTATCGCATAGCCTCCTATAGTTCCCGTGGTTTATATTAATTATCTCACATTTTAATGTATTCTATACATTACCCTGTTATTTTTTAAAATATGTTTACTAAGTAATACAAATTAGTTAATAGGTGCCTGAGTTTATGAGTGGATGAAGCATGTCAAAAGAGGAAGAAAATGTGTTTTCGCAGTGTGACAATAATTGTTAGAGATGACTGCTTTGAATTTCTGTCAGGAATTAACAACAAACGCCCTTCCTTATTTGAACACATCCAAGTACAGATTTTAGGTAAAAGCACATAACTCATTCAACCCAAAAGGAATTCAGGAGACATTTGGGAAATCAGAGGAATCAATAAACAAGCTAGGTCTATTCTCTGAGGTTACAATTTTTAAAAGTATGATTGTCTACCTGCCAGCTTTGCAAAGTGAAATAAAAACTGAAACCTTTTAGGAAAGTCTGGTAAGTGCCCAGGCTTGCACGTCAAGTGTAGGCATTTATCTCCTACAACAGGTATTTGGTAGTAAGAGAGACTCCTCGAGTTAACAATAATTAAATCTTTTTGTAAAATTCTCATTTCTGATAAATTTGAAAGAAACCCCTTTCACAATGACTTTATTTAGTTTACAGTACTGAAATATTTTAGGTCAAACTTTAAAATTTTTGCTACTATGAGGGAAAATGGATGTAGAGAGCTGTACCTTATATTTCTGACATTGCAAGGCAAGATAGAATTGTTAAAGGATCAGTGTAAGTTTAATTGATTCTATTGATGGTAGAGAAGTTTTTAGTTGAGAAACATTAAGCTCCAAGATGACTTATGAAATCCAGGAACATATTTCTTTAAAGGATTTACCCACTGTATGATTCTCTAAGGAAATTACTGAAGTATTATCTCACAAAAGTGTTGCATACTGTGAATAAAATCTGACATTGTGAATTCCAACTTTGTTCTCTAAGTTACTGTTGAACCCACTCATCTTAATGCCATTAGCAGAACTACATGTCATACTTTCATTTGCATAATTGTATCAGCCAAATCATTAGTGAAAAGATAATAATAGACCCCTAATTAGTGTATCTAAGATTCTGCTTGGTGTTCCAGACCAGATGACATCGAAACTGTACTTTGTGTACTAAGTTATCATACCCATGAGGCAATGCAAAATGCATTTATTCATTTGGTTGATCTCAGAAAGTACCCACTAAAACTTTTGTTTTAGGCATGTTAATGGCTCCCTGGATTATTTTGGCCTCCAAATATCAGCCTTCTGTGAAGGAGGATATGTCTTTTAATGTACTTTGTAAATGTTATATATATAAACTTCCACATGTAGATCAGTTACATTTGGAAAATTTATTTAAAAGTTAATTAGACCATGAAATGCATTTTCTCATAGAAATAGATTTATAAATGGCGCAAGATTCTTTCATTAGTATGAAAGCCAATTTAACTCATAGAACTGAACTGAATTCTAATGTATTCATACAGTCAGTCAAGCAATAATTATATTTCAGTCAGTGTTCTAGTGCAGGAGAATATAGCAATAAATAAGACAAACAAGGTCCCTGTCCTAAAACAGCTTACATTTTTTAAATTGGGTAGGTAGAGTAGGTATATTTACTCAATAAAAATAAATATAAAAAATGGTTAAGATAACTTACTTTTTTATAGCACTTACGTTAATAAGATATTGATACTGAGAGAGAGTGACAGATGAAGCTTAGGTTCCTATTTAAACAGGTAGCATGATTCTGCACCAGTTTTCACCCTGAGTGTTGTTAAAGAAGGAGGAGGAAACTTGAAAATCTAGGGGAAGAACATGCCAGGCAAAAGGAACAGCAGTGGCAATACCTTGAGTCAGGAAAGAATTGGGAATGCTGGTGTGTCTGAAAGATAGCTACCACATATCAAATATTTTGAATGATGAGGAGAGTGGAATGAAATAGTTTGAAAAGGTACATAAGATTCAGATGATGATTTGTAGGTCATGGTTAAATAAAAACCATGTTGTTTTTTCATGGATTTCACTGGAAGAAGATGGGATCTTATTTATATGTTTAAATAATGACTGGCAGATGAAGTGGGGAGTGGGGTAAGGACGCAATACTGGGGTTAAGGACACTGTTGGAGGAAGTCATTGAGAAGACATGATTGATGGTTGACCAGCAAGCTGGACCCAGGCAATCAGAGGCTCCTCACCCTCTCCCCTGTCCTTGAAATGTATGTTCTCCCACACATAGCTGGAGACATTTCAAGTACACAGCCTTGGATGGATGAATGTGTTATTAGACCATCTGGACTGAAGACATGATTGAACCCCATTAAGACCTCTATATGAATGTTTAAGATTCTGGAGGGTAGAGGTACTGATTTGTTTGTTTTTTGGCTGCCCAAGATAAGCTTCATGTGTAAGTTCCTTTCCTTATCAAAATTGCCACCTACTAATCTGAATGGTCTGCCTTTTTCTTCAGTCTCTTCTTGCCCTTCATGTTAGGGAGCCAGTTTCAGATTTCACCCAGGCAACCCCCAAGACCAGTTATAAGGCTGCTGTACTTTGGCTAGTTGAATAATATTTGATGGATATAGCCCTTGAACTGGTAAGAAGTGATCAGATTTAGGACATATTTTGGTGATATAATTGCTAATGAATTAGATGTCAGCTGTGAATATAAGAGAAAATACAATGACTACTAGCAGTTAGTGGCAAGAGCAACTGGGTAAAATGGTGATACAGATTTTTTGTTGTGGGGTACATTGGCAAGAATGAAATTGAGTTGAGGAAGTGAGGATAGAGAACTCAATGCTCAGGGCAGATTTACATTTGAGATCCCAATAAGGATCTAACTGGAGATATTGACTAGGCCATGTCTGGAGACTAGAGATGTGGATTTGGGGACCATCAATCTATAGAGTTGAAACTCAAAATTAGTTGATAAATGTATAAATGGAGAAGCGAACAGGATCAAGCCTTGAAGGAACTTCAGCATTTAGCGATTTGGTGGAAGAAGATAAGCTAGAATTATCGTCTTAAAAGTCTGGTCAAGGAGTTCCCTGGTGGTGTAGTGGCTTAAGGCTTCAGCGCTGGTGCTGTCAACGCTGCGGCCTGGGTTTGATTCCCAGCCAGGGAGCTACCCACATACCAAAAAAAAAAAAAAGTCTGGTCAGGCCATGTCACTTTCCAATTCAAACTTTGCAATGGCTTTCCTCCATACTTAGGATAAAATTCACAGTTTATCATGGGACTCTGGTTCCTGCCAGTCCTTCCATTCTTCTTTTTTTGCTCATTCTGTGCTAACCCCACTGGCTCTCTTGCTTTTTCTTGAACACCCCAAGTATAGTCTTGCCTCAGGGCCATTATTCTTTCCTTTTCTCTTACCTGGAATGCTTTTGTCCCAAATATTTACATGATTCTCTTCCTCACATTCAGATTTCTGCTATTAATAAATTGTCGCCTATTGAGAGGCCTTGTTTGACTGCCCTGTGCAGAAGAGTTCTGCATGTTATCCTCTGATGCCTTTTCAATAATAAATTTCTTTTTCTATGCAGCATGCTTTCTGGTCCTTCTTAGATGGTTGACAGTTAGCCTTATAATCAGATTCAAGCTAAAACATTTATAACTGGTGCTCTATAAATGGATTATGTCCCTATTTGCATTTTCAATAAGGCCTTGTAGAATCTGCCTTTACTTTGAGACAGAGATAAATACTTTGATGACAGTATCTTCAGCACTTATTGTCATATTAGGTGGGACTGTTTGTATATAAAAGTGGCCCTTACTCAGATCTTAGTGTTTAATAATAATACTGTTTGATAAGGTTATGTTATATTTATTATTATTTAATACAGCTATAATATATTTCATATTATTTAATAATAATATTTAGTAAGTTTTCTAAATATTTGGCCTGTCAATTGTCTCACCATTTTTAATAGTGAGAATATTTACTTACTTTCTGTTAGTGTGTTACATTTCTCACTTCTTTATTGATGAGTACTAGTATTCTACAAAAAAAGATGTGCCTCCAGAAGGGAAATATTTTCTATCCATTTCTTATGTTTGTGAATTGCATAACTTTATTTTTAAGTCTGTACATCATGTGGTTTGCAAGTGTTAATCTATATGTTGTGCATAATATTATAAAATTGATTAATTTAGATCAATGGCCACATACTTATTGTTGAAAACTTAATTTTCATTCACTATCTTATTTAACTGCCTTCATTTGGATCCATAGCAAGCAAAAACTTTTGAAAGTCAATAATCGTGTTGAGGGAAAAGAAAAAGAAATCAACTTTAGAGTATAATTTTGAAATTGTATTTATCTTTTATTAATAACTACTGATGTCTAAGTTTAGAGCTTTTTATTAATCTCTTGAAAGGATTAGAAATTTTTGTTTATAGGTTAATTCATTCATTAAAAAGACAATTCCTTGCTTGAAAAAAATGTTATAATGTTAAAATGTGGCAAATTATTTCTACTAAAATATTGTATTTGATTGTTTCATGTATTTCCAAGATAACGTATAGATGTATAAACAATCATTAAGATACTAGGAATTATTATTGGAACAAAACACCATGTTCAATTATCCGAAATGATGGCCATATTAGTACATAGTGTACTTAATTAGTACATAATATAACTGTCATACCTCAGTCTTTATAGTTGATGTGATTAGTATGGATTAATTAAATACAGAGGAAGTCAGCAATATTAGCACGGATTTCCAACAACAAAAGATTAGTAGATAATGCCAACAGTAAAATTCCACAGATAATATAACATTCTTTACCAATTTTTTTCCCCACATGACTTAAATATTGTTAAAGCAAGAAATTTATATCACTTACTTTCTTTTGCTTTTACTGGCTTAGTGTGAATGTACATAAAATCAGTATCATGAACACAAGGTAGAAGCAATTAATGGAGGTAAATCATGACTCTATCTTATCAGCAAATCAAGTGATTAATTCCTGAACAGTTGACTGCACCCAATTATTGTGCTGTATTAAAACTTTAGCTATCAAAAACCTATTTAATTTTTCAATTTAAATTATTTATTAGAGATATTATATTTCAGATGCTCATTGATCATTTTAAAAACCAAGAAAGCCATTTAAAGATTATCTTTGTAGATGTTTTGGAAGACTGGTGCCGCATGATTTAATGCTCATGAAATTGTTTGTTATCATACTAATGAAAAATTGCATGCATTGATTAGCTTTCTAAGAGTATAGAAATCAGAAATTTTACTTGCCATTAGTGACTTCTGGTTTATCATACTATTGTTTGAAAAACATCATTCTTTTTCATATATATATGTTTATATGTAGAGTATAACCTGTAGGATGAATTGGTGTATAAGACACATTTGAATTTTATCAAAATAAGCATTTGTATTGATCATGAGTTTAAAATGGTTTTGGTAAATAAATATATTATTTTATTAGTTAATTATGTGTCTTCAGTATTTGAATCCAATGGCAAGTGATAAGTTTTGAGTGTATAGCAATATACTTTTAACCCCAGGGAAATAGGAAGGAGAAGTGGGGGCATATATTTATTGGACATTTATCATGGTCCAAGCATCTATTATAAGTACTTTGCATATATTATCATATTATCTTATTTTACTCCAGACAATTTAATATGTAGCTTTATTTATTATGTCCATTTTATAGAGGAGGACACTGAGGCATAGAGACATTAGTATAGGGTCAGCCAGAATATAAACCCAGGTAGTGCAATATAGACCTTTATAATTCTCACTCTTAAGGAATATGTTTTATTGCTTTGCTAAAGAAATAAGTGTATGTATGTATGTAACAAACCTTTTTAAAAGGATTTATGGGAATCATTAATACCTGTAACTAGCAAGTAAACAAACAAACCAACAAACAAAGCCAGTTTATTTACTGCAAAGTGAATTACCTTTTTATATGTGTGGAATTATTAAAGTACATAGCCTTAATATAATTTTTATGAACATATTATAGATAAATAGCTAGCTACAATATAATATAAAATGTAGATGGATGGAGCTGATCAGTAAATATTGGTGCAAAAGGAATAATAAAGTAATAATTTTGAAGAAATTAGAATATTATGTGTATGTTAACAGTTAAACAGTTAAGTACACATTCCCCTGAATATTAGCAAGAAAGAGAATGGAAACAAATGTTTTTGTGTAATTACCTGGGATATGATCATACAACAATGCTTCCTCGGATTTTAAGCTGTATGCTAGTAATACAAATAGACTTAGATTATTATTGGAAGAGTCCAAACACTTCCTCTCATTTGCTAAGTTTTTTTTAATTACCTATGCAATGTGAAACTCTTATTATTGTTATAATGCTTTGCATTGCTGTGCTCTCTGCTTTTTTCTTATTTCCTCCATTTCTCACTGATAAGATTTTCAGTTTTAATACCAACATATTGGACCCAGGGTAGTATTAGGGTACTTTTAAAGAGTAATAGACTGCATCCTATGTACTGACAGTATGGTTTATGTACATTTAAACAGATTTCAAAACTAAACTCTGTGTGTTATTTCAATTATGAAGAAAAGCATTAACTCAATAAATATTTATTGATCCTATGGTCAGTTTTGGGAAAGCCCAACAGTTAATATCATTAAATAAACCAAAGCATTTCTCAACTGCCAACCATTCAAAACTAGATTTGGTCTATGTGTGTGTTTAAGTTGTGGAAAGGTGCCTGGATTTATTACTGGAAATACTATTATGACCTAATTATAATGACTCACAAACTGGAAAAAACACCACAGTAAGAAATAATAGAACAGTTCATGTTATAAGTAGCTTTTATTTCTATCTTTATCTAATTACAGACCAAAATATCTAAAAAAGCCATTGAAGGGCACTAATTATATTACCAGTATTGTGTAAAAATGCATAGGAAAAGTGAACCATTGAGATGACTAAAGAATGGATTCAGTAGAGTTTCCAACCAAGTAGTAGTTGCCAAATATCATGTGCTGATTTTTGCATTGTGAGTAGTAAACGTGTTTCTCGATAGAGAATACACACATATAGAGAGATGTAAAACAACTGCATAAAGGCCATATATTTAGGGGCAAAATGTGCAGTAACTGTGTAGATAATGCATGCAGATGCACATTATATCTTTTTGTTGCACATTTTATTGATTTATTATTTTAATTTTCTTTTTGTCCAGTAATGATGATATTTGTATGTTTACTGTTTACTTATATAGTGTCTGCTGTACTATGGATAGGCTCAATACTTTTGTTTTCTTGTAGTTATAGCATAGACTAGCTTTTAATGAAACTTGTTACTCCATTGGCTAAATCCATTTAATATGTAGTATGTACAGCTGCCCATCAATATCAGTACCTCTAGAAAAGGGTTCTAGAATCAGTCATATGTGTTTTTTGCTGCTAAGAGGAGAGATGATATAGTATTCCAAATCTTGAGTATTCAGCTCTAACTATATGCCATGAGATTTAGAAAAATTTAGGTTTGTTTAAAAAACCCAAAAATTGTATGCCTGAAACCTATGTAATCCTTGCTAAAAGATGTCACCCCAATAAGTCTAACAATAAAAATGAATTTTAAAAAAACCCCATAAACATGTATAAAGTCTGTTTTGAAATTGGTAAAGACATGTTATTATTAAGAATATTTAATTAAAATACGTTATAGCTTTACCTTAAGTACTTCTTATCTATTTGAAAGCAAAATTTTAAATGATTTTCAACTCTATGAAGGTATTTTTATTCTGTGAGCCTCATTCTAGATCCAGAGTTATTTTCTGTCTCTCTCTCTCACCCGTTCTCCACTGTAACCCCCTTCAGCACGTGCCATTATCGTTTACACCAAGCTTGTTTAACCCGTGTCCTGCATGTGGCCCGGGACGGCTTTGAATGTGGCCCAACACAAATTCATAAACTTTCTTAAAACATCATGAGATTTTTTTTGCAACTTTTTTTTTTTTTTTTTTTTTTTTTTTTTTTTTTTTTTTAGCTCATCAACTATTGTTAATGTTAGCATATTTTATGAGTGGCCCAAGACAATTCTTCTTATTCCAGTGTTGCTCAGGGAAACCAAAAGATTGGACACCCCTGATTTATACCAAATCCTGTCACTTTTCTGTGCACTGTTCCCTACCATTTTCTGCAGCTTTTGTTTGGGTCATAGCACTTTGCTCCTTGTTAACTACTATAGCTTTCTGATTGATCTGGCTTCCAGATTTTTCCTTACTCCTCAGTTCATTCTGCAAACTAGTACCTAAATAATCTTCAGAGTACTGTTCTAATGGTGTTCCTACATTACTGAAAGGCTTCCAATTACTTCTGATCATCCTAAGGCAATCTTTCCTTTTCTTTTTTTTTTTTTTTTGGGTGGGGGGGTGGCCAAGAGGGCCCTCCACAGTCTTTCCTTTTCATTTCCATCTCTGCTCTTTGATTTAGACCCACACTTTTCTCCATACATTCTTGCCTATAACTAGTTTGAAGAGAATGTCCAACTCTAGGGAGTTCCCTGGTGGTGTAGTGGCTTAAGGCTTCGGCGCTGGCGCTGTGAACGCTGCGGCCTGGGTTCGATTCTCAGCCAGGGAACTACCCACACACAAAATAAATAAATAAATGAATAAATAAAAGAATGTCCAACTCTCTTCTCTTCATGATCCCATTCCCACCTGGCTCTCCAGGTTATTTTCTTTGGGAAAAAATTCCCCCAACTATTCTAATCTATCTATAGTGATCTTTTTTCTCTTATGAGCCTTAGAGCGTCCTCCCTCCCCTCCCACTTTTTTCATTGAAAAATAGAGTTTTTACTTTTGTGGCTAGTTAGGCATTTTAACATTTTATTTAGTAAAACTTGAAAGAACATTTTGTTTGCTGTCATTCATCTATCCATCTTTCCTAGAACTTCTCCTGGGCCAGTTTACCACACAAATTTAGGGAGATCTCCCACTTTCTTCTTTAAGACAGATTGGAATCATCTACAGGCTAAAATAGAAAGATTCTCTCTCCCTAAAACACCTCCGTATTTCTTGGCCTTAATATCCAGATGATGTTGAAACCCTTATCTTATTGGCGTGTGAAGTTGCATTGTATTTATGGTACTTAAATTCTTAGGCATCATATCAATCCAGAATCAGAAACATCTGGTTAATCCTGACTTTTCTAGCTTAAAATATAGAAAAATCAACCTCCTGGATAATTAGTTTCTTTTTATGTGAAGTATTAATAATATACCTTACATTTCACAAGATTATTCTGAGTCTTGAAAATAAAAAATCATCTAATTGTATGTTAATGAACTTTATAATGTTTTTATACTTAACCCATTTTTAGGCACTTAGTATATGCTAGTATCAGCTCATACAGCAGTAACTCATTGAAACCTCAAAACAGCTCTGTGGACTAGTACATGTTAGAGATGAGGAAACTGGAGAGCTTAACTAATTGCCCAGTCGCAGGTCATAGTGGTGTTAATGGAAGAGATGCCTGGCAGTGAGGCTCTGGACCCTCGTTGTAGCCACGATATCACATGATCTCTCTGTAAGTAGTGCTAGTATTACATTAGCCACCCCTGCTCTGTGCTTTCACAATTTGCCTCCTCAGCCTAAAGCTTAGTAGTTTCATTGACATCCAAAGGCAAGCCAATTGTGAATTGAAATATTGAAACATTTTTCATTTTTATTTAAAAATAAAAAAATAAACATAATGTCCAAACATGCACAATAACAGGCCTACTCTGTGATTAAAATGACAAAATGCTGTGTGAACTTGGGGGACTATCACATTGCTAAAATTAAAGCATACTGAGCTCATTTTATTTATTATTAGAAGTTAAAGAATTCAGTTTTTCAGCAATGAAACAATGCAGATATGATGTACAAAATATATAGTGTAAAGATAGTTTGGAAACTTATGAGCTTTAATCCTTTTATCTATTTTAGGACTTTCTGGGACAAGTGTTTTGTACATTGGGGGAGATTGTTGGTTCACAGGGAAGTCGCCTGGAAAAGCCAATAGTGTAAGTATTTTTTAAATTCAGACAATCAAATGTTAACTCTCCAGTTTTTATTTTGGCAGTTTGGAATTGATGAATACGTGGTTGTTCACCAAAAGTGGGTTTTAAAATCTTACTTGAGTTTTTTTCTTCCAAAAAATAATTTTCACTTGTTTGTAAAGGATAATTTATATTTTAGCTGTCATATGCTATACTACAAAATGTTCACAAAATGAAATGAACACATTTAAACAAAATGTGTTGTTTTCCTTTTGGTGTTACTTTAAGTTTCAAATTTAGTACTTTTTTGGAAAAGAGATTTTAACTCCTTTGGGTCAGGGAGTATATGTAGCACCACCATTTTACCATATATTTAATTTTTGGTTACTGAGGTTTCAATAATATTTATTACAAAATTGGTCTACAAAGAAAGCAATGAGTGTATAAATGTTAAGAGAAGACAATCATTCTAAATTATGTCTCTACCTTCAGTTGCATGGGAAAATCCTATTTTCTGTAGTCCTAAATAGACAGAGAACAAACTTTAGACATTTTTTCTAATACTTTCCTCTCTCTATCCTCCTTTATCTTCCCTCACTAATCTCAATGATTTGTATTTATTTAACTTTATAAAAATCAAAATGTCTAGGAAGAATACTAAGGCATATACAGAGCTAAAATGCAACATCTAAAGGTTTGGGGAATTTTGAAGTCTTATATCTTCATCAATTTTTAAGAATCTCAACCTTACAAAATAAAATGTTAAAACTCTACATATCTATTTATCTTTGACATCAAACACTTGAAATGGCCAAGGCGTCGTTCTTACACTCCCCATATAAAACTCAACTTTATACTTAATGTGTTCAGTGCTATGCAAGAACATCTTAGGATAATAAGAGTTCTATGAATTCTAACTTCTTTTATTTAACTTGATTTTCTTAGAAGATTGTTACCAAATGTCAGTTTGAAAACCTTTGCATTTCAGACAGCTTTTAAACATTCTTTTTATGAGTAATTTGTTTTTACATAATTATAGGATTGAAAGCTTATGGTTTATATAATATGCTCACTTTAATAGTAAGTAATATGTTATTTGTAAAATAAATATAAATATTTTATTAAATGTATATAATTCTTATTGCATTTTCTAGTTTAGTGATTCAGGCTCATGAAGATTATTGGAAGATCACTATATTTACCTTTTTCTTTCTGAAAAAGAATTAATAATATATACCACCTTAAAGTTGCATTTAATATTTCTGAAAAAGAATTAATAATAAATGCCACCTTAAAGTTGCATTTAATATTCTTTGAGAGAAAACCAAAACAGTTAAAATATAAGATTTTTATTTCAGAGTAACAGAGTAGAGATTTTTATGGAAATTGCACTTACAAGTTTAAATTGATAATTTTATTAGAAATTTTTATCTGACATTTTCTCTATAAAAGGAAATTATAATTCCTTTTTCAGAAAACTCTTAAATTATGTACAGTTTTTTTCATTGGAAAATCATTGTTATATTAGTCTTGAAAGATGTTAAAAAGTTGATATTATAGTGGTTGGGATATGTGGTAAATAGAATATAGTGTAAGATGTAGCCCTTGTTCAGCTGATTCAATAATTCTCAGGAGATAAGTTTAAGAAAAACAAATTTATGCTAAGGGATGAAGATACCTAGAGTAGTGATTGGCAGAATATGCAAACGTTGGGAGGATTTGATGGTATTTGAATCATGATCATTTTACATAATCAGAAAAGATGAGATGCCCTTGAGATTTTTCATAGCTCTGGCTGAGGATGGGGAAGTGTACATGAAGCAAAGCCTTAAAAACCTGTTCTGATAACATGGAGCTATTTTAACTATATACTTTATATCATCTATAGAGTGTTTCGTAATTCAGGAAAATGTAGATATGATTTTTACCTTATTGAAAAAGGTACAATTGATTCAGTTTTTTAAAGTATATGTAACTAAACTTGTATTCAGCCTTTGACCTTATTGGGCAATCTTCTCAGGCAAATTAACATTATGAAAGGGTTAAAAGGTGGGCTTATTGTTTGAGCAGTGGGAGATTTTTTTATTTTTCTAAGTAAGTCTAGCTAGACAAGTGTTAGTAATGAAATGTAGAGCTTGAGTGTAGCAAAGAGATTGTCTACAAAAGAAAGGAGCAAAGAACAAAACTAAGAAATTCAGAATGGTGGCCTACTATATAAGGGAATTAAATTAGTTACTTGAGATAGAGTAAAGAGGTGAGAGAGGGAATTCAAATGACAGATTAATCAAAAATAGGACAATAAAATTGAATGCAAGCTGCTGTATAGTGGAAGGCTATTTTGTGTTTATTAACCAAAACATCCAATATGTACTCAAGTGCTCTTACCTGAGCAGTTACCTGAACACTGAATTAGAAAAACAAAACATTTTGTAGCCACTTACCCTCTCACTTGGGAAAATATTGACTTTTATTAAAAACTCTACCTATGAAAGAAGCATGTGTCTAGAGGAAAGGAAACATGTGGTTTGAAAAACGAAGTCTACTGGGCTGAGCCTGCTGTCTTGAGCTTTGGGACTTCAAGTGCTTTAAAGAAGATGCAACTTCTATTCAAATGGCATTTTATCTCTTTACCTCAACCTCAGTGAAGAGCAACCAAAACCAGTCATACTGTGTGTTTGATAGTTGCGTTGAGGAAGAGAGTGAAATGCTGTTTGCATGGAAGGTTTATCAGCCCATCATGTCACAGTCACCCTTCAAGGCAGCTTGTCCACTCCCTGGATGCTTTCAGATGCCCCCCTTATCACTGCTAACCCCTGCTCAGTGACATCCTTTTCCATGTATTTGATTTTTTTGAATGAGTCTAATGGACAGATGGTGGGAAGAGATGGGAAAGTTGGAAAATGTGGGATATTTTAGTAGAGGAAGGAATAACTTTGAAAGAAAGGATGGGGCTAGGAAGAATATTGGAGGTGATACAAGGTCAGGGAAGTATTTTCTTCTTTGACCAGGAGCTTTATGACAAACACAACTCTAAAGATTCCAGGTTTTTATCACATAATATATAAAAAATAGTGGAAGCATGGCAGAAATGATGAAGTTCACATTAGGTAATACGTATTTAACACATGGGTCTTACATGTATATTTCATAGGCCCTTTTGCGTGCTATCCCTCACCACTCTCCTCCTGTCCTGGCCAGGGCTTTGCTATCTAGTTAAAGATAACATTATAGGGTCATCACTAAACATCCTGCTGTTTTTCATGATCCTCATGGCTGAAGATAGAAATATATATGTTCTGCTATTGCAGCCATTACTTTTGGCAACCTTGTTAAGGAGTTAGGAGATTTTCCCTATCAGGGTGGGTACAGGCTTTGGAATTGCAGCCCAAAACCCCCGCTGAGGCAGATAATCTACCCTCAAGGAACAAAATGGACTCATCTTTAATTTTAGAAGTCTTCCTGTGTCCCAAATGTTATTTATCTTAAATAGCATTATCCAAGTGATTTAGTGTTTATTTATTAATTTGTTTTAGATTGGTGATTTATTTTCCAATTAGTTTCCCATTTATATTCTAAATTATTCAGACTATTTCCTTGTTTTCTTCCCTTTAAATGACCTAGTTTAAATTATTTTCTGTTAAGAAATTCAGGATAATTTCTTCTCGCTTTTAAATTGCAATTGTGTTGTAGTATCTCCTCTAAAATGATGATAACTATGAAGTTCACAGAGTTAAAGCAGATATGCTGCAGCTTTAAATTATTTATTATTAATTAAGCATTTGAGAACTATGTTTTGTTTATTACAAAGAAAAAATGGTTTTTTATACAAAGTCATATGCCTTATTAAATAATCAGAGTTAGAATTTAAACTCATTTTTATGCTTCAGTTATTGTCTTAAAAAGATTTTCTCACTTTTATGAGAATAAAAATTATTTTTTAATATTTTGTAAGAACTTAGGTGACATTTTTTGAAATTGATGTTCAAGAATTTTTTTACTGTTTTAATAGCAAGTCAAGATTTTCCCAATTTCCAAAAGTCTGTTCTATTGGATTCAAGTTTTGAATAAACGCATTTCTCATATTTTGATTCCATCCTATACTTTTTCTTTTTGCCCAGTCCTCTGAAAATGAATCGTGAGCTACTTAATTTGTCTGCAACATTTACTGTGTCTTCCTATGACTCACTGGCTCTTCTCTTTAGATCATCCCATTATTATCAGCTGTGTGTCTTGTCATGCTGTGATATTGTGTCCAATTTTCTGCGTGCTGCTGTCAGAGTTATGCTTCTATCTTTAGGGATTTCAGTGATGGATTCAGAAAGTCTTCCAAAATGCTAGAATCAGCACTAGTTTAAGAAACATTGCCATTTTCTACTCTGGGAGGAAAGCATTTATTATGTTCATCAAGTAATAGACCTGTTTATTCTTGATACTCTCATCCAGGCATGACTGATTCTGTATAAAAGCATGGGACAAGCAGGCAGGCACTAGTTGTGATTAGAAAGAAGATTCTCATTCTGAGGAGGAGCTGGGACTTCATGGGTAACTGAACCAGCAGCTGTTTTGGCCTAGGGCATAGATTATGTCCTATAGCAGTTTGTGATCTAGGCAATTGGTAGTGGGTGGAGGGTAGAGGGAAGGATTGAAGAGGGATTAGTGAGTGTCCTGATAGGTGTTGAAGAATACAGGGACAGAGATTCAGAGGCAGAGAATAATTGGAAGACAAGCCTGCAGTGGTCCGGAATCCCAACTCTGACATAAGGTTTAAGATTGGAGCCAGATGGGTGCTGAGGTTCAAAAGACAAATGTAGCCAGAGGAACAAAACAGAAAGAAAGCTTGAGAATAAGGCAGAAGGCTTATTTACAGTTTGCTTATTCAGGGTACACCATTACATCCCTGGAGATCCTTCCAAAACATGAGCTCAGATCCACAAGTGAATGTAAGAAAGCAGTCCCGCTGAATATTTATTAAATTTCCATTATATTGGGAGACTAATAAGCTTGTGGAAGCTACATAAAAAAATGTACTAGAATTCCCTCTACTCTTGGCCTTTAGAGAATACACTATTTTTTGTGTAGGGTGTCCCAGAGATAGATAAACATTATACTCTCTAGGTCTATGAAGCATCTAACATCTCTTTAAGATGCAATCAGTGGTTTAATTTTTAAAGTGTTGGGTTGTATGAAGATTACTACTATGTATACACACCTAAGTGCAAATGGAAGAACATAAATCGTTTTTAATTGATATTGAATTTTAGGTTACATTTTACAATTATTTGAACATGGGTTCAATGCTCTAGAAATTCAGGCTATTTCCAGCAAAATAATACCAGTATGACTTATAAAATCCAAACTAATGCAAAGCAGAAGTTTAACTAACTTCCCAAATTTGATTGTTTAGCTCTATATTGAAAATAGACAAAATAGTTTTTAATATTTGGTCAACAC
This sequence comes from Lyroderma lyra, assembly GCA_004026885.1. Lineage (NCBI taxonomy): Eukaryota > Metazoa > Chordata > Mammalia > Chiroptera > Megadermatidae > Lyroderma > Lyroderma lyra. The sequence goes on along the minus strand of PVJL010001136.1, from coordinate 182,868 downwards.
TAGATTTATATATGTGTAATCAAATTTGATTCAAAAGTGTCCTTAATCTAAGCCTGCTGAATTTGTAACTAAAAACTTCTCTAAGGAAAATAGCACCATTATGAGGTAGGTAGGTATTGTTATTATCCCTATTTATATGCTTAACCACAGCATTATATTGCTTTCAATAAATAAATATATTTATATACAGCTTTGAAATAAATTAAATTTTTTAATCTTGTTTCATTTTACTAATACAAAAGTATTTACTTAAAAGTTAAGAACATCTCTGAACAGTAAGAAGAGCTTTAAAGGGATAGCCATTCTGATTTAGTTCTAGGATGAGGTTCCTTCTTATTATCTTACCCACACAAGTCTTCCTCAAGCACAGTCCAACCTCACATTTTTTCCTCAGATAAACAGTGCTCATCCTCCAAAAGTTTCTACTTCTTGCATCCATTCTGGGTCATGAAGACTCAGCTTCTATGGGCTACTCCAGACGGTGCTCTGAGACTCTTCTCTTCCCTGTGATTACTGAGAAGACAGCAGTAACCTCAGAAGAGAGGGGAAGTAAGGCTCTTTAGTTCCCCCAGTCTCTATTCCAGAGGCACTGCGGTCTCTTTGTCTGTGGTCCACTAAGATGAAAGTACTTTTTCCCAAAGATAGTAAGTATTACATTTTCTCAGAGCCCACACAGTCTAAATACGAAGACAATTGCACAGAATGTAAGAAAATAAATTCATATCTAGTTTTGGAAAGAGGTAAATAAATGTATCAAGTATTTTTCCCAATCTGGAAAATCATAATTTTGAATTCACAATATACTGACAAGTGAACAGTGTTCATATAATTCCTTATCATTTCTTCCATTCGGCAACACAGGATGACTTGCCTCCAGTTTTAAAATCACGGCTTTCATTCTGTTCAAAGCAGAGGAAGGAGAGTAAACATCCTGTAAGGGTTTTCCTTCCTTCCTTCTTTCCTTCCTTCCTTCCCCTCCCCCTCCCTCACTCACTCCTCCTCCCCCTTCTCCTTCTCTCTCTCCCTCATTTATCTATCTATCTGTCTGTCTATCTATCTATCTACCTACCTACCTACCTACCTACCTGTCACCTATCTGTCATCTATCATCTATCTATTTTCAAGGAAGCACTTATGAATATTTAGCTGTGGTTAGGCTATGATGTCATTTTAGTTACAAGTAGGTTTTCCCAGTGCAACAGATTTCTCTGAGAATAAATTCTAGTAAGTGAAAAATCTCAATAATCTTTGCATCTCACTGTCTGCTTTGATACCACTACTGATTGTACCTGCTCAGTGATCATGAACAGAGATCAGTTGAAATTCATCTTTTTCTTCCTTTGACTTAACTCTAATTAAAGATTCTAAACATGGTGGGAGTTCCCTGGTGGTGTAGTGGCTTAAGGCTTCGGCGCTGGCGCTGTCAGCACTGCCGCCTGGGTTCGATTCCCAGTCAGGGAGCTACCAACATACCAAAAAGAAAAGAAAAAATGATTCTAAACATGGAGGGCAGCTTAGTAAACTGATATTTCTGGGTACATCTAGATTACAACACATATTTTTAGTCAACGTATTCATTGTTTTAATATATAAATATGCCATTTTTAGCTAAGTAAATTGTTAGCTTCCCCCAGCATTATAGTGAAGGTTCTTTCACCCTTCCTTTTATATTATTTTTGTTTGTTTATTTTAAATTCCCTATCCTTTCTTAAGCAGGCCCACTGAAAAAAATAATCAAAGGAATACACAGTAGGTGTTCCAATTCTGTTTTTATTCATTCTTCTGTGAACTGTGACACACGGGGGTTCCACAGCATGCTGGAGCAAAGCACCCGAACAACTTTGTAAAATTCAATGCAGAGGCTGAATACTTTCCCATTTCTTTTTTCATATAACAATTGTGAAAAGACTTAAAAAGAAACTATTATATCCTCTGTATTGAAGAGGCCGGTTGTTGTGTTTTGTAAATAGTAAGAATTCAATAAATGTTTATTCAACTGGGTTTTCCAGAAATAATAGTCAATTTATATGGTTTTTCTTTTTTGTCAAGAACATTGGAGTATCTCATGCATATTAAAACTTTGTGCTTCAGTTTCCCAGGATTCGGGAATTTTAAGATTATAGTAACATTACTACATATGGATTTTACTACATTACAAATGCAATGTATATTTTTAGTAATATTAACAACCTAATATTTCTCTAGATAGATGAATAGGTCTAGTTTATCATAAGCAATTTCCTAAAAAAATTTTTTAACAAAAATATTTTTTTCACACATGTGGTATTTAAGAGCTAGGATCACACCATTCTTGTAAAAAAATTACTTTTAAAGAATAAGTCAATCTCCAGAGATTATGAGCAGTTTACTTTGTTTTTGTTAACTAAAAAACTGTATCAAGCCATTATACTCATTATGCTTCTTACCATAATAATAACCAACTTGCTTGTCTTTAAATGTTAACATTTACATTCTAATTATAAAACAAGATCACATTTAATTTAGCTATGTTAAAAATCACAGAGTAACAGATTCTTTTTTTAATTGCTAAATTTATTGAGATGACATTAGTTAGTAAAAATTACATAGGTTCCAGCTGTACAATTCTACAATACATTGTCTATGTGTTGTATTATGTGTTCATCACCCAGGGTCAGTTCTCTTTGCATCACCATATATGTGAGTCCCTGTTCCTTCTTCCCCACCCCACCCCACTCCCCTTTACCCTCAGGTAACTACTAAACAATGGACTGTGTCCATGGCTTTTTGTTTCTTTGTTACTTTTAATTTTATGTTCCACGTGTGAATGGAATCATGAAGTTCTTGGGTTTTTTTCTGTCTTATTTTGCTTAGCACAATGGTCTCAAAATTTATCCATGTTGTCATAACTGGCCCTATTTCATCTTTTGTAATAGCTGAGTAGTATTTCATTGTGTAAATGTATCATAACTTCTTTATCCAATCATCTATTAGAGGACACTGGCTGTTTTCATGACTTGGCCACTGTGGATAGTGCTGCGATGAACACTGGGATACATATATTTTTGTGGACTCAGGTTTTTCAAGATTTTTTGGTAGATAACAATTCTTGATGAGCCCATTGTTTCAAATTTTAAACAAAAGTTATAGTTTGTTTTCTGGCATATGACATATTTTCCCAGTGAATATAATATGTTCCCTTTTTTGAAAACTGATTTAGTAAAATCTTACAAATGACATTTAAAAAAAAATATATATATATATATATATTTTTTTTTAAATTCATTTTTATTGTTAGACTTATTGGGGTGACATCTGTTAGCAAGGACTACATAGGTTTCAGGTATACAATTCTACAGTGCATTGTCAGCTTGTTGTATAATAAGTTCACCACGCAGTGTGACTTCTCTTTCCATCACCTTATATTTAGCTTCCCCCCCCTCCTCTCCCACCCCCTCCCCTGTATCCCCTCCCCATCCCACTTGTCCCCAAATAACATTCAACTATTGATTGTGTCCATGGGTTGTTTGTTTGTTCATTTCTTTTTTTCTTTGCTTTCAGTTTTATATTCCGCATATGAGTGAAGTCATACAGTTCTTTGTTTTTTCTGTCTGGCTTATTTCACTAAGTCTGATGATCTCCAGGTCCATCCATGTTGTTGCAAAAGGCAATATTTCATCTTTTCTTACAACTGAGTAATATTCCATTATGTACATACGTACATAAAAAATATTTTAGAGATAAAACATATTGCATAGAAAGGTAAATTAACCAGATTTAAATTAAATGAATCATTAGTTTTGAAAAACTACTTTAATGGATCTTTTATTTTTGCCTTTGGAGATGATATAATTTCTTCAAGTAATTAGATGTCAAAAGAAAAGTCATATACTGAAAGTAAGTTTCTTTCTCCTTGAATGTTAGTGCAGAGGTGTCCAGTCTTTTAGCTTCCCTGGGACACATTGGAAAAAGAATTGTCTTGGGCCACACCTAAAATACATTAACACTAAATGATGTGATTTTTAAAAATGGTCACAAAAATATCTCATAATGTTTTAAGAAAGTTTATGAGTTTATGTTGGGCCGCATTCAAAGCCATCTTGGGCCAAATATGGCCCTTGAATTGGACAAGCTTGTGTTGGAGTTTTCAATTATTGGGCTATTTATGCGGTAGCCCTGATGACTAACGGATTAAAGGGTGAGTAGCATGTACAGTGTGGATACACTGGACAAAGGAATGACTCATGTTCTATGTAGGTTGAAGTGGGACATGGGAGATTTTATCACACTACTCCAACAACATGCAATTTAAAACTTATGGTTTATTTCTGGAATTTTCCATTTAATATTTTGGACCATGGTTAACCACAGGTAACTGAAACCATAGAAAGCAAGCTACAGATAAGGTGGTGGGGGACCACTGTAACCTTTTTCACACACTTTCTTCTCCTCACTCCCAGCCTGTCTCCTCAGAGAAAATAATACTATAAATAATATTAGTTGCTATATTTATTATTTTAACATTCTATTTTCCTTTCACATATACTCTATGATCCTGGAAATTCATTCCTAGGGATATAATAAGGGGGATATAGTATAATAATTTTTATTGCATCATTGCTTATATAGAAGAAAACTAAAAACTACAAAAAAGTGTGCTAGCTTAATATTAGGTAAATCTGATTGTAATTCATAAAATGCTACATAGCGATGAAAAGTAAATAAACTACAGTAAAACCACAAAAATGTCCATCATCTTGCTATTTATTTATTTATTTTTTCTTTCTGGTGTGTGGGTAGCTCCCTGACTGGGAATTGAACCCAGGCCGCAGCGCTGACAGCGCCAGCGCCGAAGCTTTAAGCCACTACACCATCAGGGAACTCCCCGATATTTCTTTTTGGTATGATTTCGTGAATTGAAATTCTCAAATTTAATGTTGAATTTTAAAAGATTTTTTTCTTTGTACTTTTTAATTCATTATTAAAGAAATTGTTCATTCTGAAGTGACATTTTCTTCTAAAAATTATGTACTTTGGCCTCCTGCTTTTAAGTTGTAGATTTTAAAATATTATATATACAATCTTTTTCTCCATATAAACTTAATTGGTCATTGTTATTTTATTGATGAATTGATTAATTTGTTATTTTTATTTACAATCTTCAGCGTTGTAAGTGTACAATTCGGTAGTGTTAAGTATATTCACATTGTTGTGAAACAGATCTCTAGAACAGCAAGACACTGCCACACATGGGCATGAACACTGCTGTGAGACCCAGACATACCAAGGTTATGACACCTTACCAAGTTGTTTGTATAGTGCCAACATAAGCACATGGTGGTAAGTTCATGAACTTAATTGTCCGACCTGGTAGTATGATGTTCACTCAAATGATAGCATTAATCAGATGAATGCTAACATCATTATGCAACAGGACAGTCAAAAAACATGGCAGAAGCACGGTTGTCATTTGAGGATAGCATGACCATTTTGAAGTGGTGTTTGAGATTCAAGAATGTTGTTTGAGTTTCCTCCACTTTCTCCTGACTTAACACCCACTGACTTCTACCTATGAGAAACCTTAGAGGATGTGGTGTACTGTCAAAACCTGGCTACACTGGTGGTGCTTCAGAAGGAAATTGAAATATGGCGTGCACTGAGACACCAGTGAACACTGTGGACAACATTGCTCAAGCAGTAGTTCCCCATAATGAGAAGTATCCAATTGCTAGATGGTACCCACTTTGAGCACCTCTTGTAATTGCAGAAATAAAACTTGACTTGCATTCATCTTTTGTTATTGGTATGTATTGAGTATTACAATTTTAATACAGTTTTTTCTTTTCTTAAAATGTGTATAATTCTTTTTGGCACCCTCTGTATATCGCTATTGTTATGTTGAGGTAGTTTTCTTCTGTTCCTAGTATGTTAAGTGGGTTTTTGTTTTGTTTTGTTTTAATTAGGAAAGGACATTGAATCTTCTTAAATGCTTTTTCTGCACCAATTGACATGATTACTTGGTTTTTGTCATTCTGTTAATGTGATGTATTAAATTGATTTTAATATGTTAAGCTATCCTTGCATGCCAGGAATAAATTCACTTGGTCATGGTGTATGATTCTTTAATGTGTTGTTGATTACAGTTTGCTAGTATTTGGTTTAGGGTTTTTGCATCAGTATTTATCAGAGATATTGGTCTATAGTGGTTTTTGTTGTGTTTGTTTTCCCTGTGGGCCTTTGTCTGGCTTTGGTATCTGAGTAATGCTGGCTTCATAGATTAAACATGGAAATGTACTCCTCCTTTAGTTTACTGGAAGAGTTTTAGGAAAATTGATGTGAATTCTTTTATGAATTTTGAAAAAATTTTACAGTAAAAATATTTGATCCTGGGCTCTTTTTTTTTTTTTTTTTTTTTTGAGAGGTGTTTGATTACTGATTTAATCTTCTTATTATAGGTCTGTTAGATTTTTTTATTTTTTCATTATTCAATCTTGGTAGATTGTGTCTTCTAGGAATTTATCCATTTCTTCTGTTAGCCAGTTTGTAGTCTACACTTGTTTATAATATTCTCTTATAATCTTTTTTTCATATCTACGGCATCGCTTGGAGCATCTTCTTTTATTTCTGCTTTTATTTATTTGAGTGTGTGTGTGTTTTTTTTAAGTCCTCTTGTTTGTCAATTTTGTTGATTTTTCTCAAAAAACGCTCAGTATTATTGACCTTTTCGTATTGTCTTTAATTCTCTATTTCCTTTATCTCATCTCTACTCTGTATTATTTTTTTCCTGTTCAAACTTTATAGTTAGTTTGTTCATTTGTTGTTGTTCTTTTAGGGATTTGTTCTTTTATTGATTTGTAGTCCTCCTTTTTTTTTTATATATATATGTATTTACAACTGTAAACTCACCTCTTTGCTTTCACTGCATCTCATCTGTTTTGGTATGTTGTGTTTTCATTTTCATTTGTTTCAAGGTATTTTCTAATTTCCCTTGTGACTTTTTCTTTAACCCATACCTTGTATAAAAGTATGTTGTTTAACATCTGTATATTTTTTGTATTTTCTAATTTTCCTTTTACTATTTATTTCTAATTTCATTTTTCTCTGATTGGAAAATATACTTTGTGTAATTTCAAGCTTAAATTTTTAAGTCTCATTTTGTGGGCTGACATACAAGGTCAGACAATTAATTTCATGAACTCATCCTAGGAAAAGTGTAACATACCCAATTGCTGAATCTCTCTACAGTCACCTTCTCAGTACTCCCCTTGAGAAGTTATGCACCAATGCCAGCATTGAGTCCACCCTTCAAAGCAATTTTGGAACTTTTTTTCTGGAATGGCCATCAGAGCTGTCGTCAGACATTGGCAGCACACCATACTGAGTTGTTTATACAATGCAGCACACCATACTGAGTTGTTTATACAATGCTGCTAACGTAAGCACACGATGACAAGTTTGTGAATTTAATTGGCAGATTTTGGGTCTGATGACAGCTCTGATGGCCATTCCAGAAAAAGAGTTCCAAAATTGCTTTGAAGGGTAGACTCGATGCTGGCGTTGGTGCATAGCTTCCCAAGGAGAGTACTGTGAAGGTGACTGTAGAGAGATTCAGCAATTGGGTATGTTCCACTTTTCCTAGGATGAGTTAATGAAATTAATTGTCTGACCTTGTATTGTTTCTCCTGGAGAATGTTTCATATGCCCTTAAGAGGAATGTATATTCTGTTGTTGTTGGATGGAGTGTGCCATATATATCTATTAGTTGTAGTTAGGCTATAGTGTTGTTCAAGTCCTCTCTTTCCTTACTGGTCCTCTGTGTAGTTGTTCTATCCATTATTGGAAGTGGAGTATTGAAGTTTCCTACTATTACTGCTTTGCTGTTGTATTATCTTTTGTTAACTGTTGGATATTTGCTTAGTATTATTTTGTTTATGTGTTTTTGTATATAAAACACTAGACTAGTAAAATCTCTCAGGTGTTGTTTTTATTGGTTAATTCTAAGTATTCTTTCTTCTATTTTCTATTAATAATGAGTTTTCAAAAATGTTTTAAAAATTGGTTTTTGTCATTAGTCTCTAATGGAAATTTTTTTGGCCAATAAATGTGATATAATTTAGTAAATATTCTATGTCATGGTATATGGTCAATTTTAGTAAATGTTACCTAAGTTAAAGAAAGTTTGAAGAATAAATAGAAATCACTGAAATGAAAAAGATTCCTTGAATAGTTGGTAGGTTGCCCATTCCAAGTGCAGTCAGGGAGAAATGAAACATCCATAATGGATTCAGGGAACTAAAAGTGTGGTTCTATTGAAAAGTGGTGGGAAAGATGAAACTAGAAATTTACCATTGGCTGAAGTCTATGAAGGTTATTGTTTGAAATTATTGTAGGATCTATATAGAGCCAGTGGAAAATGGAAAGCTTCATGATTAGAATTCATAATCAGTCATTCTGCTGTCAATAAAGAGGATAAATTAAAGGAATACTTGCCTGAGCCCAGTTAGGAATAAGAAAACTGCAGTAACCTAAGTAGAAGTATAAAGGTATGAACTAAGACAGTTGTAGCAGTAATGGAGAAGTAATAAGAAATATGAGAAAATGTTACAGTTAGAAAAAACCCAACTGCAACAATCAACAAAAAGGAAAATGCACCAAATCAAACAAAAACTAGCAACCCAGTCTCTCAAAAGAGCTTTTATTCTTCATGTGCTCAATTCTGGAATGGTTTACTCACTTCTCATAATACTCTTCAGAGTCATCTTCAACTGTTTGGGGCTTGAGTTCTATTATTCTTTTTATATGTCACAAAAATCTTAGAAAAATACAAGTATCTGAAACTACTTTCAAAATTGTTTTTTTGGAGTAACTTCTGTTTTGATAAAATATCAATTGTACAAAAAGTTTACTAAAGTAGTACCAAAAACTCCTGTGTGCCCTTTACCCAGGATGTTTACTTTTAATAGATGTTAACTCTGTCCTACTTGTATGACCATTTTTCCCCACCTGTCTCCTGCTTAGCCCCCTCTCTTGTAGCCTAGTTTTTTTTTTTTTTCTCAACATCTGAGAGTAAGTTGAAGACATTGTACCTCATTTTCTGTGTCTGAGTGTGTATTTCTTAATAAAGATGTTTTCTTACCCAAGCACAATATGATGATCAAAATTAGGAAATTCCCATTGATACAATGATCTTATCTAATACACACTCCATATTCATACTTCAACGGTGGTTCTTATAATGTCTTTTATGGCATTTTTTCCTCTGTCAAAATTTTAATAAAGAATCACATTGAATTTAGTTGTCCTGATTTTAGTTTGTTTTAACCTGGAATAATTCTTCAGCTTATCTTTGTCTTTTCTTGCCTTACATTGTTTTTAATAAATATTTCATAGTAAAATAGTTGTATAGTAAGTTTACAGAAACATTACAAAGATAGTAAACAGAGTTCCTGTAGATCCCTTATCTAGTTTCCCCTAACATTAACATCTTACATTTCATGGTACATTTATCACAACTAGGAATCCAACTTTGATACATTATATTTGAATTTCACTTGTATTTCCACTAATGTCTTTTTTCTGTTTCAGAATTCAGTTCAAGATACCACATCATGTTTAGTTATACTGTTTCCCAGTATCCTCTGTACTGTGACAATTTTTTAGTTTCTATGTTTTGGATGACCTTGATAGTTTTAAGTAGCACTAGTCAGGTATATTGTAGAATGTTCTTCAATTTGGGTTTGTTCAATATTTATCTCATGGTTAGATTAGAATCACAGGTTTGGAGGGGAAGGTGAAGTGCTTTCTTATTATGTCATATTAGGGGCACATGCCAGTAACACGACTTACCACTGTGATGTTAACCTTGATCACTGGTTAAGGTAGTGTTTATCAGGTTAAAATTGCTCAACATAATGATGCACTTATCATTTTGTAATATGGTCAATTCTTGCTTTATATATTTTGGAGCTATAATGTCAGATGCATGCAATGTTGACAGTATATCTTCCTAATTAATTGATACTTTTGTCATTGCACAGTAACTATTTCAAGCAATCATTTTAAAATTTAAAATCTACACATTTGCTATTAATGTAGGTACCCCAGTTTTCATTAGGATTTGTTTTCCCCTTTACTATGTCTTTCCATTTTTTTTGAATATTTTTATTTTTAAAATTTTTGTGTCTATTATAAGTGGCTAATGGATGAAATTTATTGTTTTATACAGGTTGACCCTGTTAGTTTTTAATCTGGTGCATTTAGTTCATTAACATGTACTTTCCATAACTATTCTTCTGGATTTATTTCCATCACCTATTTAGTGCTTCTCATGTGCTCTGCCTTTTTCTCTTCAGTTTCTTTCGAATTCATTGTGTTTTTAAAACACCTTTCCACAATTGTCCTTTTCTAACCCTTAGATCACAAAGTCCTTAAAAATCGTACTTTCCTAGAAGTTTTTTTAACATATAAGGGGCATCAAAAAAACAAAACAAAACATGGAATTTGTTTATTAAAAATTGTGCATTTATTCTTACATGTTTGAACTTTAGTCACCTTCAAAGTATTCTCTGTTTGATGCAATACACTTATCAAGAAGCTTTTTCCACTGCTCAAAACAGTTTTTGAACTTGTTGATTTTGATGTCTTTTAGTGCTTCAGCTGTTTTTTGTTTTACCTCTTCCACATTGGCAAAATGTTTCCTTTTGAGGACCTTTTTCTATCAGGGAAGCAAGCAAACAAACAAAAATTGCATGGGCCAGTTACATTGTTTTCCCTTGTTTCCAATTAAGATACTAAGTAAAACTCCAATTCCTTCAGCCTAGAGATCATGCTGAAACTGCTGAACACTCAGCATGGGCTGGACAGGTGGGTTGTCATGGTAAACGAAAAGTCATCTGTTTTCCACAATTTCGAATGTTTCTTTTGCACTCAGCCTCTCAGAACAATGTCAGTTGGTATAATACCTGATGCAGATGGGTTTCTAGAACACTCACCTAGCTAGGCAAGTCTGTACTACAAGGGACCCACAGTCCAGAAGACAATTACAGTTTTTTGGAGGTCCCCGTCATATTTAATTAATTTATCAAGTTCTATTGACTTTAAAGCATCTTTCACTTTCTTCTTGAACAATGAAAGAACATCAGAAGACTTTAACTTAAATCCTCACCCTTCTGATTATTGCTATCATTATCCATTTGTATTTACTTTAGTTTTTAACAGTACTATTGTTGGTTTATATTCAATATTTATTAAGATATATTCATATCTACCATTTGTCATTTCTTCTTTCATTTCACACTTTCCATTTGTGGTCATTCTCTAGTTTGAAGTCTATCCTTTAGAAATTCATCAAGCAAGGGTTCTTGGCTATAAATATATTCAGTTCTTTGTTTAAAATATTTGTAGTTCATGCTTGTTCTTAAAAGGGATAAACACTATATAAAATTCTAGGATGACAGTTATTTTCCTTCAAACTGTTGAAGATAAAGTTTTAATTGTCTTTCAGCTTCCAATGTTCCTTCTGTGTAGTCAGCTCTTAGTTTAATATTCCTGTGTCTGTAGGCCATTGTCTTTTTCCTTTTCATCTCTGTTGTTTTGCCATGTCCCCATCATTTGTATAACTATAAATTTATTTTTATTTATGCTACTTGGGATTTGTTGGACTTTCTGAGTCTGGAAATTAATTTTTTCATCAGTTCTAGAGGTTTCCCAGCCATACTATCTTCGAATATTGCATCTCCTCTAGTCATTCTTTTTTTATCTTCTGGATTAGATGTATATTAAAACCTTTGCCTTTCTCCTCCATTCTCTACATTTCTTTATAATGGTGCCCATGTCTGCCTTTCTGTGCTGCATGATGGATAATTTATTTACATCAATCTTTCAGTTCACTAATTTTTTGCTGTGTCTAACCTGCAGTTAAATTCATCCACTGAGTTACCTATTTCTATTATTATTATTTCCAAAAGTTTTGTTTTTTTTCTCCAAATAGTCTTGATTATTATTATAATCTTTTGTTAGTTATTCACATATTCTTTTAAATTTCAGGTATATTACAGACTTAGATTTTGTAAACTATGCATAATATTTCCTATGTTCTAAGTCTGTGTTTGTAGCTTGTTGTTTCTGGAGACTCTACTACATGCTACATTTTTCCTTCAGTGTTTTGTGAGCTCATATATATTTTTTACATTTTAATGTGAGCATATTTTGAGATGTAGTTTGAAGGCAAACTCTCAGAGAGAAGTCTTATATTTACCAGGTACCTATGATCGTTTGCATTAAACTGAGTTTTTGGTTTAAAAATTTTAACTACCCAGATAGTGGAAATTAAGGTAGCAAACTTGGTTAAGGTTTGAATTATGAGGAGGCATTGTTTTCTCTTTCATTGATTACCAAAGCTTAAGACAGGGTTTTATTTTAAGGTCCCTCCAAAAGAGATGTTTATATCTAATTCGTGCTACAATCTGACAATATAGTCATTGAGATTCCAAGCTTTATGTTGTGAGTTGGTCATTTATTGAATTCCCCACATTGTGAGTTTCCCTCACCCTCTTATTTTTTTTGTCTCTCATCTTTATGCCCCGAGCAGCCATGAAAAACAAGTGCAAGATCAAACTATCCAGGGTCTCTCCTTGTCTTTTGGGCTTTCCATTTTCAACTTCTGATTGGTTATTACTTTCTTGCTACCTTATCAGATAATTTATAAAGATTTTTTGCAAATTTTATTCAGTATTACGCATTATTTTCAGGTAGATGTTCACTTAGGGTGTTTAGTTTGCCATAATGTTGAAAATATAAACCTTGTGATTTACAAACAGGAAGAAGAACAAAAGGTATAGCTGCACTAGAAAAATTAACTGAGCAATGATATATGTAATATTGTAAGAAAAAACATGCAAGGATAAATTAATTCACCTCTTAGTTATAAAGACCTGGAGAAAATGGAAGATCCTGACATGTGCAATTAACCTAATGGGGAGTAAAGAGATAGAAGATCAAGATTTTGTGATAGGTGATTTTCTGCACAAGCTGTGAGATGACATTTTTAGCTCAAGACTGAGTGATGCTCTCTAGAAGCAATTTTCAAAACATAAGAAAGGCTAGAGCGATTGTAGAGTGAGTATAATTTACACTGATATATTTACAACTCAGAATATTTTAACTTTCCATTCTTTTATCTTGTTTCCAATCAAGATACTCAGTAAGACTCCAATTCCTTTATACATGGAGAATAAGGGGTTATGCATTTGTTGCATGCATGCTGGCATAAATTATTAGGGATGAATTATATACTTGAGGACAAAAACACTCTTTGGGCTCTAATTCCACAACTTGTAGTTCCCAGGACAAACAGAAGAGTTGAACTGTGATTTGTGATAAGACTAAAAGAAGCATGAAGTATACTGTTAAACATTAGGATTACTCTTGAAGGATTCTCACAGACTTGTAACTACTCTCTATTCCCTAATGTAAAGCAGGGAACCATGTATACACCTTGCATTTCCTTAGTGAATTTTGCTCTTTATGTCAACTGGAAACTGTGTGAGCACACATATACCAGAGACATGTAGAAAGCAAATTGAGTGGGAATTTCACTTTGCTTAATATTGCTTATGTATTATGTATTTTTCTTTTATATTGACCACTTGCTATGTATAGATATTTAATTTGGTTTACAAGAGGTTTATTTCGTGAATTTTGCTCTTATACAACTTATAATCAACTTGAGAAGGGATAGGGTAAAATATGTAATTGTAACAATCTAGGAATAATTTAATGCTAAACCTGTAAGTGCGATAGGGGTACAGAGAAGGTGGAGCTTTGTGTGAGTTTGACTGACTGGGTTAAGTTTCCCAGAATATATGGAAATTCATCTGGGGATATGAAATGTTTCAGGAAAAATAGGGAAGAGTTAACACACAGTGGTGTGTCAGGGCATGGGAATGGGCACAAAGAAATAAGTGAAAATAAGTAAGCATGTTGATGAAAGGAAAAAGAAATATTGAAAATCAAGATTAGGGGTAGGTTTTAATTCACATAATAAAAATTTTAGACACCATGGGAGAATATTTTATTATACTCTAGATATTATATTATGTTAATTACATATAGTAGACAGTATGAAGCTGTGGAATATTCTTGGGCAGAAGATTCATGTGGAAAATGATCAAAGTTTAGCTTCATCAGGAAATGTAAATCTATAGGGTAGACTCAAGGTTGGAACTGGGAATACATTTTGTTAGGAAAGAGCCCACCTATTGGTAGTCTTCTCTTTATTTGGTTATATAAAAATAAAATGTATAATATTGTAAATATAAAATATTAATGCATATAAATATATTTTTTGTTGTTTTAGAGGAATTCCAGGAAAGAAATGTGGTACAATCATACTTACAGCAGAGGAATTAAACTGTTGCAGGGTAAGTACATATTTCTTTGGTTTAAGTAGTATTTCCAACACTTCTTTAAAGTGGTATTTCTGAAACTATATTTAAATGATTAATTCTTGAGTAATTTTAGGAAAATATAATTAAAACTATGCTTAGTGTAATTCTATAATTTATAAAATACCACTTTAGATACTTAGTACTTTAACCAGAGAGACTGCATTCTATAGTCCAGAGTTATCAGTTACTTTAATAGTCTTTTTAAAGAATAAAAATTATTAAAATAAAAAGTCATGATAATTTGGGGAGCATTAATTTAAAAAACTATCAATTGTACCTATCAGTCTAGTTCTTGAAAAAATTTTGAAGATTGATGTTATTTTGAAGGAATATTACTAGTCATCTGACTTTAGTCCTTTTGCATAACGTACTTGTTTTTCCATATTTCTAATTGAATAAATTCAAAATATACCTATATAGTCCTATCTTTTGTTAGCTTTGCAAGTTCACAGTTGAAAAAAGGACCAACTTCCACATTAACTAGGAACATGATGATATAAAGTGCATAGTCAATATTTTTAGAAAACTGCTATTTTCAGTTGTTATTTGCTGATACTGTCATTGATTCACATTCAGTGATTTCATTGTTGTCAAGAAATGAGCTCATAGCTATGACAATCCACACTGGAAGTAATGATGACTCCATGAAACTGAGATCAATTACTGTATATTTAATGTGGCCAAATGGACCCCTGGGAATTGTTTGTGGGGAAAAGAAGTTTACTCTAGATTATTATCTCAGGGATTTTTATTTACAATGTTTGCTTCATGATTTTAGGAACAGAAGTTCCCAAAAAGTACAAAAACTTAATACTTTGGCATAGGCTGTAGTTTTCATATAGAGAGCTATTACTTATTTTCTGATTTTGTAACTTTAATGTTATTTTTTAAAGATAATTACCATGGCTTTATAAACATAATATATTTCTAAGACAATATGGTCAGAAAAACCATAATATTACTTGCCAGCAAATGATGGAAACTAAGTATTCCAGTTCATTACATACCTTTGGGTATCTGGGGATTGAGACAGTGAGATAACAAAAGGAAAGGATAGTAACAGGTTTTTGAGGATAATGAAACAAGAATATTAGAATTTAAGCTGTTAAAAGTGCACTCAAATTAAGGTATTGCTATTTTTTTCCCTCCCATCCTTTTATCCCCATGGGGAGATTATAAACACATCAGTCTCAATTTTCTCTTGTGTAAAATGCCAGAACCTATTCCCAATATAATGCTGCTAAACACCATCGGACGAAGTTGAGTTTCGGCTTTGCTAGTGATGTGTACTTTGTCTTATCAGGTCACATGATTGCTCTGAGTTTTACCTTCTGTATTTGCAGGAGGGAAGAAAGCCAAATGTGAACCAGTCACTAGAATATTTTTAAAAATTCTCCCATCTCTGAAAAAGGACTACTGTATCATTAAGTTTGAAACTATAATGTATATATGAAAGCATTTTATGTATACTAAAACTGCTTTAAAAATAGTACAATTATTTATATGCAGAAATAATCCCTACTATCCTGTTTTTTAGTTAAACTGGCACAGTGATTTCTTTTAATTATATTATCTAATCATCTTTTATACTGCTTGTCTCTAAATTTGTCTATGTGTATGATAGTGTGATTTGTATAATGAGAAAGGAAAGAGAAAAAGAAGTTCAAGATCAATAAGATTCATGTTCCGCATATGTGATGTTAACATGCTTTTTGGTCAAAATCTTGATATTAAGAAGATTTTGTATAAATATACCAATGAACTCGGTATTAATTTAGTTTCAAAAGAGAACCACAATACCAAAGACATGTACAGAGTATGGCCAGGCTGTGTCGTATGTATCTTCCATGTGCAGTTCTCTTCTTGTCTGGCTTGGAAGGTACAGGAAAAGGAAGCGGGATCTGTTTTTATTAACCTTTCTACTACTAAGGCTTTAAGAACATCTGGAATGATCTTTCACTAAGTAAATACATATTTCTCATACTTAAAAATTATATATTTAATTTTTTTAAAGTATTGTTTAGAATGTGGATCTAACATCATCTTATGTATCCTGTGTTCTGACTCTTAGCTGCAGCCTTATTGATAATCAGCATCATCATTAATAGGTAAAAACCTCAAAATAATACTTCATTACTAAGCTAGTATCATAGAAGGAGGAAATGTATTCAAAGCAACATTCATAATTACTTCAGAAGAGACAATGGTTTTTAATTTACATTTTAAGGTACTGCAAAATATTTAGAACTTTTAATGAAATAGTCTTTGTTTACACTTGACACCATACAAATTGACATCTTTTTTTCTTTAAAATACATTGTCAGTTATAAACTTGAGCATAAATGTTGGAGTCAGGACACCTAACTTTCAGTCTTATGTCTTTTACTATTCACCTGAGTGAGGTTCTGTTCTTAGAGCTTTGGAAAATGCTGATATTCTTGATATTTCTTCGATATGTTTACTTTGAAGGGGGAAAGAAAGAAGAGTAGCATTTAAGAGATATAGAACTTATAGCTTAAAAAGTAGCTTGAAATTATCCACAAAGATTATTTTTTATTCTGATACATTGATTTACCAATATTTACAAATTTTATAGTGTGCTTGTCTCTGAAATGGATGCTTAGAATACAATGGTAAGAAGAAACAAACAAACACAAACATGTAGTTTGTGGGAAAGACATTAATCAGATGACTAGGTAGGTAAATGTCATGATATGTACTAAGTGATCAAATATATTACAAAAGAGTCGATGAAAAATCTAATTTGTATGGTGGGGAGTGTCATGTAGGCCTCTGGGAAAATGACATTTAGGCTCACCGCTAAGGAATGGTTTGCCAGACAAAGGGTAACGATTCCAGCAGAGAGCACAGCTGTGTAAGGTCCTGAGAGGGAGAAACATGTGTCTGGTGTTTGATGACAAGGCTTGGGAGTGCTGGATGATCGAGGCAAAACTGCCAGAGGGTGGTGGAAAACCTGCTCGGAGCCACTTTGGTGTTGGGCTTTGTAGACCATGTTAAAGATGACGTGTCTGTCCAAAATGCAGGAGGAAACCTCAAAGCTAGTCATGCAACTACTCCAGGAGAATATCTCCTGGGTTGCCTTTGTTCCACGATGATTATCTTGAACTTGGTCTTAGGGGTGATCCATAATGTCATCTGATGGAAAACCTCAGGACAGAATTGTAGCCCAGTTGCTGGTATCCAGGCGGCTGGGCTGACTCAGTTTCTCGCCAGTGTTTTGCTGACTAACTAGATTAACATGATACGCATGTGACCTTGGGAAAAACAGGGCCATTTGGAGGGGAAAGCAGAGAAATGAAAAAAATTTTAAGCTAAATTATACTGTTGAATAAAACTTAGAGTGTTAAATTCTGAAAATAGAAAATAAAGTGTCGCCCTTACAATACTGGTATGGAATATTAGAGAAAGGTTTTCAAATTCTCTCAAGTGGCATTAAGCATAAGAGATTAAAAAAAAACAAAACCACACACACACACAACTTTAGCAATGATGCCTGTACTTTTCTAAAAATAAGTAAATGCGTGATTTTTGTCCCCAGAAATTAGATTTTTTTTGTGCTTGTTGCAGATGAAATTCCTGCTGAGTTATTAACCTTATCTTGTTTACCTTTAAGCTAAATCACATAGATAATGAGTGTTTGAGTATATAAATTGATAAAAATGATTGGTTTGGTATAGTGTTAACATGCAAATATGTAACTTAAATTACAGATAAAAATAACGGTGCTTTGCTTTTCTTGAAGCCCGATATAATAGAAATTATTTTTAAATGTAGTTATTGAGACATTTGCTGTACTTGTGTATAATTAAGAAGGAACCGCCCCACCCCTACCCCCATACCCCTGCACCCAGGGGGTAAACTATGTTGTCGGAGTCTGGATCAGTCTTGTTCTTCACCTGGTCATCTAATACATCATACATACATAGGTGATGCTCAGTAAATATTTCATCAGAAACTAAAAACAAACAAAAAAAACACTTAAGTTTTAAAAATGTGTACTTGAATAACTGAAGATATAGATGAAGATTTTGTATTATTAATATTAGGTATCTAAAGTCATGTCGCTTTTCATGGAAAAAATGTTACAGATTTTTTAAAAGTTGTAGTTTTGTGACTGGAACAAAAAGTTACAGTCAAATTTTCAATGTCATGGTCCTTTAAAAAGCAATTGTGTGTTGTCTGGGATTCTCACACACTCAGCCATTTGCTTTAAAATGGCAAATTCATTTCCTTGTCAAGTCTTGCTTGTGATCTGCAGTTTCTAGTTATTTATAACCCAGACTTCGACCTAGTTTATTAATTCTTTTTTTCAGGATGCCGTTCTGATGCAATTTTGTGCTAACAAATTGGACAAGAAGGACTTCTTTGGAAAATCAGATCCTTTTCTTGTATTTTATCGAAGTAATGAAGATGGCAGGTATATTTTATTTTTTGCATTTTAACCATATAATGAGGATGGTATTCGAATTACTTTTCTCACAGAAGTTCGTTAAATTGATAAACAGAGTAAAACATGTTAATATTTTAAAATTGATATAATTTTTACATCTCAATAATAATGCATAACTTCATAAGCATTTCATGTTTGTATGATATTTAAAATGAATGATTATCAGCTTCATGAAAACATTTCCTCTTTACTTTTTATATTATGATATTGCCTTAATAGTATGAAGATTTATATTTTTGTGGAAATATAATGTATTTTGTTATAGAATTGAACTCTTTAACCATTTTCTTAGAAAAAGATATGGATTTTATGAGTTGCTTTTGATACTACAGGTTTTTTTTTCAATAATATTTAAGTCTAACATTCAATAAAATTTTTCATTATTTTCAAAATTTTCAAAATTTTTCTAGTAATTTTAATATCTTTACTAGTCATAATTAGTCTGTTTTCTATGTTTTCTATGTGAAAATGTAACCATGGGTTACAGAGTATAATTTAGTACATATTACTCTACCACTACATATATTTTATTGTTTTCTGTGGTTCATATTGTACTCTCATTATTCATGGGAAAGTTTCGTGCTTAAAATTATGGGCTAAGGTTTTGTTGCCTAAGTTTAAATCATAACCCTGCTAATTAAATAACAATGGTACCTACCATAGGCAAGTTTTTTTAAAGCCATATGAGACTCATTTTCTTCATCTGCAAAATGGATTAATAATCATAGCTACCTCATAGGGTTGTTGAGAGTATTACATGGGTTACTACACAAAACACATTTAGCAGCTTGTATAACATACAAAAAGAATTTAAACGTTAGCTGCTCTTGTTGTCTTACAGTATAATGTTTCCTTTATTGTTTTCCTTAATTATGCACAATAAAATATTAGCTAAAGTTAAAAAATCATTTAGAGATTTAAAATGAAGGGAATAGAATGGAAAAAAAAAACCTATCACTAGTGCTCACTTGTAAATAAAATTATGCCACATGTTAATGTTATATAATAAGTGTATAAAATGTAACATACAAATATAAAGTTTGCTATTAAAGTGAATACACTGTGCAGCAGAAAATGATGCTTTACTTATTGTGGAATTTTTGTTGATGCAGCTGCTAGGCAACTGTTGCCTATTTTTGTTTTGGTGTCATACTATTGGATTTTGCATACTTCCCTTTTATTTTGGTAGTTAATATGTCAGAGTAGCATTTGCATCTGAAAACTATTTTTACCCATATATAAAACATTGGACAGTGAAGAAAATAATGTATTTGTCAATCGTTTCAAAGATAGAGAAAAACTAAAGAATGAGTTTTAAATTTCTTGAATCGCAATGTTCTTGCCTTCTCCTGTCTGAACTACTTATGTCTTATTTTTATTATTTATATTCTTCTAGTTTTCTTTATTTATAAAGATTATTTGTACAATTACAGAAAAATTTTAGTCTGTCACATCTAATGCTACTGGTGAAAGTTATATTACAGAAATTATTTATTATGCTTGTATGAATGCTATTAGCTTATTCATTAAATGAAATCTAAATATTAAGAAAAAAGTACAACTAATACAAAAATCTCAAATCATTTAGAAATATCTTGCTAAAATTTGATTAATCACATTTCAGAAAATTTTCCACATATATTTACAAATGCAAAACTAGTTCACTAGCCAAATCCGAGTATATATGTATATAAAGACATGTGAATATGTATTAATATATATACGTTTTGTTTAAATGAGTAAAAGCTTTTACTCCTCATTTTTTATGTATAAGTATTTTTGACTGCAAAGATTGTAGTCTTATTTTTAGCATTTCTTTGAACATGAAGGTATTTCAAAAATAACCTGTATCCTATTGCGTTTGAGGCTCATTTTAAAGGAAAGAGTAAAACTAATTTCCACCAGAAGCATTAATTTAAAAAACCTTACTAATATATGATTATAAATTTTTATTTTCTTCCTTTCACATTTATTTGTTTATTTGACATGTATTTATAATTAGGTAATATTTTCTTTCGGAATAACTGTTTATTGGTAAATGGCTTCACTTAAAATATTTTAATGTACATTATTCAATAATTATTGTATTAATAATAATACTATCTGTAATGCAGCCATACATACATATTATATTTATGTAACAATACTCCTGAATGTTAGAAAGAGCTACATCAGACTCCCATCAAAATTTTCAGCACTGGAATTTCTAGTTAGATTTTGCTGTCTATATCACATCTAATGCATTATAAGTGAGAATGATTAATAGAAGACAGATGACTACCTGGCTGATAAATAGCTCACTAAGAAGATGAGTCACTGTCTTAAAAGAAGTTTAAGTGTCAAAGTGTTTACTATGGCTGGTGATACTAATACTATAACAGAAATTTTGATTTAACCTTGGGCAAAGAGGATGAAAAGTCAGTATATTGTTGAGCACTTTGCTCCAAAGATGATCAGCTGGTTGCTCACTCTATATCATCTATCTATCTATCTATCTATCTATCTATCTATCTATCTATCTATCTATGTATCTATCATCTATCACCATACCAAGGACTTGGTGTATATTAGAATATGACACTAGAGAGGAAGAACTTCTAGGCTATGTTGCAACTGTGTCCAACCTTCCCTGGGACACACTGGAAGAATTGTTTTGGGCC
Organism: Lyroderma lyra; assembly: GCA_004026885.1. NCBI lineage: Eukaryota > Metazoa > Chordata > Mammalia > Chiroptera > Megadermatidae > Lyroderma > Lyroderma lyra. Next base: position 161,311 of record PVJL010001136.1, on the reverse strand, counting down.
ACATGTGAAATACATTAACACTAATGACAGCTGCTAAGCTTAAAAAAAAAAAAAACAGTTGCAAAAAAATCTCATAATGTTTTAAGTATTTGTCTTGGGCCACATTCAAAGCCATCCTGGGCCAGAGATTGGACATGCCTGAGGTACTGTTCCATGAAGTGAAGCTGATGTCTGTTTCAAAACAAAACAATATACATCATTTTGTCCCTATGAGTTTTCTTAACCCTTTTTGTGGACTTTTGCCTTATCTCTTTTAATTCCCTCTGTTTTTTCCCTGCCTGCTTCTCCTTTATCCTCTTCACTTTTCTTCTTTCTGCTTTAGAAATTTTGATTACCCTTTTCTGAGTCTTCTCTGTCTTGTAATAGCTTTTACCCACACTGGCCCCTAAGTTGCTTAAGCAAGTCAACTCTGACAGCATTAGACCACAGAACTCTTTCAATTTAGTAACATGAGTTTCTTTAGTTTGGTGAGGATACTAGCAGGAGAGGAGTGGCACTATGCCATGAGTCTTGTAATGAATACTTGATCTCTTTATGTTATATTTCTATTTGATATCTTAATAGAAACAAACCCTTCTTTCCTGAGAGTAGAAAAAGTGGATTCAAAGCCTTTTCAAAATGAGAATTTTTTTTGTGGGGCTTAGGTATATGTTCACCGTGGTAATTTTGTAATATTCTCATGTACACGACTGTTAGATCCCTGAATTTAGAATACTTCATGACTAAGGTCTTGGTGATGGGCTGGGTTTATGTATTGTTCTAATCAAGATCTTTTAAGTTTTATAACCATAAATCCCTTCTTATTAAATGATACAGCAACAACAAAGGGACTAGTGACATTTATTCTACACACTCATAAAAAAAAGAATGACTACTAAAATAATATATCATAATTGAATCATGAAACTAACGGAAAACTTTTTTTTTTTTTTTTACAGTTTTACAATTTGTCATAAAACAGAAGTTGTCAAAAACACTCTAAATCCTGTATGGCAAGCATTCAAGATCTCAGTCAGAGCATTATGTAATGGCGATTATGACAGGTAAAGTAAATGACAACTTTTCTGAGATCTTTGATTATTCACTATAGATTTTGTATGCAATAATCCTAAATCAATTTTTTAAAAAAATCTAAGGTGGCTTTCTTAGCAATGTAAATGTGTATTTATTGAAGAATGAATGATTAATTTAGAGTATTTTAAATAACTTTTTAAAAAATCCACAATGATTGGAGGAAGAGGGATAATTTGGTGAATTAAAATTGGTTAAACTGACTATTTTTCCAAGAACAAAAGTGTGCAAAGTGCTAAAAGTATTTTGAATATTAGTTTAAGTTTTAACATATCATTCAAGAGTCATTTCAGAATTTTCATTGCCTCAAACCTTTCATTTATCTTTCTAGGCTGCAGTAAGTTAATGTATGAGATAGAAGTCTATACCTAGATATGTTATGAACCCTTACAAGCTCTTGAAAATGCTATTTGGCATCACTGTTCTTGTGGTGCTTGATCATAAAAGTTCTGTAGATGTAGAATAGGGAGTTTCTGGTTTTTCCAGTAGATGACTGAAGAAGCCTGAAGATCTTCCCACCATATACCTGAATACTTCTTAATATCAAAATTGATTGTAAGATTATAATATAATGTAAAACACCTATTCACTCCAGAAGAAAAGCCCATAAATAGTAAACTTGCACTATATATAAGAAAAATGGGAATTTCTTCTATTAACTAACACTATGGAAGGAACTATTGGTTACCAGTATGTCATTATATTTACTTTAAAATTTATCATGCCACTTGACTGTCGTTTTATTCATTTAATAAAATTATAACTTAATTTAACTGGACTCATTCTTTCTCTTAGAAAGTGATTATTATAATCTTGTTCAGTTTACGTGGTTAACCTTGTAGAAATTCAAGTTCTCAGTCCCCAACCTAAGCCTACTGAACCAGAAACTCTGGGCATGCAACAATTAGCGGTGGCGGGGGAGGGGGGGGTTGTTTTTCGTTTTCTTTTCTGGTGGTTCCCTGGCTGGGAATCAAACCCAGGCTGTGGTTTGGTTCAGAGCGCCGAAGCCTTAGCCACTACACCACCAGGGAACTCCTACAATTCATGTTTTGACAAGCCCTCCTTGTGACTCTTATCCATTCTGGGATGACAAATCTTGCTCTAATGGTTTTAAAGAGAAGTAGCTGCATGACTCTCTGTCCAGGAACTCTGTCAAACTACAACTGCTTCTTCCATGTACTTTCCCTACTCCTTTTAAAGAACACAGATTTTACAAGCCAACTTTAAGATATAAATTGAATTATAGCAATAAAATGAGCAAAATCAACTTTAAATTACTTTTTAAAACCTTTAAGCACCCACTACTTTATTTTAAAAAATTACAAGTTATTTAAAAATTCTCAGTCATATGTTATTTTGGTCTTACTAAGTAAGTTCATGTGTATGTTTATTCCCATGGACAGAACTATCAAAGTAGCAGTATATGACTGGGATCGAGATGGGAGGTAAGATGTCTTTTCTTTTATTCTTGCTGTCTTGAGACTTAATATGCTTTAAGAAACAAGTATATTGAAATGAACATATTTTTAATATTAATTTTCAGATTGCATATTTTGTCTTGTTTTTCCAAATATTACTGAAGTGTTTACATGAGATTTTTAGAATGAGTGTATTTTTCTTCAACCTGGAGATTAAAATAAAGATCTTCCTCATTTCCAATAACCTGTAAAGATTTTCAATTTGGATTTGGTGATTTCTCATGTGTCCTACTTATAGATGTTTAGTTCTATAGCTTTAGAGTAATGATTCTCAAATTTCTGTGTCTTAAAATCTCTCTGAAGATGCCTATATCCTTTATATCCCAGATCATTTATGGGAACACATCTGAGTGTCCTCTCTCCCTTCAAAAAGACATACACCTCTCAAACAAATAATACAGTAAAACTCGAGAGTTATATCTGTTCCCAATACAAACAGTTGTTCAGATCTCTGCCATCATGTTCTATCTGCATATCACAGCAGATGTTAAAGCCTAAAGAAAGGACACACACTGCATTTTTCTCTTTCTCCTTAAGTATTTCCCCACTGTTTCTACTGTTCTCAGTAGGATTGGTATTGAGGCGTTTTTAAATGGTATTAGGCCAAGAGTCCCAGAAATGCTCAAATCTTGCCTTGGCATAGATAACTTGCCTCTTTAGGTGGTTCCTGAAAGGACTGAATATACAGAAGTCAAAGGAGAACGACAAATGGGAAAACAAAGGGCATTTAATTTTACTTGGCTAAATGCCCTCAACTCCAGCCCACAGAGCTCATTGGTAAATGGAGCTCTGAAGGATAAGGTTAAAAGCTCAAGATGTAAGCGCAGCTTTTCTCTTCACATTGCATGCATACCAGCGGCCAAACCTGAATGATCTGAATGCCTGTGCACTCCTGTCACTATAAGAACAAGTGTAATGAAGAAGGCTGGCCTGTCTTGAGGGCCCACCTGCCCTCATCCCTTCTGCTGCATGGGGAGGAAAATGCCTCATTGGAGAGCCATGGGCCAGCCTGTGTGTGCCATTTCCCCATGCACTCACACACGTGGTCTATTAGGTGCCCTGGAAATTGGCCCAGTTAGTCTTTTCTCCTTTGCAAGGAGTCATAAGAGAAGACAGAGAGAGGCAGAAGTATTACCCCACACTTCAGCAGCCATCGAATAGTTATGTAAGACTCAGTGATCTCAATCTTTAAGTTACGTCCTGAACTGACTGTGCTAAAGCTGCCTAACAATGAAGTTTACTCTTAGAGATATCCATGCTATTCCATTGATCTTTCTTTACATTCCTGCTAGATTATCTATTTAAGTATTTATTTAGGTTTTCTTTACATGAATTCTATCTGCATTCTGGAGAAACCTCACTAGAAAACCTTAGTTTTTCCATAGGGATTTATGTCTCATTGTTTTGTTCCCTTTCCTTTCTGAGAGAATGTGTTTTGCTCCTCAGACTAAATTGAAAAAAAAAAAAGAATGCCAGTCTGAGTAAAGTAGCACTTTATGCCTTATATCATATATCCAGATGATAAAAATATACAGTAATAAGTGTTTATAATATATAAATTTTAATTGACAGTGGGCAAAAGTTGTAACCTTTCCCTAGTAAGTTTAAGAAATTGTAGAAATAATTTTAATTTAACAACTTATACACAGAAGGGGGTGTAAATTCAGATTTTTATCTGTATCCATGACAATTCATTACTAAATTTGCAGAAATTTTAGATATTTTATTGTCTTTCTTTGGTGAGTTTTTATGACTTTCCTGTTGTCTCCAGTCTACTTTTGAACTACAAAAATTTTTTAATAGCTTTGAAGATCAGAATTACCTGAGAATTTAGTTATTCTTTCTTTTGATGTTAGTGTTTTGAGCATTTCTATCCAGGATATAATTTACTGACTGTTTCTCATGTGCCCAATATTCTCTAAGCATTTTTTCATGTTATTATTTCATTTTCACAATACGTACTATATTAATACCAATTTACAGATACAGAAACTGAGGCAAAGAGGTAATATGCCTAAGGTCACAAAACTACTAATAAATGGTAGAGCCAGGACCTGAACCTTGTCAGTATGCCTCCAAAAGTGTACTCATAACTAATACACTATATGTCTACAGCATTAATTCTGGCATTTAAATAAAAACCTTAAACCTGAACTTGGTCTTGCATTATGATCCTTTGGTAATTGATAAATGTGGTAACTATGAAGAATTCAAGAGCTATTTAAGACAGCTTTTAATGGATGTATGTTATTATCTGACATTTTATATTATCTGGCAATTCCTAGGTAGCAGGTCTTATGTAACAGGAGGTTGGTAGAGAGAATGAGTACTGTAGATTTTGAAAGAATCTTAACAGACATGGAATGGGCCAGTGAAATTTGTAAAAGAGCTGTCAGATTATGAGAAGGAGAGCTAAAGTGAGATAAAGAGCAAGTGAAAGACAGTAGAGATAGGAGTAAAAACAGAGAGAGAGATGAGAAAAGGATCACGTATGAAATGTAGTTAAAAGAAATGAAGGATTTGGATCTTTGGATTATGGACATTTTTATCCTTCAGAAAATGATTTACAAACAAGTGTAGGTGAGGATGTGGAGAAAAGGGAACACTTGTGCATTGTTGGTGGGATTGCAAATTGTTGCCTCCACTATGGAAAACAGTACAGAGGTTTCTCAAAAAATTAAAAATAGAACTACCATATGACCCAGGAATTCCACTTCTGGGTATTTATCCAAAGAAATCCAGAACACTAAATTAAAAGGTTATATGCATCCCTATGTTCACTGCAGCAGTATTTACAATAACCAAAATACGGAAGCAACCTAAGTGCCCATCAATAAACAACTGGATGAAGAAGATATGGTGCATATGTACAGTGCCGTATTACTTGGACATAAAAAAAAAATCTTACCATTTGAGACAATGTGGATGAACCTAGAGGGTATATACAAAGTGAAATAAGTCAAACAGAGAAAGACAAATACCATATGATCTCATTTATATGTAGAATCGAAAAAACAAATTAATGAACAAACAAACAGACTCAGTGATAAGAGAACAAACTGATGGTTGCCAAATGGGAAAGGGGTTGGGAGGGCTGGGCAAAAAGGTGAAGCAAATTGATAATTAAAAATTATCTTTGGGATATCAAATACAGCACAGGGAATATAGTCAATAATATTGTAGTCACTTTGTATGGTGCTAGGCAGGAACTAGACTAATTGAGAGGATCACTTTGTAAGTTATAAAATGCTTAACCACTATGCTGTATACCTGAAACTAATATAAAATAATATTGAATGTCAACTGTTAGTGAAAAATAAAAAAAATAATAAAGTGATTTACTTTTAGAGAAATGAATTTCGAAGCAAATGAAATATTTATATAGGAGATTTTGCAAGCTCATATTGTCATTGCATCATTAAGTATCGGGGGGAAAGATTGGCAGTGGTAAATATGATGTTGATTAATTTTATAATCTCACTTCAACATACCATCATTAACAGCATGTTCAAAAGAAGCCTGAGGAGTTCAAGACTGACTGGTAATAGAAGGGATGAAATTGGAAAGAAAAGATTGTTAGAGGGAAATTTAAACATTCCTTGGAAATGAATTATGATTAGTACAGTAATTAGAGGAATGCATTATAATTTTATAAGTAGTCTAATAACTTTTTAATGTTAAGGCAAAATGCTCTTTCTTTAATCCAAAATAGAGCTCTACATTTTACATGAAAAATTTTAGTATAGAATTCTATATAATCCATATGCACTAAGGCAGGCTTTTTCAATGTTAGCAAAATTACCAGTTTGTGGATGACATGTAAAAAAGCAAAGTTAAAATCATGATTAAATAATTCTTAAAAGCTTTTTCAACTAAATAATATGTATAAAATTTTAAAAGCATATTAGTCTCCAATAAAACGGATGTATAAAAGCTGTAAAATCCGGACAGTAGTTTTATAATGCTATTATAGTAGTAACTGTATTGCTATACAAGTTGATACTCCAGCTGTGGTTATGTGGGGTATGATAACATCGGATTATTATACTTTTTACATGCGTTTTTGCTTATCTGACATAATTTCACAGTGTAGATATTCTTTCCTTAAATCAGAGAGAATATGTGACAGTCATTATATTTCATGCTACAATGTAATTAGCAGAGACTGTTTCTTTCTTTCTTTTCCTGTAATCTTTAATATTTGTCATAAATCCTGTACATGTATCACTCTTATTAGAAAAGATTATTTGCTCAGTGGACTATTTTTTTGATAGTGTAGACCAACATTTTCCAATAGAAATATAAGGTGAGTCAATATATCTTTAATTTGTTAGTGGCAACATTAAAAAGTGAAAATAAACCAGTGAAATTAATGTAATAATAGATTTTATTTAGTCCTATATGTCCAAAATGTTATCATTTTAATATAGGATCAATATAAACATTATTATTGAGAAATTTTACATTTTTTAATATTAATACTAAGTTTTTGAATCTGGTATGTACTTTATGCTTACAGCACATCTCAATTATTTATTTGTTTGTTTGTTTATTTGTTTGTTATTGTTAAATTTATTAGGGTGACACTGGTTAGTAAAAATTGCATAGTTTCCAGATGTACAAGTCTGTGATACATTATCTTTGTGTTGTGTGATGTGGTCATAACCCAGAGTCAGTTCTCTTTCCATCACCATATTTTGAGACCCCATTTCTTCTCTCCCACCTGCCTCCTCCCCATACCCTCAGATAACCACTAACCACTAAACTAATAACTGTGTCCATGAGTTTTTGTTTCTTTGTTGCTTTCAGATTTGTGTTCCACAAATGGGTGAAATCATATGGTTGTTGGTTTTCTCCGTCTGGTTTATTTCGTTTTGCATGATGGTCTCAGGGTCCATCTGTGTTTTCGTAAATGGCCCTATTTCATCTTTTCTTATGACTAATATTCCATTGTGTATATGTACCACAGTTTCTTTACCCAGTCGTCTATAAAAGGGCACTTTGGCTGAACACTCTCACTCTCACCACATCTCAATTTAAACGAGCTATATTTCAAGTGCCTGCCAGCAACATGTGGTTGCTGGCTACCATACTGGATAGTTGCATGTAGACTTAAATGAAGTATGTAATATTCATCAGAAGTAATTTCCTATCAGGTCTAATGTTTTACCTGTATTTAACAGAAGTTTAGAATTGTTTCCCTGCAAATTGTGAAAAAATTGTTCAGACATGTAATATTTTCTGTATAAATTTAACCATAGGAAACCAAGAAATAATGTGATCTTTCAATCTAGAGAGAATATTTCAGTCAAAAATTCAAGTGGAAAATGTTTGACGGTGTTACCTGCTTAGAATCACATTTTGTTTTACTAGCTGGGGTACTTCAGATATTGAGGTGATAATGATATTCACAGGTTAGAATTTCCAGGAGCTTCAAAAAGTGGTGTGATCTTGAGTTAGTATTCTGATGGTGTGTTTGACTCAGCTCGTTGACTTGAAATTATTTCTGTAACAAACATCTTGTGCATTTATGAGGCATACAAAAATGTGGTAATATCTCAAACAAGTAACCAATTGACATGAATTAGGTACCTTGAGCTCAACTAGAATATATAGAAGAAATATAGTCATTTGTCCTTTTTTATTTAAACACGTTGATAATGGTATGAGAGTGCAGAGGCATTGCTTGACCTTGGCTTGAATAATCAGTTTAAATGTACTTAATTTTCTAGAAGTTAAACCACTTTACTTAAACTATCCCCATAAATCACATCATTTCTCAAGGGGTATGAAGGAAGAATATTTAAATGTCATTTTAACAATTGAAAAGCTGAAGTGCTGAGAAACTGACTAGTCTGGGTTGCAAAGCAATCAGGCCTGGTATCCTTGAAAAGCTTCAATGGCTTGAAGTTGCTTCCACTGACTTTGAAGCTTAAATTAAAATTCAAGGAGCATTAATGGAACAGCTCTGTGTTAAAACTATATTGCTCTAATGTGGGACTGATTGTAAATGGGCCACCAAGTAGATCGCTGTCTCCCAGAAAATGATATGATTTGATGAAAAGGCTCAGCCAGTGAACTGCCAATCATAAAAATAGCAGTTTATGAAGTCCACTGACCAGAGAGAGTAAAAGTTTCATCTGTACCATTCTATCAAATGTAGTCATTTTAAATAGTGGTGCTATTATAAGTACAAACTTCATTTATCTATGAAATGCTATACAGATGCTATCATTTTTTAAATATGTTATTGAAGATATTAGTTGATAAGTACATTTAATGTTTTATTTCTGTGATTATGCATCATCATGGTATAAAAGAAGTGATTCTTTGTCTAGGGCTTCACTCAGAAAGGTACAAGTACTTGTCAGTTTCCTAAGACATTATAACTCACTTAGGAGGAGTATGTGTAAACCTTTTATATTTTCCTCATTTATTTTAAATTTCCTCACTTATTCTAATTAATCTTTCTCTAACAATGGCCCTCAATTTGCTTGCAGTTTACCCTAGAAATTCTGAAATGTATTCAATAGAAAAGATTCAGCCTCTTTTCTTGTTCCATTGCCTGTCACTTCTTTGACACAAAAAATGTTAAGAAATGGAATTTCACAAACTGCCTGTTATTTACTGATTCACTATTTTTTCTTCTACCTATTAAAATTTTAGATAATGTAGCTTGTGGGATTTTTTTTTTGGCCCCCTTTCCCCTTCAATCCATTGTTCTTATCCTCAAGAAAGACTGATTTAATTATGAATATATCCAATACCTTATATAGTAACCAATTTTTTACTTTTGTATGTTTTTATTTAGTTATGATCCAATAGAAATTCTATTAATTTATTTTGAAAGAAATTGTTATTGAGCATTTATTATGTATTAAACAGTTTGCCAGGTGATGTGACTTAATGAAAAACTCAAATCTTTGTATAACAATATTTTAAGTTTTCTTAATTTTTATTTATATCCTTCCACTTGCCTAGAGTGACATGGATTCTCTCAGACCCATATTTCAAGGAAAAAAGCTTTTTCTCATTTTCATTAGGATATTAAAGAAAAACACATAAACGTTTTACATTGGCCCTTTACTAAAAGATATTTGTGGGATAAATTTTGGGAAGGGATATTCTAACCAGTTTCCACTATACAGTTTCAGAGTCTGCCCTGAGGTCTTCAATCCCCATATACTGTTATTTTTCCTAAAAGTATAGAATAAAATATTTAATATTTAGAAAGAGTTTACCATATGTACATTAGATCATAGGCTAATATATTAGCATGTATTAGAGTATAATCTAAATTAACAAGATAGTGGAGTGTATGTATTATAAATTTACATTTTAACCTCTAAAGTTAATTTTAACATATATTGAGATTAGAGCTGCATTTGTGGCATTTTCTAAGATAGTACCTTTCTTCTAAGACTCTCAAACAAATTTCTGGTGAGTTCAAAATGATTCAAGTTAATCAGCTCAACTTATTTTTTGAAGTGAATAAAAAAATATATTTTATGATTTTGAGGGATGCACACAGTTTTACTAGAAAGCCTGATGACTTACTCAGTTAGTGTAACCCGAAGATGAAACTGATAGGCAGAAATTATTTTGAGGGAGTTGAATGAATATTTCTTTCATTTCCATTAGAAAAATTAATTATTTTAATAATGTGTTTAAGGACAGGTTTCCTACTATGCTTATTATTTTTTTTTAAAAAGCTTCTACAAATAGGTATTATGTCATCTAAGCAGCCTGGTCATTGACTTACTCAGTACTTTTAATTCTTTGATTAATGTTTTAGATTAGTATTTACTACAGAACTTGGTAATTCTGCCATTTTGCTTCTTAGTCTCCTGGAGCCTCATTTGATTAAAAAAAATATTAATTTATTTAAGCTTTTAATAACAACAACAAAAAAGTTCATGAGATGCACTGTTGTAGTATTTTAATACTTTGAAGATATTTACATTGTTAAAACCATTATTATAAATCCCCTCAGAATACCTAAACATTTTGTTTCTCCATAGCAGTGTAAGAAAATAATTTTCATTTCAAGAAGAGAACAAAGTAATGATAACAGAAATTCAAAACAAATTTTATAAATCTTGAATGGTGATAAGTAGATATTACTTTTATATTTATATACAAATAAGCATGCTACCCCCAGTGACTGAAATTCTTTCAAACCTGAACATTCAGAACTGTCGGGTGAGATCTGCATCAGCCATTGTAGTCAACTGCAGACTCTAAATGTGAAATGTCACCAAAGTGGATAACCATTTTTAAATTTATACATGTACCTTTTTTACTAACAATGCCTTATATACACAGCACAACATAAAACTAAATTTTGTGGATTACTTGATTTTGTTTGAGATAAATATTCTAAGCAAATTAGATGAGAGCTGAAATGACTGCTTTTCAGCCTTGGATTACCTGAATATCTATACATATTAATTAAAAACTATAACAGCAATAATTCACATAACTTTGTACTGGGTAGATACCCTTTTTTCTTTCTTTTTTGACTTGTAAACCTATTAAATATAAAACATTGACAATGATCAAAGAAATCTCCCCAAAATGCATTTCCCCCCCCATAGATTTGAAAAAATTTCAATAGCAGAGTTACTTTAATTTCCTCCTCTTTGTGACTTACCCTTTGCAGTTGATCCCTGTTGCCCTTTTTGGAGTCCCTCAGTCTGTCAGGAAGAAGATAATGGACAGTATGGAGACCGGTGGCCAGAGAGAGCATGGAAACTGGTAGCCGGCTCCACAAGCAAGGATGGCAAGGGAGCTAGAACACTTATGATGTCTGTTGGCAACTCTGGCACGACTATGGAAAGTGTCCCGACACACAGTGAGAGGATACCCCAGAGTCAAAGAAGGGATTGTTCACCATTGAAAAGACCCTAAACTTGGGTAGCAGTGGACTGTAGTGTGCAACTTGCCAACTTTGGTTACTTCAGGCTGGGTGTTGTGTGGTGTATAAGTGTGTGTGTGTGTGTGTGTGTGTGTGTGTGTGTGAGAGAGAGAGAGAGAGAGAGAGAGAGAGAGAGAGAAGTTACTCTTGTCAGATTTTTTTTCCTTGCACTTTCTTATCAAGGTACAAACCTTGCTTTGAGAAGGAAGGATTCATGTGTTCCAGGCTTAATCATTGTGGAAAGGCAAGACAAATTAAGGGGATATTATTACCTTTTAATGACATCCAGTGCTAATGAAGACTTACAGACAATCAACAAAGCTAGCAATATAGAATCAAATTTTGATATGTGAGTAAATAGATTTATCTATGAACTCGAGCAACTTAAAGTGAAAAAAGTGAAATATAAATATACTAATATAATAAGCTAGACTGAGCACTCACTGAGAAATACACTAGTAGTATGTAAATGAACAATGTATAAAAGCATATGATGCGTAGCTAAAATAAAGCTTTTTAAAACTATGAATTCAATTTTTCTTCTTATGACTGATTTTTAAAATTCTTGAATAAGGGTATTTGTTATTAATACATTGGAAAGGAAGTAATTACATTGAATTGCATTTATTTGGCCATATACAAATGACACAAAAAACAGAAAGGTACAAGAATAGAGATTTAGTATCTCTTTTTTTTTAACTTTGATCCTTTCATCAGCATTGAATTTACTGTTATTTTAAACTAGTGTTGCTTGATTCTTTTTTGTTGTTGTTTTGCTTATTATAATAATACTAATTAAGTCTCATTAGTTTGAAAAAATAACACTTATTGGCTGAAATATAAAATTTTAGAAACAGGATAATGAACACAAAGACCTTCCTTTCTAGAGATTAATGTTCAGACTAAAAATGAGAATTTAATCACTTTGGAATTAAAAAGAAAAAAGTGACATGAATGACATAAATATTTTAAAATCCATGAAATTGGAGATTTTAACTTCAGACATAATCTCAGTTAACTTTCTAACATGTAATTCTAGAAAAATATTCAAAGATTTTTAGCTAGCTACGGAAACTCCATCTTACTTTTCAATGGATTAAATTGCATTTGTGAAAATATTGCTAGGTAAAAATTATATAATATTAAATTTTGGCCTTAAACATGGTATGTTTTTTATTTGATCAGGCAAAATTTAATTTGAATGAGGAGTGTTTGCTTGACAATATTTTGGTGCATTAATCTTATTAGAGGCAATAAAAAAGAATGAAAGGTAATTAATTATATGTATTCAAAAAGTTAAACTTTGTGTAGTTAAAATTTACATTATGTCTAACAGATACTTGTACAATTGAGGTAATTTAACATTATAAATAGACTTTAAAATATGTTTATAACCTGCATTTTTCTTTTAATTTGGAATAGCTATATAGGCATACAATTTTGGCTTAAATGTAATAAATCATCTTATAGTACATTTCCTTTATTATGGTATATTTGTATATCATTTGCTATATTAATGTAAACCAAATTATTTTCTTTATCTTAGAATATGTAATTTGTATAAGTCTTTGTATAGACACAATAAATAAGTGAAAATAAAGTTAATAATCAAAATTTTAAATGATAGTTGAAATACATATTAAAATAGGTAACTGTAGATTAAGATTATGGTGTTATTACATACAATTTTATATGTATTTATACCCAGAAGGACAAGATTTACTATATATATGTATAAAAGATATAAATACCATAAAAGCATTCTGTATTAGCAATGGATCAAGAGCAGGTATGAATAAGACTGATAAAATTAGCCTATGTATGCTGCTGTATTGTTAATATTTAAGTGATTGTATCTATTTTCTTCTTGAAGGGCCAGAAGTATTATTATAATCTAGAGAGGAAGCAAAGAAAATGTAATCCTCTTGAAATTATTTAAAATTTCAACAAAGCTGGAGATAAATGATCACTTCTACATTGCAAACATTCATAAACATATTATATATAGTAATTTTTACCAGTAAAAACATAAACCAGGACTTTATGAAGAAAAAAATTACTTTTTTCAGAATGTGTTTATAATCTGTTTGCTGGGGCAATTAATTAAGAATCACCATAGTTCTACAGATTTAGATATAGATCACTCATCAGTTAGAAATATTTAGAGGCCATATTCTGGACTTTTTAATGGAAACTGAATTCTCCATCAGGATGTGAGGAAGTTACAAAGAGAAAAAAATTGGATTTTGTTTAAATTTTAAAATAAAACATCTTCCGCTAAGAATCAGTGAATGCTGGTGTTGCTTTGTTTAAAAAAAATTCTTAGATGCTGTAAAGTGTTAACGGTAAAGTTTTTGACTGAAAGAAAAGTCAGGGACAACTAAAAGTCAGGGCCAGCTAATTATGTTGTTAATTGTTATCTGAACTTCTGAAGACCTTTCTGTAGCAATCATGGGAAATCACAAGCCTCATGGTATATTTCACATTTTACTTGTCATCATGAAATTAGTGGCTTGGTTCGAATCACCTCCAAAAAAAGGAAAAAAGAAAACAACACGGCTGCTCTCCTACAAATACAGGTTTAAACAGTAAAAATGTCTGCCACCGATGCATTGAATTAAGGTCATCATAACTATACTTCAGTTAAAGCCATCTGTCATTTTGTAACTGCTCAATCTCTTGCCATTTTCCAAATTCTTGCTATGTTTGGAGAACTGGAACCAATTAGACAAGATAGAGGAACGTGGGGAATCACACTGTTGAAATCCGAATGGAGGGACAATCATATCTGAGGCTGTTGTTCCCATAGGAAATACCATGCCATTTTTTTGTGTGTGCTGAAATCTTCTCTACATTCTAATCAGAGAAATTGTCTTTAGCATACAATTTGTTTAGAACTAGTCTTCATCTGAGATACCCTTCAATACACACCTGAAACAGGTCACACTGTGGTTTACTCCAAAGGACAGGCATGCCTAGTGAATTAAACATTCTTGCACCAGAGCAGCACAAGCCACAGATATGTGTGTAACTTTAAAATATCACAAGACAGCATGTATCAATTCATAAGCCTATTATAGCTTTACAAGTTACTTTGCTTAAAAGCTTCTCTAAAACTACACATTTGGGTGTTTGGAGTCACAGTCTTAATAATTAGAAAAATGTATTTTAATAGTTTTTTTTAAGGAGTTAAACACCTTTCACAGAAAATATCAAATGAAATCGGGGTTTATTTTAGACACTGCCGAAATTTTTAGGTAAAGACGTAAGACCCTGAAGTTGACAGACTTTCTCTAGGCCTCCTGGTGATAAAGAAAAGGGTAAGATGGATTCAGTGTGTATCTGCCACTTGTACACATCATGTGCAAAACTAGTTTAGTAAGAGTCAAGAAAATAAGCGTCATCTGTCGTGCCCACAGTGTGGCCTGTAGGAAAATCTTCTGAAACACCACCCAAAGGCAATATTCTCTGACTCTTTTTTTTCTGTGCCTTTTGTGTGATTATGTTGGTAAATTTCAGTGAGGAAGCTCTTTTTCTGCATTACTCAGAGTTGATTGAAGAAGGTAGGGAAAGTAACAATGGTGATCGGCACTTTTGCCGTTCTTTTCAACTGAATATAATTCACGTGAGGCAAATTTGTTAATGTTACTGACTAGGAAAGATGACTGCACGACTGCGATGTTAACTTGAGTATAGTTGCAACATTCGACAGTGCCCATTGTGTACCAGGCAATGAGGAAGGCACTGAGAATACTGAGATGAATTATCCCCTTTCTTAACTTCAAGTATGATGAAGTCTGAGATGTGAGATATATAAACGACAGGTATAACACAATACAGGAATAGTGATGAGAGAGAGATTGGGGTTCTTTGAGAGCAAAGAGGAAAGGCATGATGTAGGAAAAGCTTCTGGGAGGACGTAATAGCTAAGCTGTAGAATGAAAGATAAGTGATGCAGGAGACGATGCCAAAAGTAGGGAAGGGTGGACACATTTGGTAAATAGGGATTGTCCCATAGGTTTCAGATATAAATGTGAATACACATAATACTAATTATTTACACTATTAATACAGCATAGAAATTATTGTAATATATCGATTTTATTTAACAGTTCAATCACTTTACTCAAACGGATTTTTGTAGCCAAACTACTAATCAATTTGCTTTAAATATTTTTTAAATTTATTTCCTCAGATTTTTAGTTATATATACACACATTATAAAAAAAGATCTGAGAAACAATTAGAGATGTAAACAGTCATAACTCAGATAAATAAATAGCCCTGGACTAAACTTTATTTTGTAAATGCATCAGAGAGCTTGAGACTTATAACCCAAAATAATTATTTTAGTTATAATTAAATTAACAAAAAATAGCAAAACAAGGTAATTGATGTGATTTATTATGCGAGTCTTACCATATTTCTCAGTATAGTGAAATTTATTTTAATATTAGACTATTGAAAATCATGAACAGATACATATTAAAGCAAATTAAATTTTCCTTTTAATCTTAGTAAAATCTAGGAATAGTTGATGAGATGGAAACAGATAATTATAAGAATAAATCAGTGAAAATCATGTTTAATTCTTTCTTTAAAGTATTTATCTATAATTTAATATACTTTTTGAAGTAGGATAGATTACAAAGGAAATTATAAAAATGTCCAGTATTCTAAAAGATCTGTAACAAAATTGACCTGAGAATCTATCCACTTATCCACCCAAATTCTTCTGATTTTTTCTGGAGACAAAGCACCTTATATCTAGGCTTGGCTATTTGATGACTATCTCCTCTTATTGCCTTATGTTCATGACCTTTTAACAAATCCTTACTTGGTGATCACCTATTTCTCTGGATAGAAACAATGATGTGTTGTTGTTGTTTTACTCTCACAGAAATATTGTCTTGGAGGCTGAAATGCACTTTGTGACTCACTCAATACATTTTCTCCTCTGCAATGCAAGAATAGCAATGCTTTTATATGATGAAAATTTAGTGTATCATTCAAAATAACCCCCTTGGACAAGATTCAGAATGGGAGGCCAATATTTTTTGTTTGTTTTCTTTTCTTTCTTCTTTCTTTGTGTAATTCTTAAAAAGATCCAAGGCAACTTACAGAAAGCATATAATAAGACATGGTGAACTCACCTATGTGAGGAAATTGAAGCAAGGGGAAATCATGATGAGCTATTTGAAAAATCTGCGGAGTATAGTGTACCATGAAGACATATCCTTCTATAAAAGGGGCCACAAATTTGGTTGTTAGCCTCTAACAGCCACTCCATTTCATGATAAACTAGGTCCTTTCAGAATAGAAAATTACTTCATTGTTCATCCCTTCATTCTGTAGAGTAACAAATTTAACAAGAACAAAACAACCAAGTATCAAAGAACTGCTTCTTAGAAAGTTCCACAGTGACTTCAACATGGGCAAGTCAATGTGTAGGTAAACCTGGCCATTAGCAGTTGGGGCCAGATTGGCCACTCTGTTGGACTGTCTTTATCCAGATCGATAGAGTACTTGGTACTTGATTGAGTAATTGCATTTACTTGAGAACAGTGAATATTGCTTGTCTCTACTAAATTTTTTATCAGTGTTGAGTGGCAGGAATTTAGTGTTAACAATAAGAGCTGAGCATTGAATTTAAATAATTAAGCAAATGAGGATAGGATTTACACAGTCAGAAAACTGCCAGAAGGGTTTACCTAATCCAGGCCTTTTTTAAAGGCTTCTGTATTAGATACCCGCACTAGTGTGGTGACCTCTGGTTATATAAGGATTGTCTGCACTTCTCAATATCAAAGCATTATGTTTGAGATGTTATAATAGAACCTTCATCTCAGTGATTATTACGTAAGATCAGAAACATACATAGCGATGGAGGAGGATAGATTCTAAATAGAATCTCCATAATGCAAGGGTTTTTAAGATCTGCAGTAAAAGATGTCATAAGTATTAGCTTTCACTGCTGAAGGTGAAAGATAAAAATTATTTATAAGAAATGTGTAGCACCAAAGTACTGTTTTATCATTTTCCTTGTGTAACTTGAAGCAGTGAGTACTAGTGGTTTGGTCGCATAAATACAATTATTTTTTATCAAAGTCTTCAATTGCCTTTCCTTTCACCATTTTCATGTGTTTAAATCTATTTTTAAAAATTAAATCTGGACAAGGTTAAGGTGATAACAGGTGTAAAGAGGAATTCTCTATATAGAATACTGTGATATATGTACAAGATCTTTGAGACAAGGGATGAGCTGTATGTTAAATAATTATAAATCACTTCTTATTGCAAAAACTGATAAAATGAAATGATGGCTAAATTTTTCTTCCAAATGCCATCTTTAGAAATCAGTATTTTGGTTGGCTAGATGCAACTCCTTTGTGGCTTGTTACTGGTCATCAGGTCTCTGAAAAGTTTATGGATTTTCATGATTCACAACTAAGCATGGAGGTTTGTGGAAATGTCCATTTTATGGTAATTAACACCTTCCATATGCAAAGCAAATGGGCCAACCTTAAATACTATGATAAATTTAAGGTAATGTCAACCTTAAATACTATGATAAAAATAGCAGCAACATCCATTATGTTTGTTATACTACTTTAGCTCCTATAATTTCTTTCTCCAAAACATTACATTTCACCATTGCACCGAATACCAGCATTTTGCCCTTATTTCTTAGCAGTGTGTGTTCAATCTAGTGATGACCATTAAGTTAGCACAAAATAGTAACATACAAGTCTCCTCTAAGTTGCTGAATGCCTAATGTATTTTACAGTTGCATAGGGTACTCAGTAATCACACTGACAAGCATTTCACAGTGAAATTTAACACATGCTTACTCAATCCTTATCCCTCCCCACCTAAACTTAGAAGACATCTTTAGAACGCCTGCTTTCTGAGAAGGCAGTGATGATTACTTTAAAAAGGTGAAGAAATTCAGAATAATCATACTGGTATTAGCAGTGTACTTTTAAATTATTATTATTGAAAATAAGGCTTGGTGACTATTATCCATTGTTAACATGGGATACCCTTTTAAAAATAATGTTTTATTAAATCTTGATATTATAGGAAACTTTGGTAATTTTTGTATATTTTTAATTATTGACAAGGTTAATAATAAATTTTTGAGTGTCTTAAACTTTTATCCTAATAAATAGTTAATGATTTGGGTAGCATAGGAGATAAACTGTTTTATAATGAGTTATTAAAACTAATATACTCGTTTGAAATGTTAATATTGGTGGGCTAAATTAAATATTATTTGAATGCTAACAAAATATAATTTTTACATAATTTTGCATTAAAGAACAGAGAAATTATGTATCAGCCTCTTTTAAAATATTTTCTATTTATAACAGTAACAAGCATTTGTTCATGATTAAACTATACATTTTTAATTAGCTTTAAAATATAATTGACAAATGTGTAAAACTATTAATAATATTATATATTTTTTTCTCCCCTTATTTTTAGTCATGATTTCATTGGAGAATTTACAACAAGCTATAGAGAACTTTCTAGAGGCCAATCACAATTCAATGTATATGAGGTAAGAGGAATTTTATTTTATTACTTTCCCCTGGAATAAGTATATGAGGGCTGTCCAGAAAAAATCCAGCCATAAATGCCTCTATTTTTCATACTATATGGCTAGATACTTTCCAGACAGCCTTCCTATTTATGTTTTAAAAGTATAGGTTTTGCAATAATTGTCCAAGGTTAATTAAGTACTGGTATGCATAAAAGTCTTTGAACTTATTGAGTAGACTTGTTTCTGAGATTAAATGGTATTATTTCTCTTAAGTCACACGGTCTTTTAAATCTATTTTTGAGGGATTTAAAATTCTTGCTATGTAACATTTTCTTATTTTTTAAAAACTCAGTGTGGATGCAAGTTTATTTTTCCCTAAGCTTCAGCCTTTATGTTTTGCCTTCCTGCAAACCTCCTCAAGTTATTTTTAATAAAAATAGAAAAATATGCTTTTTAGTTGTGTCAACATGGTGTTATAAAATGAGCTGTGATCTGCTTAGTGTGTTGGAGCACCTTAACTGTTGCTTAGATGAACACTGAGGGGAATGACAAGGTATGATTCAGTCATGAAAGAAATCCAAGTTATTAAAGCAAGTACACTAGTTATTTCTACCTTAAACCTACCTTGCCAGTTAACTACTAGGTATGTGTTGAACGTATGGTATGTTTTAGCACTATTAATCCTTGAGCTATGTTATCTGTACATTCTCTATAGTTTTTAAATTTAATATTCATGGATAGCAAAGGAGAATATATCTGTATTTAGTCAATAATGGTAAAACACTTTTTCTGCCAGATTGACACTAAAATGGACCTTTTTTAAATTAAGAGTGAAGAAACCTTCTACTGCTTTTTCCTGGGCTAAAGCAGATGTATTCCATACATTGATTCATTAACATATAAATAAGATATTTATTACATGGCTTCTATGTTCCTATTCTGTGTCAGGTCCTTGGGATACAGCGATGAATAAACATTTCCGTGTCTAATGGGAGAGACAAACACACGAATTGTGTTTAGTGTATCTTCCTGAGTGCTTGTATATATAGTACTGCACTTAGCGGAGTATGAGCTATTTGGCAGGGGGTGGGGAGGGACAAACTCAACCCAAGAAAGTTTCCCATGCAAAAACGAAGATGGAGTAATGGTCTAATTTTTATCTGAGTGTTCCAAGGAAGGAAAATTAAGGCTCTAAAAAGGCAATGAATGTAATATAAGAGGCTTTACTTACATAGATCCCTATTTTCCCTGCCTACCCTCAAAACTGAGGAGAATCAACACATGCATACGGTCCTTGTACCTAGGACTCACCTACTGCCAGTCACCATGTAACCCTCCCCAAATCAACCACTTTGGTTTTCCTAGCTTTCATAAGGTCCTTTGTACTTTGGAACTCTCTTATCCAACAAAGCGAGTTTAATGAGATTGGTACCCCGTCTGCTGAAATGAGAAAGAAGCTTTATAACAGTTACTTCCTGTTAAACACCCTGTGTGGATATTTGTGCTGTAATTTCAAATATAAATGTTTTCTTATTAGATATATTATCAATGGAAGACATCAGTCTGAAGAAAATCTGGGAGATGATTGTGTGTTACGTACAGGTAGTTCTAGAATTTTAGTGGACAGTTCTTGGTCCGTTGGAAACATCCTTTTTTTACACACATGCAAGGGATTCAATTTTGTTGAGGCAACTATGAAAATTTTCAGCCATTATTTCTTCTCTTTTCCTCTCTTCCTTCTCCTTTTGGTACTCCCATTACGTGTATGTTGTTATGCTGATCACGTCCCATAGTTCTTTTAGGCTCTGTTCATATTTTTTTCTTTGTTGTGGTTGTTATGACTATTATTATTGTTACAGGCGACCCTCTGTTAGGTTCCTTAAAATGCCATTTTATGCAAATCCATGTTATACAAAACAAAGAACTAGTACAAAAACAGGGGCTAGTTTCCAAAAATTAAAAAAAACATACTATTATATTTTTATAATTAAGAGAAATATCTTTATTAAAGCAGTTTTCACCAGAAGTATAACATGTTAATATGTATTAAATACATTTTGCTCTTAAAAGCTTTTACAATATTCCATGTTGTTTGGGGATTTCCCTAATTTTGAATGAGATACTTTTTGCTCTTAAAAGCTCTCATTATGCTTCGTGTTGTTCGGGGATTTCTCTAATTCTCAAACCATGTTAGAGTGAAATCGGGTTCTAGGATGCCATGTTGTACGAGGGTTTTCCCCAATTCTCAAACCACGTTAGAGTGAAACCATGTTATAGAAGCGCCATGTTATACGGGGGTTACCTGTACTTTGTTCCTTAAACTATAAAATGTCAACTGGCCATTCTTTAAGATCACTAATTATTTCTTTAACAGCTCAAATGTTCTGTTAAATGCCTGTAGTGAATTTTTCCTTTTAATTATTGTGCTTCTCAAGTTGGTAATTTCTATTTGGTTCTTGTTTTATAATTGATTTTTTTTACTTGGTGAGGCATTGTTTCATACTTTAATTCTTTATGCATAGTTTTCCTTAGTTCTTTAAATATGTTTATTATAGCTGATGTAAAGACTCTGTCACATAAACCTCAAGTCTATGAGTTCCTAGGAACAGCTTCTATTGATTGCTTGTATTTTTATGTATGAACCATACTCTACTGTTTCTCTGCATGTTTTGTATTTTTTGTTACTGATAAATGCTGAAAATTTTAAAAAATATAATGTAGTAACAGTGGAGATCTAATCCCCTGCCTTTCCCAGGGTTTACTGTTGTTGTTATTTATTTAGTGGTTTTCCTGGACTAATACTATGAAGTCTCTTTTTATAGTTGTTTTGTTGACCATTTTCCTGGTTAGCTAGTGGTTGACACATGAGTTGGCATAGATGTGTATGTATTGTGTACTTCTTATATGCTCCAACAGTATAAAACCCTTCTTTGGCTTTCACTTGCAATTTAAGCAGAGATTCAAGGTCAGCCAGAGATTAAGATTAGGACATCCTCAGGTCTTCCCTGGTTGTGTACACAGACCCACACAAGCATTTGACCTTCTGGATTCCTAGGAATATGCCTGAGCTTTTAAAAACCCAAGCTGCTTCTGGCAGGTAAATCTTCTGTCTGATTCATGAGCTGTTAAGGTTACTTCCAGAATGACAGTCATACCGAGTTGGAGGCTGTTGCTAGGTCTTCAGTGGGGTCCTGGATTGGCATGCTTATTACCAGGGGCTTGTCAGGCGTGGATTCTGTCCTGGATGGATGAGGCTGGCCCCAATACCTTGTTCAGTAGTGTGGCACTGACTGTGCAGACAGGTGTGACTTCTGTCAGGTCCCTGGAAGGGCTCCTCACTGAGTCAGCAGGACCGTCTGACACAGACCATGCCTAAGAGGGTCTAGAACTGAGCTCATGGCTGTATCAGGTTCCATAGCCAGGACGGGTCTGTAGACCTGTGTCTGGAGGTATAGATGGGCATGTCTCTCACTAGGTCTCTGGGTGGACTGGACTGCTTCCTGACCAAGGCTGGAGTGGCTGGAGCCAAATAGAGGGATATTTTAGGATCTCCTAAGGTGCAGACGTGACTGTGTCCTGATGGGTCTGTGGGCCAGCTAAATTGCTAACAAACTGTGACTAGAACCAAGCATTGGGCCCTGTCAGGATCCACAAGGGTACAAACAAGATCGTTTCCCACTGGTACCCTGGACCCACACACTGTAGGTGTACTGCAGGGGTAAGGGTGCTGGACCTTTGTACAGGATCTTTGCAGCATCTCCAAGAGTGGAGATGGCAGTGTCTCCTGCTGGTTCCATATGCCAGCAGGCCTTTATGTTTCTTTTCAGTCTCTGCATATCTGCTCTCTGCTCTAGCCAAGTTTGGCCAATTACTTTTTCCTCTCTCTAGAATTTTCTTGTCTATTCCGTTTCATTAGAGCTCTAGTTTAAATTAATAAACTATAGTTTAAATAATACATATTCATAAATTCTTTTGTCTTTCCCTGTCAAAATGCTTTCTCTCTTTTTTGGATTGAGAGGTGCTGAAAGATCCTCTCTTAAAGCACTTATGTATTCAATTTATTTTATTAGATTGACAGGTCTTACTAGTCTTTATATTCCTTATAACCTCCAGTATCTTGCATAAGTAGGAATATGATATTTCCTCTTGGAATAAACAGTCAAAATTTTAGTCTGATTTCTACAAACCAGACCTTTACCAATTATTATTATGTAGCCTAGGTAGAAATTACTACCAGCAGTAGAGTCAATAGAGCACTTACATATTTATATATTTGTGTAATTTGCTATGTTGATGTATTTAACCTAATTAAAACTATGTCTTTTGAATATACTTTTCTTTCACCACTTACATATTTTCTATAAAGCAATTATTATTATTTAGAACTTTGGGTATTACAGATCTCCCTCACATCAAGAAGATGCAGATGGGTAAGGGTACTCGGTGCATGAAGTAATTGAGAACATTATTGAAAAAAAATTTTTAAGATGATCATCACTAATAACTTTTGCAGAGAAGTTTTGGTTAAATGACTGTGTAGGAGGCATACTAAAGGCATTTGCAAATGAATAAATGCATAAGAAGTAAAGGCAGTAGGTTGAACTACACTTAAAAAAATTTTTTTGTATAAAATCTAATACATTGTAATCATTGTATCTGCTTTTTAAGGTGGTGAATCCCAAAAAGAAAGGAAAAAAGAAAAAATATGTTAATTCAGGAACAGTAAGTCAAATTTCATGTTATTCATTAAGGATTTGACAACTCCAGACTGAGCTGTTTCACTTAGATTTTAATATGAAGGTATGAGGAAGGACCCCCAGAAAACAGAATTATCTTCTGGAGAGTAGACCCTTGTAGTACAGGCTCACCCTGCTAGGTGAGTATTCTGGGAACCCACCTGTATCAGTGTACCAGCTGGCATTGTGAGAGGCTGCGTTCAGCTTCAGTGAATATTTTTTTGGAGACTCTTTCAACACGTTTGCCCATTTCATGGTGGGTGATTTACACCATGTGCAGCGTGACAACACACCTACCCACACTGCTCTGAATGTTCAGCAGTTTTTGACCAAAACGGCATGGCCCCCATGTCCCACCCTCCCTATTCACCTGATCTCATCCCAAGTAACGTTTTTTTTTTAGTTTGTTTCTCCAAATAAAAAAGGCCTTGAAGTGAAACATTTTGCCTGTGTGGAAGAGGTGAACCAAAAAACAGCAGAAGCACTAAAGGGCATCAAAATCTATGAGTTCAAAAACTTTTTTGAGCAGTGGGAAAAGTGTCTCAATAGGTGTATTGCATCAAATGAAGTGTACTTTGAGGTTGACTGAAGTTTAAACATGTAAGAATAAATACACAGTTTTTTTATAAATAAACTTTGGTTTTGGGGGGTCCTCCTAATATAACAGAAAAATAAAATTGCTATGGGAATGATTATGATGGAGAACATTGGGCTTCCTGCAGGTTGCTCTAGGAGTTGAAAGGGTCCCGAGGGTACCTGAAGTTTTCTCATGAATACTTCATTCATTGAAATCACACTAGAGAGAATCAAGAAGACATGAAAAAGTTTTAAGTGGTAGTACGAAATACTATACTCTTTATAGGCTACACTTAACTGTTATGACTCATTTTAGGGGATGTGAAAGTATTTGTTTATAGTGCATTAAAATGTACAACTCTGTAGGAATGCTGGACTAAATCAGTACAGGAAGCTGCAAAGATGCAAGTATCCTAAAATTGTGAAAAATGAAAATTATCCTATTTTGATAAAAATATATGTACTAAAGATTTTATCCTAAGATTGATCCTACTTGGGAGAAGCAAAATCTAAGTTCTCTCCAAGTTTCCTTTTAAAGAGTTCTATAAAGCAAGACACTTAAAATATTAGATGGCCTCATTACAGGACCAAGACAAACATACACATTTCCTCTTATGTGGCTTAACTTACTGTTTTTTATTTTTTTTAACCATTTTCCAATTCCCTTTCATCTTCCTTTTATCAAAAATGGGAAGGAACACGGTGACCTTGCAGATAATTTTCATGCTGTATTTTTAAGGAAGTACACTGGTCATAGAAATGAGTTAATTTGGGGGGCCCTTTATCTTCTGATCATTTAAAATGTAATAACAATCAGTACTGATTTTAATAAAGAATAATATCTTTGTTGATTTTCAAATGCTAGGGGACATGACTTTCTCCTTAATAGTTAGAAAAATGTCCATTTGGAGTTGTAATTATTACTAGCAGGTAATTCTGCCTGTTTTTCTTTTTCTTTCCCTTTTTGTTCATTTTTGTTTGTTTGTTTCAGGTAACCTTACTCTCTTTCCTGGTAGAAACAGAAGTGTCATTTCTTGATTATATTAAAGGAGGGTAAGTCACCTCTGAAATTATTTTATTGCTTAAGCATTTCTTTAAATGTGTTTAACAAGTGCTTTCACTAGGAAATAGTCAACTGAAATGATCACCTTTGTTATATTTGATGGCAGGTCAATTATACTTTTGTTTCAGACCTATAGAAGCAAACTTATATACCAAGAACTATTACTTTTGGAAAAAATTGTAACTTTACTTTGACCAGGAGAAAAAAACTTTATTATGTTAGTTATAGTTTTAGGTAAAGCTATTATGTGTGCTTTCATGAAACATTTTCATTTGCTTAACACATGGGACTTTTTAGACAAACTTTTTATTATTTTTAAAATAGAAGTGAAGCTTGAAGCCTTGTTGTGAATATTTATTCTAGTTCCAGAAAATTAAAGAATGTATCTTGTCATGAAATCATAATGCAGAAATGGATAATGAATAGTCATTTAGTTGCTCCCTAAGCTTCCAGGTAGGAATACATAACAAGAAAAAAAATTACTTTTTGGAACCATTTTTAAATTTTCTAGAATCCAGACAGAACCTGTCTAGGTAATGTATTATGGGGTTTTTAAAATTAAATCTATTGGGGTGACATTGGTTAGTAAAATTACCTGGGTTTTAGGTGTACAGTTCTTTATCATCTACGTGTTGCACTGTGTGCTCACCACCCAGAGACATTTCTCTTTCTATCATCATATATTTGACTCCCCCTCTCAACTTGCCCACCCACACCCACCTTCCCTCTGACCAGCGGTAATATTGTCTGTGTCCCCAATTTCTTTTTCTATTTTGGTTGTACTATGGATTCTTATTTACCCACAAGGTAAATAAGGAAGTTATCCAGAGTCATTTCTATTTTTAACCTAGTTGTTCCTATTTTTTACCTAATCAAGCATCCCCAGAGATTACAGTCATTAATTACCATATGGTGTAAAATATCCATATTTTCTCATTTATTTGCTGTTATCTTCTATTTGCAATATATAAAAATGATGAGGGGCCAATTTGAATGATTAGCCACTTCATGACAGATAATAGTAGCCAGAGACAAAACTCATGTAAATCTCTTCAACAATTTTTTTTCAGTACTGATTCACTGATCAAATGTCACGAGGCAGAAGGGGGGATGAGAGAATGAGGGAGCCAAAGGACAAAGGTAGTTTCCCAAAAATCAGAGAGCTTGCCCTTTTTGCTCTTAGTTGAGGAAACAAAACAGGCCAAAGCAATACTTGCCTAACTGGAGAATTTTTGCTATGTATGGACGTCTTGCAACCTGCCACCTGCCTGCACAGACTCAGAAGCTGTGGCGGTTGTTTCAGTAAAGTTAAAGGAAAACATACTCAGTGAAAAGAAAAAGTTTACCAATGTTCCTTATTATTCCAATGTCTGTGCATATTATTATCTTTAGAAGATGGGAAAATAGAAAGTTGAATTTGTCATAAAAATGGATTCTTGTATAAACAAACTTCTTAGTAGCTATAGATAATAGTTGATTAAAAAAAAGATGGTAAGACGATGGATACTTAGCATACTCTTTATAAACTTAAAAAAAAAGGACTTTGCTACATCTGGCTATAATTTTCCCCTTGAAATAATTATTTAAAATTTTAAAAAGTTAAGCATTTCTTTTGTTTTAGTTTTGCTTTGTGAGCATGTGAAATAAGTGTGTACGTGTATGTATGAAAGAAATACCCACTATGTGCAAATCTAGTAACATTTTGATATGTCTGTCAGTAAGCAACATTTTCAAAATGTGTTACCAATAGATCACTTTCATTGACTGTGCACACTGTTTTTTGGTTTTTTTTTTTTTTTAGGATATTAAGGGCTAATAGAGTAAATAGGTTACTACAGTACCCAGAGCAGTGACAGTCTTGTCTGTATCACGTTGGCATATTTTTCTGTTACTTCTTCTTTTTGCCTTACACATTTTCTGCTTTATTGTCTTGCCTGTGTTGGAAAATGCTAATCACCTTTGTCTATCAGCAATCTGTATGTAAATGGAGCCCCAGCCTATGAGGTACACTTTGTTCTAATCCTGACTTCACATGAGTTTTATAAGGACCCATTTTTGATTTATAAGTAATGAAGCCTGGTTAAGTTGAGTTTTTAAGTTTCACTGCATAATTAATCTAACTGAATCTATATTAATTTTTATTTTATATCCATATCTAAGGATAATAAAATATTTACATATAATACATTTTTATATGAAGATGTATATAATACATATGAGCATATATCTTTTAAATATATTACAAATACACATTTACCTATTTCATTACTTGTAATATTTGTAATATAGAGTGATTACTATATTGTTCCTTTAGAATATGAAATGCAAGTCAACAAGCAAAATAATTATTATTTTATGTGTCTTTGTTCTTAAGGTCTTACTGTAACAAGTGGGCAAAAAATTTATATTCTAATTTTTATTAACGATATTGTGAGATCTGCCTTTATCATGACACATCTCATGCTATATAATAACAGGCAAGTCATTTCATGTATCTAATTTTCAGTTTCCTATACTTCACTTGAGTCTCTCTCTATATATATAGTTCTACAGTTCACCTGTAAAATGGTGGCATTTAACTAGATTTTTCAATTATTTCATGATCTCAATGATAGATATTTCCCTTGACTTTTAAGTTATTGTTTCTATTCTTTCTCTAACCTATTAACTTACGGTACAATGTAATTTGCATTTGATGGCTAACATCTGTAGACTCATTATGTGTCAGCCTGAGCTAAGTGCAGTGAAAATTAACTCTACCTGTCTCTCCATTGGCCTCTTTCCCCTTCTGCTCAGCCACTTTCTCCTCCCTCTTTCTCTCATGAGTAATATTCACATGGATATTTTTTTCAAAAATAATTAAAATAAAGTTAATTTACTTGTTGGACTGTTAACTCTCAGTCTTTTTTTATAACTGATACTTACCATCTAATTGCTGCTAGTCAGAAATACAGTTTAATTTACATACCCTAAGGGAAATTATTTCTTGGCATGAATAGCTAAGAATTTTATTATTAGATATTTATGAAGATTTAAACTTTATTTAACTTTGAGTTATGGGGATTGATCTGGATATTTACTTCATACATTACCTGATGAACTCTTAATTATAAGAAATAAAGACTAGAGTTACACATTTCTCTTTCTTAAAAATCTCTGTTGGTATGAAAATCAGGAATTTTAAATGGAGAACACCAATAAGAAAACCAATGTGGGAATATAACTGCAAACATCTATTCCAAATATTTCAGTAAATTATTTTTAATTGGTTTGATAGATTTTCTGTTGATTTTTTTTTGTTGTTTTTTGCTTGTTTTAGACATTGTAAGCCTTTTGGGCTTTCTGCCCTTGCTTATTAAGAAATCTCAACCTAAGTGAATACGTGCACTGCAGTGATGGCAAATCATATTAAAAGCAAACACATAATTACACAAAATTTCTGAATAATAATAAAATAGAATACAATGAACTGTACTCATTTCAGTTTAGAATTAATTATAATAATTGACAATTAATTATGTATAGTTTTAGTAATGGCTATGGACTCTCTTGAGAACAAATTCAGATTTCTTAGTCTATTGCAACTAAAAAAATTTTGAAGCTGTTAATCACCCCAGGAATATTTAGTATTCTTCATTGTAGTTTTTTCTAAAACTGCAGAATACTTTTACTTTATTTTATTATTATTCATTTTCACGTTTTGGTGGAAGAAATATTATGTCTCCCAAATTCTAAACATAAGTATTTATATTTGTGTTTGACAGTATAAACATAAAATATGAAATGGTAAAAAGTTAAATGAAAGTAACTTAGTATAAGGCTAAGTCCCCTGTAATCATACTCTCTGGAGATAATTACTGTTAGAAATTTGTTTAATCTCAAACACAAATTATTTTCATAATAGTGGAATCACACTGGGCACAATATTCTACAATGTATATTTTGTCCGTTAAATATATTGTGTTTATATTTACATGTCAGTATCTACCTTATTATAATAGCTTTTAATTGTATGAATGTACACACTTTAGTTTTAAAATTTTCTACACACTTTAGTGGCATCGCTTTCATTTTCCTATTATAAACAAGGCTGCAATCTAAAATCCTGGTGAATACTTCTTTGCACACTTCATTAAGCATGTCTGCAGTCTACGGGGTCACTTCCTAGCAATACTGTTGCATGAAATGGTTCATGTGTTTTATAGTTTGTTTGGTTTCTAAATTGTGTTGATGAAAGGGTAATAATAATTTACATTTCTAACATTTGTATATGAAAGTTTACCATACCCTTCCCCTTACTATATACTGCCACTCTTTTTATATTTTTGCTAATTTAATAGGTAAGTATTATAAGTAATCATTTTTTTATTATTAAATTTATTGGAGTGACAGGGATTAGTAAAAATTACATAGGTTCCAGGTGTACAATTCTACATCATCTATGTGTTATGTTATGTGTTTATCACCCAGAATCAGTTCTCTTTCTATCACCAAATATTTAAGACCCTTCTCTCCCACCCCCACCCCCATATCCTCAGAAAACCACTAACCACTAAACTGCTGATTATGTCCATGAATTTTTGTTTGTTGCTTTCAGCTTTGTGTTCCATATGTGAGTGAAATCATATGGTTCTTGTTTTTTTCTGTCTGGCTTATTTCATTTTGCATGGTGGTCTCAGGGTCCATCCATGTTGTCATAAATGGCCCTATTTCATCTTTTCTTATAGCTGAGTAATATTCCATTGTGTATATGTACCACAGCTTCTTTATCCAGTCGTCTGTCAAAGGACACTTAGGCTATTTCCATGACTTGGCCATCATAAATAATGCTGCAGTGCATATTGGGATACATATATGTTTGCCGACTTAAGGTTTGCAAATTTGGAGGTTAGATACCCAGAAGTAGAATTGCTGGGTCATATGGTAACTCTATTCTTAATTTTTTGAGGAACCTCTGTACTGTCCTCCTTAGTGGTTGTACCAATTTGCACTCCCACCAGCAGTGTGCGAGAGTTCCTTTCTCTCCACATCCTCTCTAGCACTTGTTATTCCTTGTCTTGTTGATAACAGCCATTCTCACAGGTGTGGGGTGGTATCTCATTGTGGTTTTGATTTGCATTTCCCTGATAGCTAATGAGGATGAGCATTTTTTATATATCTGTTGGCCATTAGTATGTCTTCCTGAGAGAAGTGTCTGTTCAGGTCCTCTGCCCATTTTTTAATTGGATTGTTTGTTTTCTTGTTGTTAAGTTGTACCAGTTCTTTATATATTTTATATATTAGCCCCTTATCAGAGGCATTGTTTAGAAATATTTTCTTCCATTTGATTGATTGTCTCTTTGCTTTGTTCATGGTTTCTTTTGCTGTGCAGAAGCTTTTTAGTTTGATAGAGTCCCATTCATTTATTTTGGCTTTTACTTCCCTGGCCTTTGAGGTCAGGTTCATGAAGTCTTCTTTAAACCCAAGGTCTGTAAGTTTAGTGCTGATGTTTTCTTGTATGATGATTGTTTTGGGTCTTATGTGGAGGAGTAATCAGTTTTTATCTGTGAAACCTCTGTTTATTAATTGTGATGTCCTTTGCAAAAGCAATGTTTAACCAGCTGTGTCTTTGGAAACATTTCAGAACTTCTTTTTTCTTTTTCTCCGCTATTCTTCCACAAGTCCCACCAAGAAGGATTGTGTATTTTCAACTGAGCAGACACGAAGATTAGCTAGCTGGCAGCTACATCCTTTAGTGCTGTCAACACTCCAGCTCAACTTCCCCAGTATTCACATCTTGGTCTTTGATACTATCCTTCTTTAGCACACATTTAAAAAGACTCTTCTTAATTTAGCCATCTGGCTTTGCCTTTTGCTCTGTGATTACACTGAAGAAGAACAATAAAATAAACTAACACTTTCGGCTGCAATCAAGCATGCAATACAGAGTAGTATTTTGGAGGTTATATTAGCATATTGAAAAATTTGTAGAGTTATCAAGTTTTGCTTTTTTAAAAAGATGCTCTACCATATTTCCAAATAAGTATGACATTTCAAAAGCTATCAGAACAAGGTATTGAATTCAGATTTTTTTTAATAATAAATCACGGTAACTACTCACTTTTAACTTAAAAGATCAAGATATCAGCATTTGTTACTGGTATTTGTGGATTGTTTTGTTGTTAACTTAGATTAGCATAATTGTTGCTAATTTCCATGGCATATGTTCAGGGACCCACTTACTATACCCGTTTCTAATTTAGGAGAAACTATTATTGAGTTTCACTTATGCTAAATCTTAATTGACAAGTAAAGCTAAAGGTCTTCAAAAAAGGTGAAAAATTATCATATGAAATTTGAGTAACAAATGGCTACTCTGGCTAACTTTGAGCTATGTAAAATAAAGTTAGCTGAAGTTTTCCAATATTCATCTTGTTCTCTACATTATTTTTATAAACTATTTCCCTTACACTGGATGTGCGTGAGCACTAGAATAAAGAAAGGGGGCAAAGCAGGTGACAGGTGGAATATGTAGCACTAATAGGCTGTGATTAAACTCTTAGAAAGAAGTTCTTGAATTGCAGTTTAAAATTTTATCTCTCTTTTTGTTTCATCTCACAAAAAAAAAATAATAGGAGAGAATGTTATAAAAATGATGTTTTCACATGAATCCAAGTAAAAATTATGCAGAGTTAAGAATGAACATAATTGAATACTACACAAAACTGGATTTTTGTTTTTTTGTTTTTTTGTAGTCCTTTAATACCTTCCTGTTCAAAAGAACTTCTTTCTAGGCCTAATTTTTAGTCTTGGATTTTCTAGGCTATCATTACTTTAGTCATTATTGAAGTAGATATTTACATGAAAGTATAACCTTGATTGTGAATTTGTATTGTTAGCTTGTTATTTTCATTCACTGTTTCAGTTCCTAAAACACTGTACTTAGCTGCAGTTGACAGGTTTATGGATTTAGGTACACAGTGAGCAGATGAGGCAGATGAGACAGATGCATTCTAAATCAGCCAATATCCACTTTTTATGCAAATATTCTGCAAAATAGAAATCCAATTTTTAGAACTTTTTTGTTTAAGCAGCACCATATATTTCCTGGAGCATAAGATACATTTTATGTGTCTTGAGATAAGTAAAGATTTTCTGAATAAAAAAATAAAATCCACAAGGAAGGTCTTACTACCGAATAATAAAAACTGATTGCGTCTTTGCATTGTTGAACTTGGGGTCATTATTTTTAATCATATGTTGGACGTTTGTTCCAGTGGTTTTTAAAAAAATTTCTCTTAAATTTTTAAGAAATTTTGAACTTATTAAGAAATAATTTTAAATAATGAAAATTTGATAT
This sequence comes from Lyroderma lyra, assembly GCA_004026885.1. Lineage (NCBI taxonomy): Eukaryota > Metazoa > Chordata > Mammalia > Chiroptera > Megadermatidae > Lyroderma > Lyroderma lyra. Next base: position 128,585 of record PVJL010001136.1, on the reverse strand, counting down.
AATTGGCATGAAAGATGTTTATTCAGTTATCAACATATGACGTTGAATATCCCAATTACCATTAATAAGGGCCATGTCAGATTCACTTAAAATCATAGACTCCTGAAATTTGGATACTCCTTTAGGAGAGCATCATTATTTTAAAACTATTATTATTGGTAAAATGAGTTTATTGACCTCCACAGATTTGTAGAATACATATTTTCATATTCCCAACAGCTCACACTATAAGAATCTGAGGGCAGAATTATAAATTTCAAATAATTATCTTTGGCCTTGCGTTCTCTGTGTATCTTAAACCTTCATGGAACTCTTCACTCCATCTCTAACAAACGTGACCATGAGCAAATGTCTATGAAGTTTTTCGCATCTCTTTGGCAAATGAATGTGGAAAATATCATAAATTCTGCTGCACACTGAGGTCCTCGAAGCTCACAGAATTTCATGTCAACAAAAAAACCTAGTTTGTACTTTTTTCAGAAATTGAGTATATTAGAAACTTGCTGATCTACAGATTGTCATTTTCTTCTTCTGAAGACAGCCCAGACTCTTATCCAGCTGGTTCCAATGACCCAGTTGCATAAGTCCCTACCATTTATATCCAGTGGTTGCTACTGTAGTTTCCCTGGGTGTCATTTTAATTGTCCCTTTGTGTGCTTTGTCTTCTCAAAGAGACTGGCCATTTAAAAATATTTTTATAGAGCTAAACACAAAGTCGCCACTCAGTAAATATAGATTAATAGAAGCCATTTTATACAGCCGAACACTAAGTAGCCACTGAATAAATATAGATTAATTAGAAGCCCTTTTAAGCTGGACTTTCCACCCTTTCCCCCAAATCTGTTAACATAATGAAACATTATAAACAAATAGGGCTTTTAAACAAAGAGTGTGACAATTCAGTGAACTGGATTGTAAACTTGCATATGTGTCTCTCTCGGACTATATCATCTTGTGACCTTCCTTGTTCCATGCCACATAGCAAAATTACAAACCAAACAGGACCAGGCTTTCTGGAATAAGAAAAAAAATGCTTTTGTGTTGCCTCTGCTAGATATTATCTCAACTGAAGTCTGTACCTGCGTTGGTAGTAACTTGGAGGAAAGTTAAGAACAAGTTTAGAAGCATGTGCAGCTTGTTTTCCTCAGATATTAGAAGAAAGGGAGCATGAGACAAAGTAATAGGAGAGATGCAAGTGGGCAAGTTCTGGGAAAGAATCAAAACAAGAGATAAATGTTTGGCACAATGTTGATTGCAAAGATGTGGTTGCTGACAGCTGAGGCAATACGTAATAGTGGCCAAGAAGCAGGGTTCTGGCGTTCACTGCCTAGTTCAGATCCTGTACGTGCTTCTTGTTAGCATACTGGACTTTTCCATGCGTGAGACGACCCCCACTTTTCCGGCACAACATTAAGAAATCTTCTAACCAGTTAATCCCATGAATAAGACGACCCCCAATTTTTACAATTTTAAGACAAAAGTATCATCTTACACATGGAAAAATACAGTAACCCGTTTCAAGTTCTATGAAATAGGAATAAAAATAAGGATGCTTCTGTCGTGGGGGGTGGGCTATGTGGATTAAATGGCATATAGTTAACCCATAATAAATATTTACCTATCATTTTTCTGAATAATTTGAATTTGTTTGAAGTTCCAATATGTCTTATTTCATTTGAGTATTGTAATATCGTTCGTGGTAATTGTCCTTGTTATCAGAGACATGAAAAGAAAAAGACAGATTCAAATTTACAAAGTCCATAAAAGCCATTTTTTTGTAGGTAAATTCTTTTTTCACAAATGCCAGAATATTCCTTCCATTCTAGTCAGTTTCCACCCAAACTCTTGACCCTGAATCCAAAACTTGTCTGAAGTGGGTAAAAGAAGTAGAAAAGTCTAAAGGGAAGGAAAGAACTATCTCCCTATTAGAAGCTCATTTTAAAGGTTAGTTGAAAACCATGAAGTATGCTAAGTACTGTACTTAGCGGTACTTGAAACAAGTGCCAAGGTGCTGTAAATGTTTGCCTTAGTTTTATAAAATTGTTTTTATAAAAATGTTGCCTCAGTGAGCATATCTTGCCAGAATATGCAACCCTATATTTTTTTCCCTAATCAAATTTCTTACTTTAAAACTTAATATGCGTGTCTAGGATTGTTTACAGTGCTTCTTGTTGTGGCATCCAAGTGTTTGACTTTCATCAAGTCAGTGGAGAGCTAAACCCTGCAGTGCTGACTAGGGATAAATCTAATAAAAATAAAGCCATTCTGCTTTCTATAAAAACATTCATATAGAACATTATCATATATAAACTAAGCTTCTCTAAACTAAGATTTAGAAATGAAACTTTTACAGATATTAAGGCTAACATTGTTTTGGTTAATGCTTGATTCTAACTTTTGTCCATGTAAAATGCATGCTTGGGTGGGGGAGGGGGTGGCAAAGAAAAAAATTAAAAAAATATATAAAATAAAATGCAGGCTTGAAAAATCTAGATATTTCCACTTCCTTGTGATTTCATAGCCAGTATTATTATTCAAATGGTGTTTTCAGAGTTACCCATTTCAAAGTCAAAGGAAATTCATACATGTGTTGTGCTGGCTTAGCCAAAATATCAACATTCTTTTGTATCAGGGAGTCTTAGTTGTATTTCCTGATTGAGTGGCACTTTTAATCCCATTATCTCTAAAACGGTTTCTCTTTGGTGACAATGAAAAAGGTTGGAGGCTGGGGGAAAGAGAAACAGAGATAAACAAGTAAGAGTGGCTTACTAAGAGCAAGTTGAGGTAGAGTGGGAGAATTTATTACTGACATCACTTAGCATTGCTCGTGTATTAGAATGTAAATTGAGTATTAGAAGATTACATTTTTGTTTTTTAAGACAATCCCTATTGCCTACACTGTTGGGTGTTCACTATCCCACAAGTGATACCCTGCTGACCAACACTGTTACTTTACATAAAATTCCCCAGGGCCAAAGGACCATAGAAAGAGGCGGACACCTCCATCAGTATGTCAAGAGGTTGTTAATCCTTTTCCCATTTAGAAAAAAAAGGGCAGCTCACTTGCCACGTTCATTTAATTTTACATAAACATGCTCTCTGAGGCTGAACCAAATTTGACTCTTTTTCAATATGAAAATAACTGTTCTTGAAGTTATTTCCAAACAGAAAGAATCCTAATGTAACAGAAATGTATGTGATCAGTATGTAATAATTTGGGGGGTAAGGTAAGACTGTAATCAGCGAGTTATCTCGGGGTAAATGCTGCAGCTGCAAGCAAGTATTCTTGGGGCAAATGGGAAAAGGATTTTAATGAAACTTAAGAGGTATGTCTTGGGTGGCGGCAAGAAGACCTGGCTGTCCTCCACTCCTTCCACCCCACCAGACTATGTATTTATATCTCCTAAACAGTGAGCCTGCAGGATGGAAAAGGCATGTGTGGGTGATCAAAGAAACCAGGTACCAGGAGGCTCTGTCACCAGAGTGAGAAAGAGGTAGATAGCATTGAGCCGTGTTTTGCTCTGGAAGCAGAACTAATGGGAATCACATGATTAACCCAGGTTAGCTCTTATGTACATTCTAAAACCCGGGGAAGAGTCATTCAGGAGTCAAAATGGTGGATTAGCTTCAAGATGGAGTCATCTCTGTTCTGCTCAAACACTATGGGAACATTAGTGATGAAGAAATACATGTTAATATAAAGAGAGAATAAGAAAGGGTTAATATGAACCAGGAGAAAATGACATGGATTACTCAAGAGATTTGTCCTCCACATGTAAAATATATGTTATGTGAAGGTACTTTGGGGTTTTATTTCTAATACATAGAGGACTTCTTCAAAGCTGCTGTTACCTGTTTATCATATGAGACAGTTGGGGCTCAGAGATTCAGAAGTTGTTCAAAGGAGTTGTTAGCTAGTTGTAATTCTAGGTCTCAAGCTCCAGCAATTCAAAAGTTCAGTCTTTCTACGAGGCAGTGTTGCTTCCTCAGCACCTACCTTATTTTAAAAGGGATTCTGTGAGGCAGTGCTTGTACTCTTTGGGCTTGATATTTTGTTTGTTTATTTTGATGATGTCATTTACCATATTTTCTAAACTAGTGATTTGAGAAAAGGTAGGCCATCATGCATACCTTTCTTGATAAGTTCTTGAACTCTGCGACCATGTGAAGTTGTATTTTGGAACACCCTGATTGTGTTTAAAACAAAAACAAACAGACAGACAAAAAACTGAAATCTTCAAAGTCTGGAGAAAGCACGGGTTTGTTAATTTGTGAAAACTGGATTCATTAAGGACCAAGAATATTAGCATAAATTGTTGAATAATCACATCATTTGTCTCCAGTTTCTTTTGACATTTCACTGATCTTTCAGAAATCCAGAATGTCAGGAGGAATAGAAAAAAAATAAGGCAGGGGTCAAAACTTACAATTATTTAATGCAGAAGGGTTTTGTTTGAGGAAGTACTCAGATAACACCTAGATCATTGTGGTGCAATTTGGAGTTGTGCATGCTGGGACCTTACCAGAAGGAAAGGAATAAAACATGGGAGGGTCAGATTCTGAGAAATAACCTGGAACTCCAGAAATTTAATAAGCACTACATACTCCAGTGTTCAAAGAAATATGTTAAACTCAAGTCCTACAAACCTAGCATCAGCATTGGTGATAATAATCATAACTACTTGCAGTGTCTACTGAAGAAGAGTTGCTTTTCTTGTCCTCGCAACGATAATCCAAGGAAGGTTTCATTAACCTTAACTTATTACATATGAAGTGCAGAGAGGTTAAATATTGCAAGGTCATATTGCAGGTAGGTCAAAGTATATATGAATTTGCATTTGTGTATCTCAAAGACTGCCCCTCATTCTAGCAGATCTCAGTTGTCAAGGGGAATGAATCCTGTAAGTACTTTATGGGCATGGGAAGCAGGAATTTTGAAGATGCAGCAAAATGTGGAATCAGGCTGCTCTCTGTGTTGTCATTTAGGTAGTTGAACTACGTTTAACAAACAGGGAAAAGGTAAGACAGAAAAGGATTCAGGGTTTAGCCCATGGCGAGCTGGGGTTATGAAAGATTAGGTTGAATGATAGTGCCAGAGATTAATGAACCAGGGGCAGGGCAGGTTCTAGAACCAAGGTGTGAACCAGAGTGTTTATCAATGAATCAAGACAGAAACACAGTATTGGTACCAGCATGGCAAGAATGAGATGAATATTAAGAGTGTGCATTTATGGGTTTTAGATTCCAATAGTTTGTGGATCTGAATCTGCATTCAAGATTAATTTAAAGAAAAATGGAGAAAATCCATCTTTCATATTGATAATGTTCAGTTTGTGCAATTGAACAGAATTTGAAATTGGGAAGAAAGTAAAACAATCCTGTGCACACCCATCACAGTCAGTTGTTCTCAATAATTTATAATAACAGCTCTGGGAAGGTTATCTAAAATGGTATATTCTGTGTGGGAGGGTGGAGGGCATACATATGTGTAGTTTTCTTTGATATCCACATATATACTTGTTTTCTATGAATTTTTGCTGTGCTGGTTAAATGTTTCATCTTGACATCTGATTTATCTGTTACTCAGTGCTTTTGGAAAGGTGTCAGAGTAAAATATGGACAGTTTCCAAGCATATACTTGTATTTTAGCTGTCCTAGGACATACACATTGAGCAGCCTCATGAGATGTTACTACTAACTCATGAAATTTGGCAGGCTTGCCTTTTTTATACTCTAGAATGTAATGTAACATAAATATAGAATATAGTAAAATGACAGCTAAAGTAACATTTCCTAAGCAGAATATTTCGAGGACTTGTATATGATAGTTTGTGAATATTCTATCAGGAGTCATTTTGTGTAAATTCACATTTTTTACTTTGACACATGACTGATATTTTTCTGTAACATCAGGCTTCAAGCATTATTAAATAATGAAAATGGGTAACAGGATTACTGATGAAGATATTTTGATTGGTTTACTTTTATAACACATCATTTATCAAAGTTTTCAAGAAATCTGTCTTACACCCTAAAGTTATAGAATTGCTAGCAACTTTCTTTAGAACTTTTTTAAGTTAATATTTTCAAAGTACTTAGAATGTGACACTTGGTATAGTAAGTATACACATATATTTTAATATGAAAGGAAATTTTTAGATATCATGGGAATGAACAAGGTGTTACAGTAAATGAGCAATTGAGTTTTAGGATATGCTATTGATTATGAATTCAATGGCAAAATGCTGTGCTGCTTTTGTCATTGTTATTAATAGTTGTAAGATAGAATTGTAAGCTCTATGAGTTCAAGGCTAGTGTTTGGTTTGCTCCTGTTCTCCCTTTGTCACTTAAACACAGTGCTTGTCAATCAGAAGATGCTTAATACGTGACTGTTGAATTGTAGTTTTTTAAACGAAAAAATTGTCATGGTATGATAATAGACTAAGGTACCATCACAACCGTGAAATGTTTTATGTGATGATTCATCATATTTTCTGTCTGATTTGAATAATATTGATTCAAACAGTCAAGGAGTAAGATTCTTTTTGACATGCAAAACAGGGCAAAGGACTAAATCACATCTTGAAATCAATCTATTTTCAAACATGCATTCCTATATGTGGAAAGAGTTGTGCAGACACTGCTATAAAAGAAAGTTGAATCAAGACAAAGTGTGTCTCCCTACAACCTCAGGGAGATTGAACCAAAGACTCAACTTCTAAATTGACCTTTATAGTGTGCTAAAACATGTGTTCCTAAAGCTCAGAGTTATATTTTATTCCTGAGAAGGTGTCATTTGAATAAAATAATATAAAGATGCATATATACTGATAATTTTGTGATTTATGTATTTGATATTGCACTTAATAGAAGGACAAATTTGTTCACACATGAGGATATGTCCTGGCATCTTTATAAATAAGGGTATCTGTGCAGTCTAAGTTTTTGGTTTGTAACACATAATCACTATCTTTCATTGTATTCTTACTACAGCCAAGTGGTTTACAAATATTTAATGGTAGAACTGGAGTAGTATAGAGTTTATGAATATGGTCTTTGAGGTAAGATGTGAATTCCAGTTCCAATACTGGAATTTATTACTTGTGTGGAAAGTTATTAAATTTTCTGAGCACAGATTATTTTTGTCTGTAAAAAGAGAATAACAGTATATTCCTTTAAAATTATTATGAGGTTAATTGATATCACTACATAAAAACACATATATAATATGCAATATATATATGTATATAACATGTATTTTATAGATAGATAGATAAACCTGGTATAGTTTTTTGTCAGTCTTTGCTTTATTTTTGTGTTCCAAGCACCTGTATTCTGAGAGTTTTGAAATTTGGCTAATGTCAGCAACTGGGTTGCAGAAATCCAAGCCCAGTTCTTTCCAACTCAAATGCCATAATCTTTCTGATACACCATACTATTCTGTATTACAGTGACTTCTCTCCCTAGCAGCAGAATGGCAAAGCAGTATACTGATGGTGACTATTCTTTTGTGCCTTGAAGGTCTTTATTATCTCAAAATGTTCTCCCAAATGTTTTCCTATATTCTTTCTCTAAAAAAAATTTTAACACATTTTACTTCATACTGGTTATGAACCAAATTAACCTATAGTCTTAGCCTATGAACCTAATTTCAACTTTAAAAAATTACTCTACAGCTGTAAAGAGAATCTATGTTAGATTTTATTAACTGTATAAGGCACAAAAGATTCATTCCTTAGGGAAAACAATGTGAGAGTTCATTTCAATACCCGAAATATATATAGGCCTTTTCAGGCTGAATTTTTAAAGAAAGAAGGAAATATTACTATAGTTAATACAAGGGACTCTGTGCTATAGTGCCCACCACCATCATCATCATCATCATCATCATCACCACCACCATTGCTATTTAAACAACAGTTCCAACTTGAAGTAATTAATCAATTGTGCAGTGTGTGTCGAAAGTAATTTGTTACTAAAAATAGTTCAAGTACTCATGTTTTCAAATGTTTTACTTTTTAAATGAAAGTTATTTTTAAAATTAGATGTAATTTCACATTATCCTAGTAATCATATCATTGTCCCTTATTTGTGTGAGTGGCAATTCTGTATGTAATTCAGCCTTCTTCGGTGAGAAAGAGGCTGGGTTATATATAGAAAAAATCAGAGATATATACAAAAAAGTGAGTTTTTTATATGAATGCCACCTGTTTGGTTTCTATCAGAAAAAAAAAAAAAAAACAAGTGAAATAATTTTGGGTCACAACCATGTGCTGAAATTTAAAGTAGATGGAACCATTTTTATTATATAAACTTTATATCTATAGACACACACATACAGGAATGTTGTGAATATTGAGGGATAGCTCAGTATCTTTGAAGAAAGCAGAAAAAAAGTCATGTATTTTCAGGATTGGTGAAAATAATTAATATTAAAAATGGTATTAGAAATTATTTTAGCTATGCCACACATTTAAGGGCATAATAATTTCACATTGACTATAGAATATTTTTGAAATAAATTAAGAATAAATGCTGACATTCAAGACTGGGAAATAAAATTATTATTTGCCAGTTTGACTTCTTTATTTTGCATTACTTAATTATGATGTTCCCAAATAGGAGCTATGTTTATTCCTGACACTTTGTTTTTTGTTTTACAGTATATGATTGTAAAGGTATTTTGCCAAGTTTTTACTTTATAAATACTGCCTATCTGATGCTATCCAGTGTGTACTGTAACATTTAAGAAAATTAGTTACATTAGAAAATGTGATAATAAATGAAAAATCAAACTCCTTTTTCTGAGGTTATTTATTAATGATTCTTATTTATTTATATTCTAGAACACAAATCAATTTCACAGTGGCTATTGATTTTACAGCATCAAATGGTAAGTATTATAACTGTCCCCTAATAAAAATGACCAACAATTAAGTGAAAAATAAATGTTTATTTTCATGTTTAGATATTTTATTCCTACATTTTCATACTTTTAAAGCTTTTCATATAAAAATCAGATAATTATTTTAATGTTATGAATTAATTCAAGTATACAAAAGACTATAAGAAATAAAGGTGCATAGTGGTCCTATTCAAATGTATTAAATATTGCAATATTATTATTTTTGTTTCATGTACCTTATAAAAGTTTAGATCTAGTTAATCCCATTGTGTGCTGCTGCCATATTTCTTCTACCCTCTCTTTTTCTCCATATAAAACTACAATCTGAAGTGTCTGTGAATTATAATCCTCATTTTTATAGTACTTTTGTGTGCCTTAATTTATATAATTTACATAAATGTAATCCAAGTACATGTATCTTATGTACTTGATAAAGTACACAATTAAATACAATGAATTAAATAAGTACATGTGTTTCATTTTTATTATTTATTTAAAAGAATTATTTATATTAATTTATATTTATATTTAATTAATTTGGAGGGACTTTCATATAATGTCCCATGTATAGATATTCATAATTTGTATATCAGACATTTTAAGACAGAAAATACAGTGGGCTTTTAATTTTATTTTGAAGTAACTTTGTTTCAAACAGAACCATCATTTGAAATAAGTTATGTATTATAAGAACATAAATATCATTATTTAACTTTTACCATCAGTTTACATTTATCTGCTTTGTTTTGTTTTTTTTCAAATTTCTTATTGTGTTATAGCTTTCACATTATATTTCCTTTATCTCACACATCTCTCACATTCATTCACATTTCACAAAGTAATGGAATTTTTAGTTAAGAAAACCTTAGTAGTAACATACTGAAACTGTTCTCTTATACATATGAGAAAACTAAGACTCAGAAAGTCTTTTTACTAATAAATACATCTTGACTTGCTTGTACTAGAGTTAGGAAAAGAGATGAGAAGACCAAACTCTAATTCAGTTCACCTTTGACTACATATTAAGTTTTATTCTCCAACATTATTGAAACTATTAAAATCAAGTTATAATTTTTACTCATGTGTTTTATTCGGTGAAATATGGAACATAAAAAATAGTGCATAAAAGCCAAGTAGTTTAAAGTGCTAACATTTGTTCACTGATAAACATTAGCACCAACCCAGAATGAAAGAAAATATTTGCAAATCATATCTCATAGGAGACTTGTACCTAGAATGTATAAAGAACTCTTACAGTTCATAGAAAGACAACCCAAATAAAAACTAGAATATATATTTTTTCAAAGATATATAAATGACAGGTAAACACATGAAAATATATTAGGCACACTTAGAGAACAAGAAATGCAAATCAAAATCATATTGAGATACTATTTCACACCCACTAGGATGGCTATAATCCAAAAATTGAGTAACAACCAGTGTTGGTGAGGATGCAGAGAAATTAGAACCTTCATACATGGCTGGTGAGAACGTAAAATGGCACAGCCACTTAGGAAAGCACTTAGGCAGTTCCTCTGGTTGCTACAGAGTTATCCTATGACTGCAGTTCCATTCCTAGATATATGAAGAAGAAAGATGAAACCATATTTTCACACAAAAACTTGTACATGAAACTTACAGCAGCATAATAGCAAAACTGTGGAAACAATCCAAATGTCCATCAACTCATAAATGAATTAAAAATATTTTGGTTCATTCAATACAGTGGAATCCTATTCAGCAATAGACTATAATGAAATATGAAGTACTGAAACATGGTACAACACAGATAAACTTTAAAATCACTATGCCAAGTGAATGAAGCTTGTAACAAAAGACCACATACTATGCGATTCTATTTATATGAAATGTCTAGAATAATCAATAGAGACAGAAGGTTGATTAGTGTAGGGCTGGGCTGGATTGAATGATAAGGGAATGATATTGAAAAAATACAGGGTTTCTTCTTGAGGTGATGAAAATATCCCAAAATTGGCAGTAGTAATAGAAATACGTATCTGTGAATATAATTAAAACCATTAAATTACACAATTTAAATGAGTGAATTGTTAGTTATATTAATTGTACCTCAATAAAGCTTTTGTAAAAAGTCTATCCAAGTATAATTTATTTTTTGCAAATGCATAATGAACTCTCTAAAACAAAATCAGATGTAAGTTTGATAATATTTAGGGTTTAAAATATTACAAAATCTAAAAAGTGGGTATAATAAAAGTACCCATAAATTTGTTGAAAAAGGATTGAGATATGAAGTAAGGTATTCAATACATAGTAGATTCCATGCTATATAAATATTATTGTTATTAGTTGGGCCCAGTGTTACCAACCTAATGGATGTTCATTCTCATATGTGAGAATGAACACATATATCTCACAGATGTATATATAGTTCCAGATGTAGAAGTGGTACAAACATGGTTTCAGATTCAAGGAACTGAGAGTCAGTTTGTCAATTTTTAACTGCTGGTTTTGTGGTGTAGGACATAAGAGCCATAAGAGTAGGAGAGGACAGTAAGGTCTGGAATGAACAAGCAAGTCTGTCTGGTGTATAACAGGCAAAAGCTGGAGGAAAATATTAAATTTCAAGGACAAGGTGGTAACTTGAGAGGTAGAGATAGGAAGAAAGATATCAGCAGTCCAGTGAAGAGACTGGTCTGAATGAAGATGCTAGCAAGAGAAAGGCAACATTTTTGAGTGGGTAGGATTGGACCCTCCTGTGCATGACAGGTAAAGATGGTTAGATGTGCTGGAGTATTAGTGGCATTTTAATTTTAACTTTAAGCTATGGTTTTCTTAGTGAAACAGAATTCTTTGCATTATTGCAACCATTGGAAACAACTCTTCATATATGTGAGAGTTGTGTTAAATAAGTCAAGTAATGGTATTGCTTATCTGTGGCTCCAGTAGCCTTTTATCCAAGTGACAAAAGTCCTACTTTAGAATAAAGTGTCAAAAAAATAAAATTGTACCAGACAAGTTAAATGGGCAAGGAAGATTTTTTCAGGACTATTGCAATAGAGATCGAAGTTACTGCAATAGAAGAGAGAAATTGAACTCAACTCCTCTAAAACAAAAAAGGTGGGAGGGATTTAAGTGCTGTGGGAAACTAGTAGAAAAGTACTGGGAGACATTATAAAAGGAAGCTTGGTCTGTGTGATTAGGCCATCTGTGTTGCTAGTTAATATTTACTGAAGTCCCTCCCACAGAGACTGGTCAATAGGGATGCTGTCTTTCCTGATGATGACATTTCAAAGGACTGTCTTCCAGGTACTTGAGAAAAGCATTCCTGAGTTATAAAAGGTTTACGTCTCAAAGGGGCAGAGAAAGAATTTACAATTTTAAGTTATCTAACCTGAAGCTCTAAGAAAAGGGAGCTTAGGGGTCTATCTATAGTCAGGAGAAATCTGTCCCAAGTTTTGTCAAGCTGAGGGAAACATTTCAGATCATTTTGGTCAGAAGACACTGTTTTAGAAATTACGTCATATAGAACCAGCCCTTGAATGCTGATAACCCTTTGGAAACACAAATACATTTATACAGTACATTATTTTTAGAACAAAAATGTTCTGAGTGCAATACTATGTATATATTATAAACCAAGGGGTTTATTTTGTTGCTCTCTGGATCTCAAGTACTTATTATCATTATTTTTCCTTATCAGGAAAGAACTGCACCCCGAGGCTTTTCTTCAGGCAATGTTTTAATGTAGAATTGAACTTTATGTGTTATTACAAGTTCCATTTACCTTTCCATTTTCACTTAAGAAACTAAATGGACTTTTCAGGCTGCCTGGTGCTGGTAATTAGGGCAACTCAATGTGAATCTTCACGTGTTGGAGTGGCAGCACATAGACTCCTTTCTCTCTCAAATTGTCTCTATTCAAATGGAACATCCCACATAGTATAAGCAGATTGAAAATTGAGAATCTTGTGGACAACCCGGACATTAATAATAGCAGCAGTTAAACCTTACATTTCTATGGTGCTTTATTATTTTCAATCACTCCACACACATAATCTCATTTTGTCCTCCCCGTATGCACTGTGGTAGGATTTGTTGCAGGCATGTTATAGATGTTGTACTGCAAATGGCAAGACTCAATTTTGGGCCTTCTGTCTCCTAGGTTAATGTCTGGTTAGAAACTCTGAATAATTTTTCAAATCTAGGTATTTAATTAGCTTGAATTAAAAAATCACCATGCTCTCCTTTTTAAAAGTGATCTTGGGATATTTCTCAAATATTCAATTTATGTCTGCGTAAGCAATAATACAAACAGAGCCACTTTAAAATGTAGTCAGAGCTGTCACGCCAGAGTACCACCTTGCACATCTTACGCCTTAAATCTTTGGAATGTTAAAAACAGGGCAAAATAACCTTTGGAATTGGCCTAGGGCAACATTGTGCCCCAAAGAACTGTTTATAAAGATAACCCAAAAGCAGTTAACTACTAGACCTATGACTACTGGACTGAAATTAAAAACATTGCTTAAAATGAATATCACTATGTCACATTGTTTGCACCAACAGAAACACTTGCCTTCTGTTGATGTTAATTGTTCACCTTCCCCTTTCATAAATAAATACCCATTGCCTTTGTCTCCTAATCAATGTATTATTTGAACTTCTGCCCAAATTAATGATTCCCAAATAGCTATTCTTATTGGTCTTCAATAAATGCTTGTTGCCTCTCACTTTGAAAGATCTTTTTATTTTTGGGTTAACCCTTGTGGCTCAACTTTAGGAATACCTCATAATTTTTCAAGCCCATTTAATCAGTTAGGTCCTCTGATTATAGGCAAAAGGACTCAAGCTAAAGACAAATGATTTTTTTAAAAATAAATATTACAATAAAATAAGATTAGCAAAAGTGCTTTTATATTTCTGGAATTGAAGCTCAAGAATAGCCTATGGCATTGACAAGGAGGAATGATTTCTGAAAAAAATCTGCCTATATGTTGGCAGGTCTCTGCGAAATTTTCTGCAGGTCTGGCCCTATAGGATAAATATTTCTGTGTGAATATCTATTTTAAAAAACTATTTGCCACATAATGGATGGAGGCATTAATATATAATTTTAAATATTTCATTCTGAAATAGATACTTTAAAAAGTTGTCAAAAAATACTTTTTTTTTTTTTTTGCTTTTTGGTATGTGGGTAGCTCCCTGACCAGGAATCGAACCCAGGCCGCAGCACTGACAGCACCAACGCCGAAGCCTTAAGCCACTACACCATCAGGGAACTCCCCAAAAAATACATCTTTAATCTGATTATTCATGTTTGAAATATTTTTCTCTCATCAGGCAACCCTGCCCAGCCCACTTCTCTCCACTACATGAATCCTTACCAACTGAATGCCTACGGTATGGCACTGAAAGCAGTGGGAGAAATTGTTCAAGATTACGACAGTGACAAAATGTTCCCAGCTCTAGGATTCGGTGCAAAACTGCCTCCTGATGGAAGGATATCACATGAGTTCGCTTTGGTAAGAATACATCACAAGGATTTGATATTTTGAAAAAATATGTTGGATTTTTAAATATTGGTTTGCCACTTACGCTTTAGTCAATTATGTAGCAAGCTTTTGTGACTGTAGACTCAGCTTAATTTTGTGAAATGATGGATTTAGGAGTGTGGTATTAATGGGGGAAAAAGACAGTTAAATAGATTAGCAGTAAATCTACCTACTGTGCCTCTGGGTTATAAATAGGGAGTCTATTCTGGTTATCTATTGCTTCATAACAAAACTCCCTAGAAGTTAGAGATGTAAACCAACACCATCCCATTGTGTTCATGATGTATGTGTCAGAAATGCAAGGAGAATACAATGGGGAATGCTGTGTGTGTGAGAGAGAGAGAGAGAGAGAGAGGTCTGAGGCCTCACCTGGGATGGCTTGAATGGCTAGAGATGGCTGGAATTGTTCTGCTGGGGCCACATATCCAGGCTTGATTCAGGCTGTCAGTTGGATTCCGCGGTTCTCCTTGTCATGTCTCCTAGGGATAGCATGCCACCTAAGACAGCTTCTTTGTTTATGTCTGAACCAGGATGGCTGAAATACCTGGGATGTTTGGATATCTTCCCCTCTTTCTACATACAACTTGTCCATGAGGTTATTATGGGCTTCATCACATTGTGTGGTGGTCTCATGGTAATCAGATTCCTTACATGACATCCAGCTTCCGCAGAGTGAATGCTATGAAAAACTGGGGCAGGGGTTGTAGGGCTCTTTATGAAGTCTGACAATTAAGTTCACAAACTCATCCTAGAAAAAGTGCTACACACCTCATTGCTGAATATCACTATGGTCACCTTCAAAGTACTCCCCTTGGGAAACTATACACTGACACCAGTGCCTAGTCCACTCTCCAAAGAAATTTTGGAATTCTTTTTCTGGAATGGCCATCTGAGCTGTCTGTCATTGCACTGCTCTTGATGTCCTGAATGTCATAAAAATGTCTTCCTTTCAATATTTTCTTTATCTTTGGGTAAAGAAAAGAGTCATTGGGGGCCAGATCAGGTGAGTGGGGAGGGTATTCCAATACTGTTATTTGTTTACTGGCTAAAAATTCCCTCACAGACAGTGCTGTGTGAGCTGGTACATTGTGATGCAAGAGCCACGAGTTGTTGGTGAAAAGTTCAGGTCATTTTTGTTTACTTTTTTATGCAAACTTTTCAGCACTTCCAAATAGTAAACTTGGTTGACTGTTTGTCCAGTTGTTACAAATTCATAATGGACAATCCATCTGATATCAAAAAAGTTTAGCCACATCATTTTGACTCCTGATTTGGACTGATGGAATCTTTTTGGTCATGGAGAATTGGCTAACTTCCATTGTGCACTTTGACGCTTTGTTTTAGGGTTGTATTGGTACACCCATGTTTCATCACCAATTATAGCATGGCCCAAAACATCATCTTGCCTCTCCAAAAGGTCTTGACAAACTTTGACTCTCCTTTGCTTTTGTTAATCAGTGAGCTCCTTCAGGATCATTTTTGTACACGCCTTTCTCCTGCCACAATTTTCAGCTAAGATTTTCCTGTTTCTCTATCAATGTTTACTTGGTGTGCTCTGCTTTTCACAGTCAGCCAATGATTTTGACACACAATTCAACAAATTTTTGCAATGTTTACCTCAGTTCTTCTCATTACTGGCTGCCCTGACCTCTCTTCATCAATGACGCTTTCTCATCCCTCAGAAAAACATTTAATCCATTCGTACACTGCTGTTTTCTTCATGGCATTATTCTCATGAACTTGGACTAACATGTCCCTGATTTCAGTTCTCTTGCCAGGTTTAACGAGAAATTTAATGTTTGTTCATTGCTCTAATTCAAGCTCTGATATTTTTGAGACAGCACACAAAAACACGTAACAACAATAATGAACACCACCACTCAATAAGATACCAACACACATGGACACGAGCTATCATTTTGTAAAAAATCCAGATTTTCTTGATAGACGTGCCTCCCTAGTTGTTTACGTGTGTAGCAGGTAGATAACGTTTCTTAGTCCCAATATTTTCATAATTTGTTGTTTTTATTCTTATTGCAAAAGCAATGCATAGTCATGATAGGAATTTTTAAGTTCTGCAAGAAAAATAGACAGAAATAAAGAATAATACTGTCCTTTATTAAGTAATTAGTGAGTATTGATCTAAGTATTTTTTACTCATTCTCTTTTTTAATTTTCATAACATTCCTTTGGGGTAGGCATATCACGTTGCAGCACTCTAACGAGTGCCCCTCACATTGAATACAGTAAGAAGAGTGTACTCAAGAGTTCTAACTCAGCTCAGAGGCTCACCAGGGTCCCAAAGGACTGGACTTGAACCCAGATCAGTCTTATTTTAGAATACATGCTCTTAACCACCACTAACTCTCATTTTATTAAAATACCTATAAGACTGCTGCTTGGAAATGTGCTTTATTAACACTATATAAAGTTCCAGAAGCTTGTGATATTTTATTTTTCTTAAATATAAACATATTTTAATACTTTTATTTCTGTACTTATCCTTGCTTTTCTATTTCATCATGCACACGATTTCAGAAAAGTTTGCTGGAGGGTTTAATTCTTTCTTCCATGAAATAGCCCACATGCCACACTCCTAATGTCATATAAAAATGAGTATCTGTTGCGATTTTTGTTTTGTCTTAGAGAATTAAAATCTCCCAGAAACTTATAAGACCATGAAAATCACTCATGTGATCCTAAGTCTCAAGTGCCTCAGGAAAAAGGTCATGAGCTATTTTAAGCCTAAGAAAAGGGATAATTTTTCAAAACTAAATGCGGTTTATTAATTTGCCTTCCATAAGTTTCTTCTCACCCTTATGTATGATTTTTTTTCTCTCCCCATCTACTCCTCTTCTTTTCTGCCTTTTCTACTTCCACAGTCATCCTTGTAACCAAACCTATGCAAATATATACTGTTAAAGAAGGCTTTTTTCTTACTTGCACCTTAAATGGTTCTTTCAACCCAACTCAAACACTTATAGGTTAGAATCACACCCCTTTAAATTTATGAAAAAATAGTCTCCCAAATGGATAATGAAAACAACAATCATGATGTTGATGATAATAATGATAATAATGCTTCCACTTTAATATTACTTAATTGTTATTTCAAAGCATTTTTGTTTCCTTGGAAAACTAAGGCAGACAAGGGTTAAGTAGGTCTTCAGTGAGATAGCATGAGACTTGATTTCTCCTGAAGTATTCTGTATTAACCTTATCCTAAATAATGGCAATATATATCCTATAAGTTTAAAAGTTGCAAATACAAAAACTTCAGATCGTGTGTCAATCTGCACTTAATGTATTACATAATGTTAACAAGCTCCCATGTTTCCATGGTAAGAACTTGTGATATGTATTCACAACTATTAATCTATTTGTCAAATAATCTTTCAGATGACAAGGGAGACCTTTAAAAAATTAAATAATCCCTAGTTGGTGTTTTAGCTTAGCTTAAATGCTGAAATTGAGCTTTGCTGAATCAAAACGATCTCAGGTAAACCCTAGCTTTTAATGTGAAATGTGAAGAAGAATTAATGTAGTCACAAAAGAACAGGGTTAGGAAAGGAGAGCAAACAGGAGGAGGAGGGGAGAGAAGGGAGGGAAGAGGAGAGGGGAAGGGAAGAGAGGGGAGAGGGGAGGGGAGGGCGCGGAGGGGAAGAGAGCAGAGGAGAGAAGAGGAGAGGAGCGATGTCCCAGTATTACCATGCTACTAGCACTTCAGGCTGTGAAAATGTTGTCACTGCTCTTCTCTCATGATTCTTGGTGACTCCTTATGGTGTTATAACTGAAAATACAATAGTGCAGGGCTTTAGAGGAAGTATTTCTAGTGGGCATGTGCCAATGATCCTTAAAAAGAGACCTTCAGCATTGATCAATAGAGAAATGCCACACCTGCCTAAGTGATTTCTCCTACTAAATTATCTAAAAGCATTTGCATACTTTTCACTTATTTTGGCATTTATAAGACTCTATGCAATGTAATATTTATGTGTATGCCTTTTCTTTCCACTAGGTGCTAACAGTGTAACCACTAAGGGTCTTTAACGCTGTATGCACAGAACGGCAGCTCAATACACGTTTGTTTATTGAGTTCTCTCAGCTTTTCCCCACAGTAAGCGATCAATCTCTGGGCAGCAACGGTTAACATTTCAAAGAGTAAAGCAACAACAGCTCCTGAGAGTTTCTCTTCAGTAGCATTTTGTCAGCATGTTAGCCCTGCTGAAAAGTATGATAGGCTGTCGATAACAATAGACTATCAGCTTCTTACCCAGAACTGGATCTCACTTCCCAATTACAATCCCTCATGGAGCCAAATGGAGGGAAAGTGGGTGAAAGCTGGACATCCCTCCCCACTTAAGTCTGTGCAATGGGATTATTACTCATTTTGAATTCTGTTCTATATATTTCTATGTGTTGCACAAATTAACATTCATTATTTTAATACATAGAACAGGTTGTTAGTTAAAAGGGAAATATAAAATAGAACATCCATTGACATCTTCATTGCTATAAAACAAAATTCAATGCTCTTTATTTCAAAATGTCCTGGGATTGTGTGTGTGTGTGTGTGTGTGTGTGTGTGTGTGCTGAATCCACATATAAGCTTATTTTAATTTGTTTTAATAAACAAAAATGAATGCCCAGCATAATTACTTTAAGAAATGAGTTTTTAAAAAGATTTAAAAATCTTTTTATAGCTCATTGCAACTTTGTTATTAAGAGGAAAATCTAATTTTAATTGTTGTAAATTAAAATAATCCTGATATAATGCAAAGCATATACTTAAAAGAATGTATAATTTTGTAGTTAAGTATTCTTATATAATACATTTTTTATGCCAAAAATCAATACTAATTTATTATTTCAATTAGCTTCATATGTATCAAGAGAAAAAAACACCATAAAATTTTACTTTAAGGTTAAATAAGTCAGCACAGATTAATATCAAAACCAACCATTAACTGCTTTGTACTAAATACTAAATTTATACATTTTAATTTCAATCAGTTGATGTAACCAATTTTATAATATAAAGGAATTTTATTATTTTTATGTTTTAAAAAATTGAATCAGGGTTAATTACTGAAAAGTTTGAAAAAAAACAAAAACTAAACTAAAAGGAAAAAGTGGGTATGAATCCCTTTCACACAAATGGCAAAATTGAAGTTGTTGGTAACATCTGGCTTAGTTTCCTAAAATTCCAGTCTTTCAAAATTCATAGGACTTCATACCATGGTGGCACGGGGATGGTTAAGAGATTAGGCTCTGGAGTTAGACTGTGTGAGTTCAAATACTAACTCTTTCACTGTTCAATGACTTTTGGGCAAAGCAAGGATCTCAGTACCTGAGATTCTTCAGCTATAAAGTGGGGATAATGACGGTGTTTTATCTACCTTTTTAGGGGATGTTATTAAAAACTATATAATGTATGTAAATATTTTCAGATAAAGCTTGGTTTATAGAAGTCAACAAATTTTAGTTATAAAATAACAGCTATTTATGATTGTTCAGATAAAAACATACATGCTAAAATTATTACTATGTTTAAGCCTTTTTACTGTGTTAATTGTCTTTTTTTTCAAAATGTGTCAAAAAAAACCACAAAAAGCAATAAATTGATATTTGGACTATTTTCTGCATTTAATAACATTTTGAGCTGCTTTGTATATAAATGACATTGTTTTTATTTTAAACTTCTGTTATATGGTAATAAGTATACCATTTTATTGAATTTTAGCAAAAAATACACAAAACATACTAAGTGGCATCAATCAGATTTAAATACACATTAATTAGAATCTAATGGCATTGATCACATAAAAATTTATTACAAAATATTACACAACATGGCATACAAAACATCTTTGTTGTTGATAGTGCAAGAGACAGGAAAACATATTTAAAGATCTTGTAAATGGAGAAAAGTCCTTGAAACAGTTTCACACTGAATTACAATTTTATAATTACAGTATTTATATTTTTAACTAAATACAGTTAAAGTGGTACATTTTATTAAAATAAATGATTACATTTTAAAGTATAAAAATTCCCTGTTGTCATTATTCTTAAAAAACACAAAAATATAGAAAAATGTACCTCTGCTTTCCTAAACTTCCTTTCTGGATCACTGACAGGAGTTTTTATATTTTACCTTTGAGTGATCATTCTCAAAACAAGGAATGACACACATTTCTGCATTTCCAGGACACAGAGCACACTAATACATGGTTTGTTTTCACTTGCAAACATTCCCCTTTTTTGCACCCTGTGAGGTTATAATGCTGCACATTTTGAACTCGTGGGGTAAACTCTTAACACCGCAGTCAGTGGATGGAAATACTCATTCGGATATAGCTGAACATTGCAGCAAAATAGTTAAACATAGTCATTTCCCTTCGTGTTTTAAAATATATCTACACGTTTTATTTAGATTCCCCCTTTCAAGAGGTAGAACCTCATTCCCCTTGAAGTGTGGGCTACACTGAGTGACTCATTTTTAGCAAATAGATTAAAGTAGAAATAATGCAACTTGTGAGAGCAGCTTATAAAGGCTTGGGACTTGTTTGTCGCTCTCTCTTGGCCTGTTCATTTTGGGAAAGTTAACTGCCTCATTGTAGGGGCGCTCATCAGCCCTATGGAGCGTCCTGTTGGCCCCCTCTCAACAACCCTGTAAGGGAGTCTTCCTGGAAACAGAGCCTGCAGCTCTGGTCAGGCTTTCACATGCCCAGGTCTGCATCTTGACTGAAAAGTCCTGAGAAATTCTGTGTAAGAACCACCTGGCTCAGCTCCTCCTGCTTTCCTGACACCATAAAAAAAATGTGTGAGATGATAAATGCTTAGGGTGAGAAGTCACTGACTTTGTGAGTATTTGCTACATAACAATAGATAACTAATACACCCCCTTTTTTTGTGGAATCTGGATGAGGAGAATTAAACCTAATAGTAACAGAGCATTCAAGCTATGACAAAGTGAGACCAGGTCTCCAGGTTTAAAGTTTCCCTTCTAGGTGCTGTTTTTCAGAATAAGAACTCCTTGGTGTGAAGCTCTATTTCCCTTGAGCAACATGGATATGTTTCTTTGATTTCCTTTACCTTGTCTTGATATTTCTCACTTCAGATTACATTCCCTCTGACACCTTCTCCAGTTGGGGTTATCAAGCCTGACCTGAAAATGTGTCTGTGGCAGACATTTTACATTTTCTCTTCTATAGGTTGAATCTAAATGAATAACATTTTATTTTTAACTTTAAAACATTGCTGCAGAAACTTGGAAAAGGCAGACTACTTTAAAACGTGAAATAAAAGTGACCAATTATATAACCACTTAGAGTTAACCAGTCAGTATTTTATTTACTTTTTTTCGGGGTCATTGTTTTCATCCCTACATGTGCAAAGACCTGTGTAAAATTAAGGCACTATTATTTGCAGAATGTTGTGACATTCAGCTTCTCAAGATTATTTAGTTTTCTCTTGCCCTCTTTTTGAAGAGTATCCATTTTAATGATGGCACATTATATCACCACTTGTGTAATACATTGTAATCTGTTGTTGATCACTTAAATTTTTTGGTATGGTAAATATATAAATGAGCGTTCTTCCAGAAATTCTCCCTGAGTATCAATGTTTACAATTCTTTTTCAGTTGATCTTTATAGACACAATTAATTTTTTACTGATTTTTGCCTACAACGTTCCACAGAATGGAAATCCTCAAAACCCCTACTGTGATGGCATTGAAGGCGTCATGGAGGCGTATTATAGGAGTCTGAAATCTGTACAACTGTATGGGCCAACGAACTTTGCTCCTGTAATTAACCATGTAGCAAGGTAAGTGGAAGTACACAAGATAGTTATTTTATGTACTGGACCATAGTAAAACCATAGTATTATTGTTATCATGACCCCACAGACGAAACTTGTTTTTCCTCATTTACCTCCAAGAAAGTGAGGAATAGGATATGCATTCAGTAGAAGTCATCTCCAATCAGCTGTCATGATACTTTGTGAAAAATTTACATCAAAATCTCAAGTGAAGAAACATACACTGGGTTATAATAGGACCTGTATTTGTTCAGCCAAATAAATTTTTTTTTCTTTGAAAAGGCATCCATGATCTCAGCTGTGTTATTCATATCTAATAACACATTCCATACTAGCATAGAAGTAAGAAGAAACTGAACTCCATGAAAATGACCAAGGCCCGCCCTTCAGTGTATATAGGGCACATTATTTTCACCTCTCTGAAATTAATCTAATAATCTAATCTATAAATTCTCAGAGCTCTACCTGTATATAATACAGAGTATTGAGCTCAAAGTATAATTGCTTACGATTCCAAGTACCCAATCTGAAAAAAAAATTAATGTAAAAATCTATGTGTATTTGCTTATCATTTTCTTCATTAGGGAATAAACAAATTAGATAGCACTTAAACCTCTAAAATGTTGGGCTGACCCAGTTGCAAATCTTGTGAAACCTTGCCTTATTTTTAGATAATCACAAAAGTATAGCCCTTGTATCTTTCCTAATATGTAGCCAGCACTTGAAAAATTACTGCATTCAGATTGGTTTATTAATGCAGAAAGGTAATATGAAACCTCAGTTCTCTGAGGTACATTACCATGTTACTGTTAGACATCTTGAACATCTTAATGTGTTCTACTTTCCATTATCTGGGACATAGACAAGATGCTAAAATACCCCTGCACTCAGGGCTAACCCCAGTGGAACTCTCCTGTGGAACTCCACCTTGGGTTGACAATGATATATTGATGACCATTCTCTGAGTGTGACCCTTTAACTCAGGTTTTTCAAACATTTTCGTCCACAAATCTATTCTAAGTTATAAATTGTACATCTCAACTCTGGACAAACACAACTTAAAAAAAAATTATTTTTATGATATAGTACTTATTCTTATCTCATATTTTCATGGTATCTAATTCTTTCCTAGCACTTTTTTTAAATGCAAGACTTGACCCACAAAATTCATTTCAAAATCTCCTAGTGGTTCATTACCTGTAATTTGAAAAACACATTTTAGCTTATTATAGTAGCCTATATGTGTAGTGTTAACTGCCCTCCATTTTCTTAATATTTTTGATGGCTATTAAATAAGACAGAATTAAAACAATATTAATGCAAGATAAATTATAGTCAACTCAGTTTCACACACTATCATGCAGATCACTGCTCTTTATACCAAAATAAGAAAAAAAAAAATGACAGGACTTACTTTGTGTGAACTCATGCTGGTTATTATAGATATTCTTATCAGTGCTTACCAATTAATTTTGTGTTTATTTTTTGTCCTGGTATGTGTCTACTATAAAAGTTAAACTTTTAGATATAAAATTTCTTAGTGCATTTCTGTGTACCATTTAAATTACAGGCTCCATGCAGCTTTCTTATCATTTTTTCTATTTTATCCAGCATTTTTAAAATTCTCAAATGTAAGGATAGTTGCCAGCTAATATTTTCATACTCTTTGACAATAATTTATCATCTACTAATTCTTTACTGATTTTTTTTTTTTAATGAGAGGAAATAAGAAACTCAGGAAGACACTAATTTCAGGGAAATTTCACTAATTTCCTTCTAATACAATTTGAAGCTCCATGTATCTATTTCTTATTATGACTTTGTATAAGAAATGTCTGTCTTTATTATCTTCATGAGTTTTGTTTAATTTTAATTTTAAGCATTTATTCAGACAGATGATTTTTGTCTGACCCAAAATTATCACCTCACAAAATTGTCAACTAAAAGACAAGTTACTATTTGTTTCTAAATCTAAAAGTGCCATAGTTACAGTGTGTATAACCTCTATTTATATAAAATTCCTTGTGCACTTCGTAACTCAAATGCATTTCAGCTGTACTTCACCATGCCCATCATATAGGAGGGAAGTACTTACAAAATATCTAATAAATAAGTTCTGATTATGTTATAATATTTGTCATTAAAAATTATTTTCTGGAAAATCTAAAGCACATATATATCCATACTTTCTTATTTGCTTGATTTTGTTTCTCTTTAAAAAAGTGTATTTTCTTTATTGATAAAAGCTTAGTTATTTATAATACTTTGATATAAGCATCTTGACAAATGCTTAATCTTATTCTTTTTAAAAATAATTTTAAGCACATGGTTATTTCTAGTACTAAAATCTATGTCATAAAACTATTGGCTTTTAAGATAATGTTAATGAGATAGCAGTACTATAAAATAGTCAAGACTCAAGGCATTAGGTTTGCAAAACTTGGAGGTTTTTGTGCTATTCTGAGACTTTCCAACACCCTGCCTCTAATTTCCCGTTTCCCCAGTCCTTGTTTCATAGAGTTGTCCAGGGAACAGCATTTCAAATAACGTGAAAAATCCTACTCACCATCTGTTAAAGTCTTGCCACGAATTTAAGTTCAAACAGTTTAGTTTGGTATTCAAGAACTTCCAATGTTCAGGTACCACTTACCCGTCGAACCTCATTGTCCTCCACACTCTCTGCAATGCATTGCACTTTAATCATAGAGAATTGCAGTTGTGGTCTGTGATGTCATTCCGTGTATACCTCTATTGCAGCACTCGCTAATTTGATACTACTCCATTGTTACATATAGATCTTTTCCAAATTAAAGAGAGGATTTGTGATTTAATCTCACAATAGTTTGCCTATACCAAGAAATTCACACCTGTTTGTTTAATTGAATTTCCTGTATACCAGATGTTATGAGTACATTTTGAATAAATTAGGTTATAATAGAAAACTAAAGAAATTTTTAATGGTAATGCTTAGTCATTCTTGATGACCTGTGGCAAGTGTTATTGTGATTGATATTTACTGTACCAGTCAGGGTTCTTAGGGGAAATGGAACCAATAGGATATATAGATAGATAGATAGGTAAACAGATTTATTTATTTTTATTTTTGGGGGGTACCCAAAAAATAAAAATTACTTTTTATGAAGGAATGGTGCAATTGAAAGAGTATAAGTAGAAGATTTGGTATGATAAAGAGATTTATTTTTAAAAATTGGCTTATGCAGTAGTAGCTGCTAGCAAGTCAGAAATTTGTAGGGCAAGCTGGTAGGTTCAAAACTCAGACAGGATTTGATACTGTTGTAATCTTGAGTCAGAATTCCTTTTTCTCTAGAAAACTAGTTTTTGTTAAGGCATGTACAGAACATTCCACTCGACAGTCATAGAATATACATTCTTTTCAAGCACACATGGGATATTTTCTAGGATAGATCACATACTAGGTTACAAACAAGTCTTAACAAATTTAAGAAAATCGAAATCATTCCAACATATCGTTTCTGACCACAGTGGAATAAAAAAACTACAAATTAATAACAAAAGAAATCAGGAATACTCATAAATAAATAGAAACAGCAAACTATCAGTGAAGAAAATTAAGAAAATAATCTCATTTATAATAGCACCAAGAAGAATAAAATACTTAGGAATAGACAAGCAAGGTGGTGACTTTTACGCTGAAAACTCTAAAACATCAATGGGAAAAATTAAAGAAACAAATAAATGAAACCTATCTTCATGGATTGTAAGAATTAATATTGTTAAAATGTCCATGCTATGTAAAGTGTTCTACCGATTCATTGAAATACTTATCAAAATCCCAATGGCATTTATTTTTTTTGCAGAAATAGAAAAAAACAATTCTAAAATTTATATGAAACCACAAAAGATCCCAAAATGGCCATAGCAATCTTGAGCAAGAACTACAAAGCTGGAGGCATAACACTGCTTGATTTTAAAATTTACTACAAAGTTATAGCAATCAAAACAGCAAGGCACTGACATACAATTAAGCAACAGAAAAGAGAATCCAGTAAAAAACTACACATATGCAGTCAATTGATCTTTGACAAGGGTGCCAAGAATATGCAATGGGGGAAATTGGATAACTACATGAAAGAGAATTTATCCTTATCTTGCACCACTCACAAAAATTAACTCAAAATGGATTAAAGAGTTAAATCTAAGACCTGAAATTGTAAAACTCTTGTAAGAATATATAGTTAAACCTTGCTAACATTGGTCTTGGCAATACTTTATTGGGTCTGACACCAAAAGCACAAGGAAGAAAGCAAAATAAATGACCCTACATCAAACTAAAAAAGCTTTCACTCAGCAAAAGAAACCAACAAAATGAAAAGGCAACCCATGGAATGCAAGAAAATATTTGTGAATGATATAGCTGATAATGGGTTCATTTCCAAAATATGTGAATAACTCCTGCAACTCAATAGCAAAAGACAACCTAAATTTTAAAATGGGCAAAGGACTTGCACAGACATTTCTCCAAGGAAGACAGAAATACACGTGACCAACAGATATATGCAAAGATGCTCAACATTGCTAATCAGGAAAATACAAATCAAAACCACCAAGAACTGTCACCTCACACTTGTTAGTACAGCTATTATCAAAAAGTCAAAAGATTAAGTATTAGTAGGGATGTGGAGAAATTAGAACCCTTGTACACTATTGGTGGCAATATAAGTTAGCGTAGCCACTATGTAACACAGTAGATTCCTCGAAAAAATAAATATAGAGCTACCAGCAATCCCATTCTTAGTGTATATCTGAAAGAATTGAAATTAGGATCTTGAAGGATATTTGCAGCATTTTTCACAACAGACCCAAGATATGGTAACAATCCAAATATCAACAAATGAATGAATAAACAAAATGTGGTACTTACATACAATGAGATATTACTCAGCTTTAAAAAAGAAATAAATCTACCATTTGTGACAACATGGACAGACCAGAAGACATTATGCTATGTGAAATAAGTCAGTTGTAGGACAGATGATACTGCATGATAACTCTTAGATGAGCATTTAAAATAGTCAAACCTTTAGAAGTGGACAATGGAATGGTGAATACCAGGGGTTAGGAAAAAAGGTTATGTAGAGTAATTGTTCAATGGGTACAACATTGTACGTGTACGAGATGAGTAAATTCTGAAGCTCTACTGTACAACATAGTGTGTACAGTGAACAATAAGATATTGTGCACTTAAAAATTTACTAAGAGAGCAGATTTTATTTAAGATGTTCTTAACATACATATGCACACAAAGGGACACACAGAAACTTGAAGGTTATGGTTATATTTATTACCTTGATTGTTTCAATGGTAATACAAGTGTATGCATATGTTCAAACTCATCAAGTTGTATAAATTAATTATGTACAGTTTTCTGTATCCCAATTATACCTCAGTAAAGCTGGGGGACAAAAAGACTTGCTAACAACTGAGTGTTTCTCCATGGGTAACTAGAAGCCTTGAAAAAAAAAACATTAAATACCAAAAAAAAAAGAAATAAGTCCATTAAGCTACTTGAAGTAATACTATTTATAAGACTCCATAATACTAAACTTTCTGTATTATTTTGAATAAATCAGGTAGAAATTTGCTATTTTAAGAGTGTCATGTGGAAAGAAAAGCATAACAGCCACACCCTTGTATACATATAAACTTTTCTCACCATTATTTATAGACTTCCATTAATCACATGGAATATAAAACCCTGTCTTTCTCAAGCATAGTCAGAAAGAGATGCTTTTAAGAAAATCTTGGGTATTCAAAAATATAAAAATGAATTTCTGAGAGAGATTATTCAATTTATTTTCTTAAGAAAAAAGTTACATGTAAAATGGAAGAAGAGACTCATATCTTCTTTGGATTTTTTACATTGTGTTACCATCAAATTAATACAAATTGCTTAATGTCTGAGATCAATTGTTCAATATTGTGGGAATATTTTTAATTATATATTATGGAATGAATTCAGCACTATCTTTACAGGGTATGAACAGACCACTTACTGCATGTCTTCGTCAATCTATGATGTTACTATCATTTTATTAGTAACATGAGCAATTTTTAGTTTTTCTAGTCTATGGAAAAGTTGTAAATATTTTTCTTGTTCACATATGGTTGTTAATTCTGCTCTCCAAGAAATAAGTTTTTCCCTGACATATTATGCTATTGATCTGTCCCTGACCTGTTTAAATCTAATTCCTTAGGTTCCTACGGGCTGGGAAAGAATTTCATTGGTAATTAATGGAAGCTTTTTTGAACCAAATTTTTCTGTGATTCACTCAATGATTTTTATAGAAGTAGACCAAAGTCTTATTTACGATGTATCTCCTAAGAGCACCATTACTAGATATTACCTGCATACTAGTTATGTACTAAAGATCATAAAAATTATACTTGCTGAAAATATAATCTAGATACCCACAGTGTACAACATGATGGAAAAAAGAGGTATAATAAAATGTAACATTCGTAAAATTCCTCTGTAAATTACTGAGTGTTATTATGGTGAGAATTATGATAAACTTCAAGTACTAGAGTATGTTATTATATAACCTAATTTTGTCTTTTTTGGGTATAATTCTCCTCATCTTTATCAATTTAACATGTATTAAGAATTTGAAGTATGGATGTGTCAAAAAGCTTTCTTCTGTTGTATTGTTTTATTCAGATGAAATTCACATAACATAAAAGTAATCATTTTGAAGTGTACAGTTCTGTGACATTCAGCACATTCACAATGCCATGCAACTATCACCTCAGTCTATTTCCAAAACAAAAAGCATTTATGATTATTGCTTACACTTATAGAACTGTATTATATACTGAGTACCACACATACAGTTGCTTTATTCAAAGTTGTGTTATCTTGATTTTAAAGGTAAGACAACAAAGTTCAGATAGCTTAAGGAATTTACTTTCATACACGTAATGTACTGTGTAGCCAAGGTGTTTATTTTCAAAAGTTACATCCATTCCACTAAAAATACCTGTATCCAGCTCACCTTTTATTAGTGAGTGAATTTCTCAGGCTCCAGGCATTTCTGTGTGCCAGCATGCAGTGAGGTTGCTGTTATTCTAGTGTTCTATCTCAGGAAGATGTGTATTTGAGAGTTCTCACAGGTTAGGCTCCTAACATATTATTAAATATTTACTTGAGATTAAAAGGTTTGTTGATTATTTTAAATTATACTTAGCAACCAACATGTAGAGAGAAACTGTTTTACAGTCTGTGGTATTCTTTACCTTTTCGTTTCTTTTCAGATATGCCTCTTCTGTAAAGGATGGTTCCCAGTATTTTGTGCTCCTGATTGTGACAGATGGTGTTATCTCAGACATGGCTCAAACTAAGGAGTCTATCGTTAATGTAAGTAGGGGTCATTCAGTCTTGTGATGGCTAAGTGACAGCTTTGTGCTACTCAGGTTGAGACCAGAGTCTAGTTGACTGAACAATGAAACAAAATGCCCATATCTTTGGAGACAGTTGCATTCTTAACATTTTCCAGATAATTCACACCCATTTCTACCATTAATCCAAAAGGACTAAGCCAAGGGTGTGGATAAATAAGTTGTAACAAAACTATCTCCAAAATATAAAAGTAAGATACCACATTTTGCCATGTATAATGCACTTTCTTATATAATGTGCACCCATGGTTTTGGCCCAAACTTTCAGGGAAAAATTCTTTCATTTTAATTTTTTAATTTAAACTTTTATTGGTTTATATGTCAGTACTTGTTTTTAGTATCATAAAGGAATTTTAGCATTTATTTTTTAACATAATTCATATATGGAATATGAAACTGAAAGCAACAAAAAGATAAAAACTCATGGACACAGTCAATAGTTTAGTCGTTATCTGAGGGTAACTAGGAGGAGGGTTAGGGGAGGAAGGAGGGGGAGTCAAATATATAGTGATCGAAGGAGAACTGACTCTGGGTGGTGAGCACATAATGCAGCACGTGGATG
Organism: Lyroderma lyra; assembly: GCA_004026885.1. Classification (NCBI taxonomy): domain Eukaryota; kingdom Metazoa; phylum Chordata; class Mammalia; order Chiroptera; family Megadermatidae; genus Lyroderma; species Lyroderma lyra. The sequence continues at coordinate 98,318 of PVJL010001136.1, read as the reverse complement.
ATGTAGGTGGATTGTACACCTGGAACCTATGTAATTTTTCACTAGCCAGTGTCACCCAATAAATTTTTTAAAAATGATTATTGTATTCCAGGGTATTATTTTGCATACAGATATCGTTACTGATTTCTAGAGTTATACTTTTAACTCATAAATATAAATAAAAGAATTAAAAACATTTATATAGATACAAAATTAGTACTACCCATGTATAATGGTGCATCCTTATTTTTCCCTCACAAATTTGGGCCCAAAAGTGCGCTTTATACATAGTAAAATACGGTAATATCACCACTTCATGTACATGAATGTATTTACCTCCATTAGTTTGATGTACTTTTACATAATTTTATAACTTGTACAGAACACTTCTTAATATTTATATTTCAGCTATAGGACAACTGTGGTAATTCCTAATTCTATAGAACTGGATAGAAACTAGAGTTGATTAAAAAGCCGTTCTCATTATAATTCCTAATTATGTTATTTTAATGATCATTTAATTGATTTTCTTCTTTATTAGACTATAACCTATGAAACCTATGTTTACCAGATTATAATCTATAAAATTTCCTATGTTTTTATTCACCTTTCTATATCCAGGTTTAGTATATGAGCTGCCGAAGCAAGCTCTATATCCAGGTTTAGTGATATTTGGTACAAAAGAGGTATTTAGTAAAAATGGGGCTGCATAAATGAATTGTTTATCATACCTCATAATTATTAATAGCATAGAGGAAATATAATTAGCTATTTGGTGTGAGAAAAGAATAGTAACATGTGGGAAGAAAAATCAAATGCTTTAGGCATGTGCTTAGAAAAAACAAATATAAGAAAGAGGACTAAAGGCTTATATATTTGTTTGTTTATTTTTTAACTAAACACACTGGGATTGAATTTATATTGATTTTGTTTATGTTCTGGTCAGTGACATTAGCATGCAATTTAAAATATGGACTAATAATTTAGGTTTAAACTAACAGGTCATGATGCACTGAGGAACGATTATTCACAATTCAGTGGCCTTCACAGTTGAAGTTGTGATTGCTATAGTGTTCTATCCGTTGCTGTATCTCACATTTATACCATTAAATTATTTAAAGTGATGATATCATTTGAGGGTATATGTAATGGGACAACATGCCATTACATAAAATATTCAGTATTTCTCATAGTATCATGAATATTTATAATCATACTAATAACAACTTTCTATAATTATTATTTGTATTCACTCTTTACTATGAAAATTGCTTTTCCTAACCTTTGGTATAAATAAAGTAGAATAGGGCACTACTGTTTCACAAATATGATACCTTTTTTCTTCTTTAGCAAATGAAAGATTTTTGAGAGGAGAGAGAACATGAAAAAAGAGACCAAAAATACACAGTTAGGTAGATTTTGGCTGATACTAGCAAGCTAAAGCTGATGTTTAATACTTTTTATTTTTTATGTTCTCTAAGACTGGTCATTCCTGAAGAATGTCCCACTGAATTAACATGTGTACAGAGTTTGGGAAGCATAAGAGTGGAATCAAGTATATTATTCTGTATTATTTAAATATGTTCAAAACTATTTTAATGAACACCTGTGACAAAATAACAGCTTAAACAGAATATTCATTTTCTCTTTAATTCTTTTCTTAAGAACTCAGTTGCTTAATTGTGAACTAATCGTGTATTCTCTTTGAAGGCTTCTAAACTTCCAATGTCAATAATTATAGTAGGTGTTGGACCAGCAGAATTTGATGGTGAGTAATAAAATTTAATAAAATTTCAATTGTATTTCTTGGGAATTTTTTAATCTCATTCACCATGATCCTAAGTTTCTATCACTCTTTTTAAAATACATGAATATAAGTGTGCATGTGGATTTGCACATAATTTCCATGTCCATTTACACATAAATATAGATATCTCACAATGAAATCTATTAAGGTGAGCATATTAAAGGATTGTCTTCTGAGTAGAACATTATCTCTCTAGTATAGAGTAATTCAACATGTGTCTTTCCATTTCTTTAGACATGTTTTGTACCTCAAAATAACATTTTTTAAAGACTTACAGAGTCATGAATTGAGTTTTTGTTTCCAAGGCAAAATACTCCCTGCATTCACTAAGAACTTTAAAGGATAAGCATTAGATTAATAAACCATTAGGTTGTGAATAGAAATGCTAACACAAGCATGATATGCTACTTTAATGTATTCTCAGGCCTTGGCTAGTTGATAGACATTAGCTTTATAAATATCTTAGCCCTGTCATATGAAAGAGCAAAGTAAATGAAAATGGAACTGACCATCTGAAATTTAATGAGACTTGGTATAATTATGGTAAATTGACTTACGGAGTAGTTTTCTATTTGAGCTCAGGCCTTGTTCAAGTGCTGATTGATAGGCATTTATGTAACCAGTGATCCAGGTAAATTTCTTTAAGGATAGTCTGTCTGTTCTTAATCATTTGGTGAATTCCATTGAGAGAATTCTGTGCTAGACAGCATCTGTATGACCATATAACATTCACCTGGTTCAGGTGGTTTTCTATTAACAATGACACTTTCGTTGTCTTGAGACTTTGGAAATGAATATTTTAGAATATTTAGGTATGTAGATGGCTAATTATAGTATGATTATCACTGGGATGATTCTCACTTAACCATCAGTGCCTCCTTTGTAAAGGTAGTATAGATCTGTTAGTCTCAGGTAAAGAACCACAGGCAAAAGTACATTGTTGACCCTGGAAATTCTTTCCTTTGATTCCATCCTTGGCTGGTCACTCTTTTCATTATTATAATCTTTCATTATCTAAAGCAAAAGTAATTTAGCTCTGATGGCTTTCGCTAACACTTTCTCTGTCTCTGGATATTTGTATCTGCTTGCATTGTACCTTAGGCATGAATTTGAGACACCTCTCTGGAGTCAGGAAAGCTAGGACACATCTTTCTTCGTAATGCTTTGTGCACTTGACCATCTGCACTAATTAGCGATAGACTGAGATTCACAAACTTCACCTATTGCTAGGTTTAAAATGACTCACACTATCTTCTTCAGCTCCTAATTTGCTTTTGCCTCTCAAGAATACACCTCTGATTAGGTGCATCTCAGATCTCCCAGACTCCTATGGAAATCCATCATTAGGTTTGTAAACTCAGATGATAAACCTTAGTCACCGATTCTTGAAGAGTCCCACTCATAATGTTTTATTATGGAGCCACTGACTCTTCTGGTGTACGTTTCTAGCCATATATTTCTGTTCAGTGCACCAGGCACAGCTATTTGAATACTACCCTCATCTAATTGCCATAGCTACATATTTTGTTCTTTTCTTTTGTTCCAAATGAATTATTTATTAGGGTTTTGAGGTATGATAATAAATCATTTTCCTCTCTGACTTCCTAAAGTAACTGAAGATAAAAGGTATGCAGGAATCAGACAAAGATGAGAATATAAGCTGTATTACTAGCACTGCAGAATTGGAGAATTTGGGTTGACTGGTGCACAGAGGCAGACTTCTCACTATGTTTTTCTCCCAAGATTAAATGACCTCAACCTTTATCTCCAGGGCTCTACCATTCAGGTGCAGAGTCTTGCCTATGAAGCAACAGGGAGAAATTGCCTTCAACATAAGGAAGGGTTTCTCCTAAAAAGAGGGGTTCAATGTCAGTTCCTTCTAATCTTAGTAGTCCCATGAATGACTCCTTTTTACATGTGGAAAAGTGAGTGAAGATTGTAGACAAAGAAGGAAGTTGCCTTCCCAGAATTCCCTCCTGGGAATTAAAGAGAAACTTCCCTGTGGAAAATATGTAAACAGGGAATTAGGGTGCTGCAACTCCTGGTTTCTGCTTCCACCATGATGGAAGTTTAAATAGGATGGAGAATCTTCTAGGCCCAGTATTGGAAAAGTAGGCTATCCCACTGAGAGACCATAGATGCTTCTCCAAACTTTTTTTTTCTTTCCTCTTAAAACACACCTATGGCTAAGAAGAAAAGGACAGAATAGTCATGTTTAACATAGAAAATCTCTGGCTTACATTCAAATTGCTGCTATCCTATCAGAAGAGTCTTCCTCTGAGCACTTTCAAGTCTACCATAGAGTAAGTTTATATGTCATGTAAACTGACATAGGAAAAACTGAAATAAAACTTGCAAGGTTTATCAGTTAACCACCTAAATCCAGCATCTACACATTTTTAACCAGAAGAGCATTATTTTCATGGACAAGAAAGGTAATACTTTGTCATTCATTCTCTGAAGGTAAAAGAAATAGGAATAAACTATTCAGTGAATGAGTATTCAAATTTCTTATTTCTGTGTTCTAATAAGAAAAATTTACAATTTTCTGTATAAGTTTCCCCCAATGGTTTTTTATTCTTCTATAAAACACCTTTATTAAGGAGCTATTTCTCAAGTCAAGATGTCTTTATTCTTCAAAGTCAAAAGCCAAATTAAAGCAATATCTGGCTGCCTGCTTTGATTTGCTCTAGTAGAAGAGAAGTAGAAAGTCCCTAACTTCATTGAGTCTCCCATGACTATAAAGTAGTGTACATCTGTCACAAATACACCTTTTTTTCCAAGGAGAGGTACTGGTGGGAACTGGCATTTAACATACTGCTCCTTAATGACCAGAAGATCTGAACACCTGAAAGGTGAACCTTACCCTTCCACAACTTACATGGCCTTTTTGTCTCCTTGCTCTCAAAAGTGTAGTCCCCAGTTCTTGCTACTTACATCATTTTAACACAAAGGACTTACTGAAAAATAGGAGATATTTTATAGGATCTCATTCTGATAAATTATTGCCTGAATAACTGTCATTTTCTTTCATTAGGAAATTAGATAATAAAGGAGAAGTTTCTGCTATTGTTGGCATATCATCATCCATATACATTTATGTCTCAAAGTAATAAGGAAATTTTGAAAACAAATGTAGAACAAAAAATGAAATTAACTATGGAAAATATTTGAGTATGATGAATTCTCTTATTTATATCTCTAATACATAGGGAAGACAAAAATAGGTCTTTTGTATTTTGAATAAGTTAATTACCTTATTATTGGTCAGATACATATTTTACTAAATTAAGACATATATTGTATATATAAGCAAATTTAGTTGTGGCTCTCCATCAGTTATGTGTACTAGAAATGCTTCAGCGCAGACACTAACTCATGAACATGTATAGAAAAGTAAATGTTAAAGCAATTATTTTAATCCAAATGCATTATCCAAGCACTTAAGAAAAATAGCAAAAAAAGGCAAAGTGAGGGTTGTATTCTGACTGAGCAATATTTTTAAAGGGTGAAGAGGCAAGCAAACGTTGTAATTTTAAGTGGCTCTCTGGAGTCTAGTGAAATGTGTTTATGTAAAATGAATTATCAGAATAGAATTATACTTTAAGCACAAATGAGCATTCCTCATGTAATTAATTATTTAGAGAATTCTTACTGAAAACCTATTAAACTCTAGAAAATGTTCTTAGTTGCAGCACTAACATTACTGTATCACTAGCATTAAATCACAGCTGATCTATCTAATGAAATTATTCCTTAACTGACAAAAATTTCTACTTCAGAAAATCATACTTTATCCAATTAGCATATGGACAGAACAAATATCTCTTTGTTTTTAAATCTATGTGTAAAGTACAAATTGGGCAATACAAATATAGAGTTTTGTTGTGGTTTTTGTGAGAATAAAATTCAAATTGTTATTATAAATTCTAGGATGCTTAGCACCAAGCTTCTTAAATTAGGAAGAAAAATTAAAATTGAATGCATTCGTATCACTTGTCCGAACAGTCATGTAAGTATATCACTCAGATCTGAGAACCCCAAGGATGGGAGGACGTACCTAAAGACTGTTCTACACTGCATGGGCCCTTCTCATCTTTCAAAGGGTCACGTTAAGTTTTGCCTTGCTTTCTTCATTTGTAAAACTTACACTCATCAAGTTTTGTAGGAGAAATGACTGAGAAGATGAAGGGATCAAAAGCTTTCTGCCTTTTTACATAGGATGTATTGCTGCTTCATCAATCTTGATTTTCTTATTGCCTACATTGTTTTAGTATATGATTAAAATGGACTGGATAAATTATTCTATTTTATTTTCAAGCAATGATTGAGTTGGATGGAGATGATGTACGAGTGTCCTCCAGAGGAAAATATGCTGAAAGGGACATTGTACAGGTAAGAAATTTAATAAAAATTATTTATTTTGTTCATTGTGAAGAGCCTGTGTCAGTTCTTATTTATAAAAAGCAACTTAAATTGAAATTGAGAGTCTCAGATTCTGTTTAATTTCATTGGTGGATTCTCTATAAGATGCACGTTAAGTAGTAGGACCCAGAATAAACACCAATTACTTTCCCCTGTACTTCAGGTTCACCATATATAAAATAGAAATATTAATCTGTTATTTTTATTACTTTTATTATTGCCTGCTTTATATTGAGGTTTTTAGTAAAATTAGAGGCTAGAAACATAATGAGCTTTTTAATAATGCTTCTCTATTCATTAGGCAGTCTTCGACAAAGACTAAATATATTTTAAGACAGCTGATACATATTCAGAGTAGATGAATTTAGTAGAAATAAACCAAAAAGGTAGGTAGTTTCATATTTCTCCTATAGATTCTGTTTAAAAAGTCAAAAAAAGATCTTAAAACTACATTTAAATATATAAATTATATAATCTACACACTCATGTAATCATGTATAAATAATATAATAATATATGGCATGCTATATATAATAGTATAACATTACACACACACACACACATATATATATATATGATTCACAATTCTGTTAGAATAAAAAAATACTTAACTATAGCCTACTTGTCTTGGAGTGAATAAAAAGAAAAAATTCAGTAACCAATATATTTAAAGTTTATATTGAAAGCAAGGAGTTAATTCAACTAAATTTCTGCATACTTTATAGTCTCCATATTTTTTAGGATGTCAGAAGGGAAAAAATGCTGTAAAGTAAACCTTCTTTAATAGGAAACCAAAGAGGGTATCAATACCATTTAAGTACATGATATAAAATTTGTAAGGAACAATCAATGGACTTCAATATTAACTCATAAAAAACAACCTACGTATTCACCCATAATACAGTCATTACAAGAATCTCACTTGGAATCCAACAGAATTTGGTTCAAATACTAGATTGTCCACAGTGATAAATTGGACAGGCATTCTAAATTTCAGTGTCTGGCATTGTTATAAAGGTTAAATGAGAAATGTTTGTAAACTGTTTTTTCAAAAATATGATTTAAACTTAACATTCTCGATGCTGTAAAAAGCAGATACACATGTGAATGATTAGGTTAAAAGCAACTGAGAAAAGGAACATGGTAATCTAGTCATCTATTTAAGAATCCCATGATTTTTTTTTCATAATTAAACATGTAATTATTCACCTGAACCTCATTAGCAGAATTATAGGTCCAAGTTAATTAATTACACTGTATCTAAAAGCTCTCCATAATGTCTAGCTCAGTTTCCAAAAATTAAATTGCGAAAGGCAAGTATGAATTTGAAGTCCTTTATAATGTTTTATGTTGCTGTCGTAATGCGTTTTTACGTGGCTAACAGAGGCAACCCCATGTCTCGTAGTATCTTATAACTGACACTTACCGGAAACGTGGTATTGCTTTCTCTTTAGGGTGTAGTTAAGATTGCTCACACCATTAAGGTTTTCTTTAAGAGGACACGTGTTATATTAGTGACAACCAGCAGTTGTTATTTTATTTGTAAAATAACATTTCCCTTGGTCATAAAAAGTATTTAGTCTCTCAGCGGATATGCTACATTGGACAAAATATTGAGATATGACCCAGATTTGTAAATTATACTGTTGGCACTCTGATTTTTTTTTTTATTTTGTGTGTGGGTAGTTCCCTGGCCGGGAATCGAACCCAGGCAGCAGGGCCAACAGCACCAGTGACGAAGCCTTAAGCCACTACACCAGCAGGGAACTCCCTAGCACTCTGATTTTGAACAAGTTAAGAAATCTCTTTGAGCCTTTGTTTCATTACCTCTAAACTCTAAATTTTTTATCTTTTCTCTTTCGATGATGAGTCTCAGAAAAAGTAACAGACATGAAAATATGTTTTTACTTATCATTATATTAGTATAATTATGTTTCTCTCCTTGACAATCAGAATCCTCTAGAGTAGCCTACCACCATAAAATAATACTGGGATCCCCAAAAGTTTTTAAGGCACCTGGGAATATAGCTAAACACTGAAGGGATTGTACCACATAAAGTTGAACTGAAAGAGCTGTGAGATCTTACAGATACCTAACATGAAATTAAAATGTCCCTAGAGAATTAGTAACCTCCTGAGTGACAGTGACATCTTGATTTAAATGCCTACATTTTGTTAAGGAGATTTGATGCACCCTTTTCTAATTTCATGAAGAAGTCCCTAAATGATGATTGGTCTTTACAAATATTATAGTAAGCAAGATAATAATTTACATCTTATTGTATTGAAGAATTAACATCCTCTCTCTCATATTGAATAAGATTTTAAAAACATTCCATCATCACAGTTTTTCAGCTTCAGCCACACTCTAAAACATTTTTAAAATGAGTTATTTTCCAGAATGGAAATATTCTTTAATATTTAGAATATTGGGGTTGCAAGGGCACACCAAAAATATCATTGTTGGTCTTCCATCATCAGAAAATACCTGAGCCATAATAATCAATGCTGTAAACAATGCTGGCTAACATATTATCAAAAAATAAGGTCTATTTAGGTGCTCTTACTTTTTCACTACTTTCAATTACATTTTGAAGCTAAGCAAGTTAATGCACAGCAAATGAAATTCCAAATTTCTTAAGTGGACAAAAACCCAAGGCTACAAATAATAGTAAGTAGCTGAGTTTCAGCAGAAAATTGGGGGGTTGTAGTTGAGGTTTCATAATTACGTGAAATCTTAAGTGACGTCCAACTTCTTCATATAATAATAACATTTATTCATTTATTAAGTATGCTTGGTAGGCTAAGAGCTATAGCATTGCTTCAGTCAGTCCTTAGTTGACTATGTGAGACAGGTACTTTGATTACCATATTTTTAAGAAGAAATGAAATTTAATTTCTCTTCTCTGTGGTCACATGCCTAGTAAGAAGTAGAGTCATGATTTAATTTTAAAATGTTTGAGTCTAAAATTTTTAACAAATATTCTATATAACTTTGATTCTAAAACCTAAATATAACATTTAAGAGTCTCCATGACTTGACCCAATCTTCCTCTTTAGCTAAACACGCACGCATGCACGCACACATGCACTTTATTTAGACAAAGAAGACTATTAACTGTCTTTGCATCACACATTTCTATTGATCTTGCTTTATTTTCTTTTGTTATTTTACTCAAATAGTCTTTCTCTCATTGGGTTGGTTAAAATCCTACATTTTGACATTTCCCACTATACGGCTCTTTACAAAGCCCTCTCTCTGTGTACTTGAACTAATCCTCCACCTTTTTACTCCCCACTTTACTCACATATCACTTTGTATCTTCCTAAAAATATTAGGGTTTTTTTTTTTTGCCTTCTAGTAATTTATAAATAAGAAAACTAAGGCCCAAGATGAGCTGTTAAACAACTTGTGCAAAGTTATTTAGGTCATAAATAGGTAGATCCAAATTTCCAACAGAGCCTGATTCTAAAACCTGTGTTCTTTCTGTGAAAGCACACCTACTCTCTCCTAGAAGGCAGAATTCTAATAAAGATTATCAGGGTGTTTCCCTTTTTTCATATTACCATCACAGTTAATGTATCAAAGATCAATTTGGGTTCAAATAATAACTCTGATACTTACAATTATCTAATATTGGGTAAGTTAATTAAGCTCTCTAAGTTTCAGTTTTTTTCTGTAATTTCAAAATATGGATAATGTATGTGTAAAAATTAAATATTGTAAACTCTTTTACTAAATCTCAGCAGAAGGTCTCCCACTTACTGGTTGCTCAATAAATGCATTAATATCAGTATCAGTTATTATGATTAGTTATGTTGGCATAGTCCAGTGGGAAGGCATTTTATGTCACTATTTCATAGTGGCTGTACCTTAGCCCATGACACTAGTCAGCCTTATGTGTGATTATATTCATTGCCTCAAGATTCAGTCTCATAGGACTATAGTATAAACAGTAAGCAGGATGAAATTCTATGATTATTCTAAAACTTAAATGAGTTATTTTTTTAAATTGTGTGTCTGTGTGTGTGTGGTATGTGTGTGTGTGTATATGCTTTCTGTTTGATTGCTTGCTTGTGCTGGGGATTGGCCATTGTGTATAATACGATGTCATTTCTCTTGGTTGCATGCAGCTGCTGGTCACCCTATCATTTCTTTAAAAGTTATATTTAAATCACATTTCCCATTAAAAGGTGAATAATAACCTTGAAGGCTTAGACTTGAAAATCGCTAATGGAGCTCTGCACAGTAGGAACAATCAAGCAAAATTGAGCAGAGCAGCAACTAAAAGCCCATTTGTCCAAACTGATTTAAACTTGTTTTCACAAACAGGCAAAGCCGACTCTCACAGAGGCTGTGAAGAATGTTCTCCTTGTGGTGGATGGTTGCTAAAAGAAAGATGTAGAGTTTCAAGCATATAGCATATTTTTATAGGACAGAATGCATTTATTAGAATTTTTCATATGAATGTGATAAGTTAGTGCAAAGTGAAAATTGATTTATTCCTCTAACCTGAGCATTTTAAGGGTCCAAACTAATTTGTGGTAATAGTCAATGATTGACATGTGTTTACAGGTGTTGGGCACTATTTTGAACAGGAGATCCCCAGGTACAGTATGAAATGAGTGACGAAAAGAGATAATAAACAGAGTGGTCTGAGAGGTTGAGTGGAAAACTGTGATTGTAGAAGGAGGTGAGCAATAAGTTAAGAAAAGAGAGGGCTTTTTTTTTTCATGAAACTTTAAGATTTGACATAAGGAAATGAAGAATCCTTTGTCTTCTTCGTCTTTCATGTAGGCAGGTACCTCCTGACATGACTGAATCAGTGAATGTTCCTTTTCAGAGAAATTAGGTTTATGAGTAAGAAGTTCTCAACATTTTTTTTCTGTATCCAACACACATGTGGAATGAGGAATACTCCTTTTGCTGACAGTAACTTACTATGACAGCGATTTTCAACTCGGAGCAAGTTCCCTTAATACTCGAGGGGTATTTGTGTCTCCTCTTAACAAACCTAAGTTAAATGTGATATATATTTCTTTCTTACTATTTATAAAATTATTTTAGAAGAGTAAAACTGTACATATTATGAGAACAGTGATAGTGACTCTAAGTTTTGACATTGCAGAATATCATAACACTCAAAATAAATTTTAATTTACTTCAATAAAAAATAGAATTTACTGGAAAGGTGAAACAAGTGTTCTAAAATTACAAAAAGTCCTGGAATTATTGTTTTAGATTACAGTACTGCTACTGTAATTAAATTTGAAAGAAATCAATTAAATAAGAAAACCTCTTGTATACAAGTGTAATGTTTTATATGAATGTAAGTAGAAAACTATTAAGATAGTTTCATATTTATATTGAATGTATAATACCAATGTATAAATTGATTAATAGTAATGATGATAACGATTATATATAGCACATATTATGAGTTGAATATGATTTTAAGCACTTAGCATAATAACTTATTTATTGTAACAACCTATTGAAGTAGGTATTATTATTATCTTCATTTTATAGAAGAGGAAGAAACAAGGCAAAGAGTGCAAAGTAACTCGTTCAAGATCATGCAGCTAGTAGGTAGCAAAACCAGTCTCTGAAGCTGGGAAGTCTAATTCCAGATATTGTGAGAATAAGTGGCCAAAAGGTAATTTAGCTTTATGTCCCTGGTGTAGAAGAAAGGTAAAGAATAACAAAAATACAATAGCAAAGTTGAGGTAAAAGAAAGACAAAGCAGGTGAGGTCTTCTTCCCTCCAGAAGTACCAACTGTTTGCTAGAGGTGGCATTTTCCTGAATTGTAGGCATTAGCTACACGTTTTGAAGAAAAAAATGAACCCTTTTAAAAAAATGCTTAAAAGATAATTAGATGTATATTATTAGCCCTACCAACATTACTAAGTGCTAATTTTTAAAATACTTTGCCTTTTAAAAATAAGGATAAAATAAATTATTGCTACAATTAGACATCTTTTTCTCATTAAGCCTTAAATATGTTCATTCTTATTTTCACTTTTCTAATTAGTTTCAGAGAGAAAATACACCTTAACCTCTTTGATTTATTTTTATTGAAAATGTCCAGTCTTGTCCATAGTTAGTTAATATTACTTCACAGAAGTTCACATTCCCCTAGTTCTCTTCTCAGCTAAAGATTATAATTTAATCTCTTGGTTATTTTCTTACCCTTACTTAGCTACCTTCAGTGGTAAGAGAAAGATTTGTCACTTTTTTATGACACTTTTCTGAAAACTGTGCTGAGTTGTCCTTCTGAGAAAGATAGGGTAAAATTATAGTCAGTCATATATGTGTGCTTCTGCCTATCATGTGTCTTACTCTCAAAAGAAAGGAGTGGATTTTCTACTCTTCCTTAAAGGTACTACTTTCACTACATACAGGTATTACATCTGCTATTTGATTTCTTATAATTTGACCTGGGTTCACCTATAACAACGTGACCATTTTAAAGCCTGCTTCCTAATAATGGTTGTTTTCTGAAAGCACATCTTAACTAACTGCTTAAATCAAGAGTAAGTTTTTCAAAATAAATTTATAGCAGTTTTGTTACAGTATGAGATAGGAATGTGCAAATCATTTTCTCTTTCTCTGGGGGAAAAATGATTTAATTTAATTTAAAATTTAAAACATTATATTTAGAAAATGTCTTCACTGTGCCTTTTCTCTACTAAGACCTAAAACTCTTGTGTTCCCAAACTATCACAACATGAACAGTTCTGATCATTTCCAAGTTGCTTTAAGAATCCTGTTTCTAAGGGGATATTGAACTAATGCCATCCAACAGCACTATGTTTAAGAACTTAGGCAGTCATTATGAATGAGAGTAGAATCAGGAAATTTATTGTCATAGTATTTGGTATTGAGCTGATAAGGGCTCTCACATAATTACTTGTATAAAGGTAGACAATCAGTTTTATACGATGCAAAAATAAGAATGATGGCCTTTCAGTAAAAAGTAATACCAAAATTTCATGCTGAGTTATGTTTTTGTTTGTTTTGCCTTTTGAAATAACATTTAAAAAAATCATCACTGGAGCAAGACTCAATGTACTGAATATTTCAGGTTCCCACTAATAGGAGCTATGTGAATTTCATATGTCCATAGATTTGATGTTCTGGTAATAATTAAAAATACATGCATTTAAGAATCTTCAACAATATACACTATTTTTCTCACCCTGCATTGGGTAATGTTTATAGACTGGAACCTGAATTAGGCATGTACTAACTCCATATGACCAAAAACTGAGCCCTGAGAATGTTCAAGGCTGCATCCTATTGAAAGTTCTGACTAGGTTCTGAACTGAAAGTTCCAGACACATGTAGTAGCATGCTGGGCCTATTGGGACCATTAGATGTGAGTTATCAGGGGAAAACAACAAAACAGAAAATAATTACATCCCTTTTTAGAAGAAGTGTGTATTGGAAAGTTTTGATCACTGTTATAGCTATTTGCAATGAATTACATGTCTTTAAAATACATAGTAATTATTAGCCATGTCCACATGACTCCAGGCTTCTCTGATACTTCTATAACCGAATATTTACATGTGCTGATTCTTGTGTCTGTTAAGAAGCATACTAAAGTCTGTGAAATAACTTTCTTTCACCTGTTTTAGTTCGTGCCATTCAGGGATTATATTGACAGAAGTGGAAACCACATACTGAGCATGGCTAGACTGGCTAAAGATGTCCTAGCTGAGATCCCGGAGCAGTTCCTCTCCTACATGAGGGCCCGAGGAATCAAGCCATCGCCGGCGCCTCCCCCATACACCCCGCCTACACACGTGCTACAGACTCAAATATGACTGTGCTCTGAAATGTCAATGTTAAGTGCACGTCAGTTAGAACTGCTGAGTCAAGCTTTGCTCCTGGTGCTCTGTAATGAACCAGGGAATGAGAAAATTTTCTCCGTTTGGTTTCAGCAGTACTGGGTAATATATGCTTTCTGGATCCAAAATTAATTCTCTTCCTAAACCAAAACTGTAAATAAGGTTGTTGCATGAGCAACAGAAAACTTGTTGAATGCTTGAAACGAAATATTGGTGTCTTCTCTGAATCTTTACCTTTTTGTTCTTTCGTTTGTTTTTGGGTTTTTTGTTCATTTGTTTTTGAACAGAAACAGCTAATTTCCATTGTATTATTGGGAAAAAGCACAAAGTATGTTTTTAACTCAAATATTGTCTTAGACTGCTTGTGTATAGGAAAGCAGTCTCTCTGTATCAATGTTTACATGTTACTACTTTTTAAACTTCAATACTTTTATAACTGTTCTTAAGAATAAGAGTTTTGAATATTGAATCCTTTGTCTTCTACATTGCAATAGCTGTAATCACAAGAGCAATATCTCTTTGAATGACTGTCTGGACAAATACAATTGCAAACAAGAGAAAGGAAAGATACTTCCGTATTTCTCGAAAGTGAATTGTCTTCTGAATCTGCATCTGCTCAGTCATGGGGTCCTCTGCGTTGCTTGCCTAGTGTGGGAGTTTAAGCTTAGCAGATGTGTATCCTGAAAGAACATGCATTCTTTATGGAGTTTGGGTTCTAAATTTAGACTGCACTCAGTTTATGTTTTGTAATGCTAAGTAGAAATTAAAAAAAAAGTCAAACATTGTGAACTGTAAATGCACAGAAAATACTTTGTGTAAAAAACAGCATCTTTATATTATGTTATTTAGAAAGACTAAACCCAGAATATTTAACTGTGAACCGTGTAGCAGAAGTTTTAAACTTTTTATTCCATTATACCTTGTCTAGATATTTTAATTCAAAGGGATACTGACTCTCCTGGATTTATCACCTTATCACCTTTCCACGTTGCCACGCAGGGTGCACAGGCTGGAAGTTTTTTGTGAAATTCCCAGTGACTTAGTGCACACCATATTTGTGAAATAAACTACTTCTATATACTAATCTGCCTGTCCACAATTAATTGTAAAGAGTTTTTGCATGTACAGTTTTTACAAGAATTACAGTTTTGTGATGTTGTGTCCAAATTAAAGCATTTCTTTAGAACAAATGGCCTTAAATTTTCACAGAATTTCTGGAAATGATTGTGAATTGCCTTCAAATAATAGAAAAGTATATTTATTTTTTTCTTTTGTGTCAACAATGTAACTGTTTTATAACATTTTCCCTTACTTTTACTATTTACTACTTACTTTATTTTTACTGTATGTGGTTCTGTTTGTCCCAAGTTGACTTAGGGTGACTTTTATAAGCATGAAATTATTTTAATGAAAAGAAAAATATATTCATCCACATATATAACAGTATCAATGTTATATAATCATGTAATACTAAATTGTCCATTTTTATGTATGTATTAAAATATTTAAAAGGATAACTCTTGGCTTTGTAAATTTTATGTATAATGACATGGAATCTGATATTAATATTTCCTTTACTGATATTAAACATTTATGCCAGGATAGTTTATTAACCTATAGGTTTTTTTATTTATCTTCATTCATCCCAAATAAGTAAGATCAGTATCTTTCCTTCTTATCAAACATAGGTTATTTTTCTTTGAACTGCTCAGAGAAAATGAAAGATATGCTCTTTCTTACCTAAAGGATGGTGTGCCAAAACCTACTGAGGTGGATGGCTAAGAATGAAACAATCTCAGTTACAAACCTATCCTTTGTATGTCTGACAATAGTTTTCAGAAACATATGTGATGTTCGTTCTGTAACATTAGACACTGCCTAGTCTTGTCTCATTACATAAATGGTGAAGCCAAGACTGAAGGTGTTAAGGGATTTATCCAAGACTGCATAACTAGATCAGAGCCGGTGATCATTTTAAAATTATTTGTTGTAACTACCCAATTTTTGTGAGTTGCCATTAGCGGCCATGCAATGAAAAATTCCAGAGACAATGACTATGCCTCTCACTTCACCTCCCCATCGAATATTCATTTGCTCTGCTGATACCTGAAAGTTATTTAACAACAAGCAAAGTCTTTTATTCCACAAAATATAGGGAAGTGCTGAGATGAAAGACATGGAGCTTTTAAGAATTAATAAGCACATTTTATAAACATAACTTTTTTTTTTGTCTAAAAGACTTTTCTATATTAGATCTTGTCATGGCATACCACTTCCCTTGGATGAGGAAGACTTGGTACATCACGAGCATATATATGCATAAGAAAGGGCTTCCTTTGAAAATGGGAAAGGTAATATGAGAGAACCAATAGTATCTGCCTGAGCTGCATTCACCACTCTTTTCATAGATGGTCATCCTAGCAATGTTCATAACTCAGATTTTCAGTTTCACAATCAGAATAACTATCCATCAAATAATAGTGTTTTTCTAGTAGGGAGTAGGGTAAATTCCTGTTAAAATTATTTTTCTTTAATTTGAGGTGACAATGCCCCCCCCCCCCCGCCGCCAACGACTATTTTACTATATGGAAATATTTGTAATTAAACAAAACATGCTAATATAATAAACAGAAGTCTCCAGATATAATGTCTGTACTAAGAACATTATCTAAAGACATAATATTCTGAATCATATCACAGAGTTCTGAACAGTTTTGGAGGAACATCTTCAGACCTCATAAGGTGGTGGTTGTTGGCTTCATACTTTATCAACTCACTCTTAACCCCATCATCTGCCCTTTGCTTCCTGGCCTTGGACGTGCTCTGAGGGCCAAAATCTAAGAGAAAGATGACCTATCACTTGTGGTCTTACTGGGGGAAGAGCAAAAGCAAACTGATCTAAAGATTTGCTTATTTAGTGTTAAAGCAAGATGGGCTATGACCTCATGATTTTCTCATCACAAAGTTATTCTGTAATTTAATTTTCCATGAAACAGGCTTACTGGGCATTTCTAATGTATTTAGATAAGCTGATTTCATACAGATAGGATTTGCTATTAGTCAAAGAGATTGATATCATTGACCTTAGAAATCAGGAGAAAGGATGAAGGAAGGAAGGTACTCAGGGTTGGCTTAAAAATAGCTTCTCTTTCACAGATCTTTCTTACCTTACAAAAAAAAAAAAAATGAATAGAAATTATAAGACCAATTAAGCAATTTTGACAGAGAACAACCAGTTTGATAACTCTTAAAATTTCCACAAGATAATTCTGACAGGAAACACTAAATAAAACACCTATCAAAACTTTTCTTTAAATATTAAAATCTGAATCTACTTAAAATTAACAAAATTGTTTCACTAGTTCATCATTTTAAACACTAGCAAAAGGCATATTCTATAATTCAAAGATGGGCAAATGCAACATGCACTTTATGGCTCTGCCCCAGGATATTTTTAAAGAGTGGCAGAGCCCTGATAAAAGCAGCTGACAATCACTACAAACCCCTTTGGGTTCATCGAAAACCAACTTTTAAGTCCCCAAATATATTATAGACTTAACTAAAAACATCTCTGGTATCAGTTTGCAATTTGGGTTAGTTTATTGAATGGTAGTCTGGAGAGATGAAGAATTATAAGTACTCCTAATTTTTTATTTATTTTCTGAAGATATACAGTAGTTTTAAATCAACAATTTGCAATCTAAATTCAAGAGATTATTCATGTGCTTGGCCTCTTCAATAGGCTGGTTATAAAATTTCACCAGAAGGAGTATAATTCATTAAGATGCCATATGCTGGAGTCAAAAGACCTGAGCTTCCATCTCAGCTGTCTGATTTTTATAAAATATCACTTAAATATCTAAACCTAATTTTTATCATCCTTATATTGGGGTGATATTTCCAAAGGTCCTTTAAACACTTTCTTTCTGTGGTTCTCTCAATGATAAAAGTTATTTTATTTGGAGCACACTTGAAACTCGGCCCTTCAGGAACCTGATGTAAAGAAGTTACTGAATGAACTTAATGTACTGAGCTATCAAAGAGCCTTCTGAGAGATTGGTCAGCAAGTGAAAAATCTCAGCTTCTTATTTAAAAAGGCATGTCATTAGCTTAGCCATTACTCCAAGTCAGCCACATATTCTCACTATTTTCTTGGCCTGAGACCCAGGATGATATGGTGTCAGTCCCCAGAGGGTTAAAGCTAAGCCCACTGTAAAGGGTTAAAGCCAGGCCCACCGCCCAGGCTTGACCTTGGTATATCAGTCCCTGTCTGGGGCTGAGGAATTCCTGGGGCTGACAGTTACTGCGCAGGTACCCCCTTATGTAACCATGAAAACCCAAACAACTGCTCCTGGGCAGATGCGGCACGATGCCACTTTTGTGTGAATACGTATATATAGTCCCAGGTGCGCACTAAAGTAGCTTATTTGCTTGCTGGTGTGTTTATGGTCCCCCATGTCGGCTCCACGCGTGTTTTTTCAATTGGGTGTACCACCGCCGAAACCTGCCCTGTCTGGAAACCTTGGCAATGACATTTGGCGTAGTCCGTGAGATGAGGTGAGTACTACCCCCAGCGCCTCTGAGGGTCCCCGGGTGGAAGAAATGTGGCCTCCCACCTCCCTATGGCACCCAGTGGCCACGTATCTGGCCACATGGACAGCCCCAGAAGACTGGGATGAGATTAGGCCAACACCTGAGGATATCCAGAAGGCCCTGGAATCTATGGAGCCGAATGTTCCCCTGGCACACCGGAAGGTGGCCGGCCGGGTAGCCTGGATGTTTCTGGCGGTGCTGCGCCACACCAGCCGGGAGATGCAGGAGCGAGCTCACAGGTCCGCCAGCTGCAGTGCCGGGAGGAAACGCTGGGGGAGCGCCTGGCGGCTGCTGAACGTGTGCTGCAGGGCTCGGAGGGGTCTGCACTGTCCTCCAGGGCAGGCAGCCCGATACCTATATTGCAGGCTCGCCCCTTTGGTGCAACGGAAGGTCGAGCTGGAGCAGCAAATGGGGCCGGGGGGTCAGCCGCAGGGGGCCCCCCAGGCCAGGCAGCATACGACAATGACTGCGTACTCGCCCGTTGAATTATGGGAACTGACGAAGCAGGTACAGCAAAGGGCTGGGGACATGGTACCGGGCTGGGCACTGAGATTATGGGATGAGGGGGTGGAAGGAACAGAGCGATCCCCTGATGAAATGTCCCAACTGGCCTCCATTACGGTACTCCCCTCCTTGGGGCAAAGGCTACAAAATATTGCCCACACCCACCATGATGCAGGGAATCACTCCCTGATCAATTGGATAATGGCAGCGGCCCGAACGGTTTGGGAAGATGCCAGTGAATTGCCTGAGACTGTGAGCAATTGGTCCACGTACTCGGACCTGGTGCAAATCATACGGGAGATGGGCATGCGACAGATGATGTTTCAGGTACACTACAATAGTCCTGATGAGGAGGTTCTCACCACTAGGAGGAAGGACCTCATCCTAGCCTCAGGACCCCCAGGAACTTTCGGGACTATGGCGGCTCTTCTGGCCCCCTATGTAGATAGGAGGGTGCATGAAGTAACAGCCGCCCTAGCTCGATTGGGGGATGTGGAAGTGAAACAAAAGAAAAAAGGCGGCCAGGTGAGGCCGCTACAGGGACCCAAGGGGTCCCCACCCAAAGGACGCCCGAAGAGTAAAGGGGCTCAAAAGGGTGGCATTCAGCCTGCAGTGAGAGTGAGCCGAAAGCAGATGTGGTTTGATCTATTAGCAGCGGGAGTGGCTGCAGAGAAAATAGTGCATCAGCCTACGGGGGTGCTGCTGGCTCTGTGGAAGCAGCTGAAGCCTGAGCAGCAGTTCACTCCCCTGCCCGCTGCTACACTCCCAATTCGGGAGTTGAGACTGTCTGATTTTTACCCCGACTAGGGGTCCGGCCAAGGTACCCGGCTGAGGGGGGACCTGGGGGACCGGAGGCCACATGTTGAACTTGCTATTTACTGGTCCCTCCATAATGTGCAGCGGGTACTAGCCCTTGTGGACACTGGAGCCGATAGCACGTTGCTGTATGGAAATCTGGATCGCTTTAGCGGTCCTATGGCCACCATGGAGGGATATGGAGGCCGGATGATACAGGTCAAACAAGCAGTTGTGACCCTGAGCATAGGGCGATTGCCCCCACAAGACTACAAAGTCTATGTCTCCCCTATCGCAGAATATAGTCTAGGGGTGGATGTGCTGCAAGTACTGGCGACCCTCCCTCAATTGCCTACTAATTGGGATGCTGTGTATCACTGCTGGCATCGCCAACGTAGAGCCGTCTGGTGGTTCTACCCTTTTGCTCTGGCCCTGCCCGGAGCTGCTGTCATAGATGTAAAATTACAAGTGGAAGCTTTAGCAGTGCACACAGCTCAAGCCCTGACTGCTACTAAACAGGCCTTAAGCCTGTTATTGGATGAAACAACCCAAATGCGTAAAGTTGTGCTGCAAAATCGGATGGCCTTAGGTCTATTGACAGCCTCCCAAGGTGGCACATGTGCTATTTTACACGTGGAATGTTGTGTATACATCCCAGATCACACTGAGCACATTCAGACAGCTCTGGCTGAGATGAACGCAGAGGTACAAGCCATTGCCTCCTCCACAGCAGATCCATTAACCTCTTGGTGGAATTCCTTAGGACCCACCTGGCGGTGGATACTAATGATCCTAGCAATTAGTGCTAGCAGTCTGGTAGTCTTTTGCTGTTCCCTATATTGCTGCTGTGGTCTGTGGGCTCAAGGATATGCATTATGGGCAAAGTCCCGTGCGGCGGCCTTTAGGGGTGGAGTGTCAGTCCCCAGAGGGTTAAAGTTAAGCCCACTGTAAAGGGTTAAAGCCAGGCCCGCCGCCCAGGCTTGACCTTGGTATATCAGTCCCTGTCTGGGGCTGAGGAATTCCTGGGGCTGACAGTTACTGCGCAGGTACCCCCTTATGTAACCACGAAAACCCAAACAACTGCTCCTGGGCAGATGCGGCACGATGCCACTTTTGTGTGAATACGTATATATAGTCCCAGGTGCGCACTAAAGTAGCTTATTTGCTTGCTGGTGTGTTTATGGTCCCTCATGTCGGCTCCGCCTGTGTTTTTTCAATTGGGTGTACCACCGCCAAAACCTGCCCTACCTGAAAACCTTGGCAATGACATATGGGAAAGATGGGAGAAAAAGCCAGAGTCCCCTCACCCTGTGAAGTTCTTTGAGGTTCTTTGTATGTATCCTCAGCCTAGGTCCCTGCTCTTCTCCTCCTGTCACTTACCACATTTTTTTATTACTTGTTTGTTGTCTGTATTGGTGGGCCATCAATTAAATTACTGAAAAGGAATTGAATGAGAAGATTGATCACTAAGAATGTATATTAGTAACTTGATATTTAAGATAAGCTTGAAGCTGTATGTATCGAGACTGAGAGAGATCAGTAAAACCTTAAAACAGCAGCAAATCATAATTTTTTCATATTTAATTAGCCCTTCTCTAAACTAGATCTTTGAAAAGAGTGAATAGTGATTAGCAGCATCTCTCTCTCTCCACCTGCTCTCAGGCTAATTAGCAGTGCAATGGTCAAAAAGCAGGCCGGCAGCGGGAGAGAAGAGATTAATGAAGCTTTGACACATCTGATAGCTGCAGGTCTTGACTCAGGATACTCTGAGAAGAAAGTGTTCACACATGCCAGCATCTTACATTGTTTCTACTCTGAATTTTCTTTGACCGAGTATGCTAAATAAAAGAAAACTAAATAAAATAAAACACTTCTTTTTAAAATCATGTTGGCCCACAGTTTACCTTAAAAATGAAAGCAAAAGAATTTATGGTTTAGGTGCCAGCAAAGTGTACTGTATTTCTCCCTTTGCATTTTATCTGTGTTTAGTGTATTTCTAAGTGGAGTGTGTGTGTATGAGTGTGTGTGTGTGTGTGTGTGTGTGTGTAGGGGGTGAATATATGCCTTCACTCATGTATATACCTGCATATATGTGTGAGCAACACTAAAAACAGGGACAGTAAACAAGGACATGGGGTACAGAAAAAATGATAATGCTTTATAAGCATTTACTGCCTTTCCTGGTGCTGATTATTTATCTGAGGGGAAGTATTTCTGGCCTGCACAGAGTGTTGCCAAGAACACCGAAGGTTAGAACCTTACAAATGCATTTATAATAGGGTTGGTGGACTTGCAAATTCTACACTGCTAATATTATGATTTTTAATGTATTCTTACATCTTCTGCTCAACAAGGGAGAAGGATTTAATGAATACAAATTTGGCTGTGGGGAAGAAATTTGGAGGACTGAAGTTATTACATATTGGTATTTTAGCTCACCAGTTGACAAGACTGAATTTCATTTAACATTCTAAGAAAAATGAATATTCAAAAATCTCACTTCTCTAGTAGATAATCTATTTCCTATAACCATTTCCTAAACCATAGTAATGACCTTGGTTTAGCAATTAATCATTTACAAAGCACCATCTCACACATAACCTTCGTCTACACCTGTCAAAACCCTGCTCGTCCACCAATCCCCAGTTCAAGTGCTGCTTTCCTACAAAACTTTCTGCATTCCCTAGATTACTAGGAATCAATGCCTCTTCCTCCAGCCTGTATATAGGTGTTCTGCTCTGCTTCCCTATGAACAGGCAATGTTTGCAGTGGGAGGTTTTACTGCCATAACACGGTCACAGGGCTGGTGGGGGCGGGTCACTGTCTACTTCTGAGATTCATTAACAGGAAGCCCATCTGCCTATAGATGTGAATCACGTTCTCCAATAAGACCTTTGCTGGAGATACAGGCAATGCTTTATCTCCCACCTACTTTACTCCTTTGTCTTATTTCTCATGCTTCAGAAAAGAAGGGGATGTCGTATCCAGCTTCTCAAAGACCCCAACTGTCTCTCAATGAGTCCTCTGCCTGCAATGTTAATCGCCCTCAGGGCTGTGCCCTGCCACTCCTGACTATAGTTCCCCCTACCTGGCAAGATAGAACCCACAATTCTTATGTTGTGTTCTCCACTAGACAAGAAATGGGGTACACATAATTTATTAGGGAAGTAATGTCTCAGAGTGAAAGTTCATGTAATTACTGATATATTCAGATTAATATCTACCATCTCACTATATTTAAAATTTTGCTCCATCTATATTATGTTTTTTTTCTTCTTATTACTTGTTTTTGATTAATCAAGAATTCTTTTTACTTCATCTGACCAAATATTAACCTCTGGTTCACATATTCTTTTACTATTCTTTTATGACTTGTAAATATGATGTATGAGTGTATTGACCTAAGCTTCCATCTCAGCTGTCTGATTTTGGTAAAATATCACTTAAATATTTAAACTTAATTTTTATCATCAGTACATCAGGGTGATATTTCCAAAGGTACTGACAACAGTTTCCATCTGTGTTTCTCTCATAAAAGTTATTTTAACAGACACACATCTGAATTGTGAGTGATTATAATACGTATTCTGATTTATTAGATCCTGGAGATTATAATATGTATTCTGATTTGTTAGAGTCTAAAGAGTTTAGTACATATACCACATCCCAAATAATGCCAGGATTGTAGACTTAACTTGGAACATTTGTGATTTTTGTTGCAATGTATTTTAATTCTACATATGTTAAATGGAATAAGATACTGTGGTTAGTTTTGTATACTTTATAGTAATTTATACTTACCCACATATTATATTTTTTTCATTTTTCTTCATTACTGTCTGCATTTTAGTATTTCCATCTGAGGTAATTTTTCTTTTGCCTTAAGAGGTCTCTTTATTTTTTCTTATTTTATTATGAGCCTACTGGTGATAAATTTTCTTTTTTTTGTTTTTCTGGAAAGGTCTTTATTTTGCACTCACTTTTAAGAATATTTTCTCTGTGCAAAAAGTTTTAAGTTGACATTTATTTATTTATTGTTCTACACCTTAATTGTTATTTCATTGTCTCCTTACCTCCATTGTGAAGAAATCAACTCTCAAGGACTTATATTTTATCCTTAAAGGTAATGTGCTTCCCTCTCTCCACAAAAATGGATAATAGTCTTTGTTACTATTGTTCAGCAATTTTACTATAATGTACATATTTAAGTGGAGTTTTTCTTGCGTATGTTTTCATTTGGGTGCATTGAACTTCTTGAAATTGTGGATTAACATTTGATAAATTTTTAAAATTTATCAATGCTTATCCTTTTAAAAATCGCATCATTTCCTTACTCCCTTCCCTAGATTTCAGTTACATGATCCAGAAATTATTATATATGTATAATGTATATTCCATCCATATTTCTCTATGCTTCAGCTCAATATTTTCTATTAATCTATTTTTCATTTTATTAATCTCCTCTTAAGTCCAATGTCCTGTTAAACTTATCTATTAAATTCTCAATGTTGATTATTGTTTAAAATTTTTTTTAATTTTATTATATTTTATAAATTTTTGCTCTTTAGTGAACATTTTTATAATCTTTTCTATTCTTGAGCATATTAATCACAGTCATTTTGAGATTTATGTCTGATAATATCAATATTTGGGGTATTCATGGATCTGTTTATGTATTTTTCTTTTTGTCTCTTGTCGTCTTTCTTGGTTTGTCTGCTAATTTTTATTTAAAACCTGAAACATGTCTGGAAAAATTATAGAATTTCTAGAAAATTTGTTTCTCCACAGAGTATTCTCCCTACTTTCTTACAGGTAGGTGGGTGGTTACTAAGGGTGGATCACCTTAATCTAATCAGGGACTGAGCTGTTTCATGGCAGGAGTGCACATTCTGTTGTTAGGCTGGTCCTACCTCCTCTTCACCCTGACTCCCAGAGTGCAGCTTTGCAAGGCTTCCAGATAAGATTGGAGGGTACTGACCAGATCCTCTCCTTCACGGTAACTCCGAACTCTTAAGTTTTGTTTTGTAATTCAATTACACTGCTTAAATCATGGCTGGATTCTCTCTTTCTTAGAAGTCGATCTAAGCATTTTGTTTTAATCTCTACCTACCCCCATATCCCAAGCCAAAATTTAGCAAATGCCCCAAATGAAAAAATATGAGTGCAGAAGGTTGAGATGGACTAAATGAGCATTCCTTCTTTCCTTGGACTTGAGGCTTCAGCTTTGACATCATTTCTTTTTGGACTTTTTCCCTGATCCTCCAAGGTGCTATCTGATTGTGCATTGTTATAGTGCCCTGGACTGAGGATCCCTTTCAAAGTTATATATTTGATTTCCAACAAGTTTCTCCTCCTCCCTCCCCTCTTTGGCTTTTCTATGTGTGTGTGTGTGTGTGTGTGTGTGTGTGTGTGTGTCTAAAAATTGGTCTGTCATAAGCTACTCAATCTTAGTTAGAAATGAAAGCTCCTAGAATTATTAACATGTCTTTATTTCCTATTATCAGGAAATTTCATAAAGACAAATAATATGCCCTTTCTATGAGAAGAAGAAGAAGAGTGCATCAGTAAGAAAAGAAATTGACTAACAGGCATCTATCTGATTTCAAAGGACTAGTAGAATCAAGATTCAAAATTCATTCATTCATTCATTCAAATATTTATTGCGTTTCAAAGTAATGTGTGATAGTGAAATATAGCAGGAAAAACTGAGGCCTTGCATAGGTGCAATGCCACCTGAAATCAGAGAACATGAAGGAGAATTTATTTACATTTTCTTGCTCCTTCATTTATAACCAAACATGGAACATTTCAAGATCTACTGTCTGTTAATCTACCTAGCCTTATCATTTTATCTCTCCCAGCTTTCATACATCTGCCTCAGCCACACTGAACTACTTCCTGTGTCTTAAGGGAGGCATGGTCTCTTTTATTAGTGAGCCCATCCTCCACCCTTCTTCTCCTAGTTATCTCTTCTCCTTCTTCACTTTAGACATCATTCCCTGACCCTCTAACAGACAGATGTCCTTGGTGTCTTCTTCTACAGGGTCCAATGCTCAGTATTCCCATCTACATCTGTGTGTGGACACTTAAGATTTTCTCATTTTATGGGTCAGTTTTCCTCACCATACAGTGAGCTTCCTGAGGACAGGAACTACATCTCTGTGTTTGTTATTTACTGCCTGCACATGGCTTAGTACACATTTGACACTTAATAAATACATGTTAAACCAAATCGAATATCCAGTGGGTTGACATTATAGAAATAATCAAGACCATCTACATGCAATTTAACTTGACAAAAAAATTTTAATTTCACCCACTTTACTAACTATTTCAGGAAAAACAAAGCTTAACAGAGTTTTCACACTGTTTTGATCCTTTTTTTGATAGAATCTGTATTGCAAATATGTTGAAAGACTATTTTCCCCCTCTCATATGATAGAGGTCATTCCTCCATTCTCAGTGTAAAGCAGCAAGCCAGTAGTAAGATATTAAATACTATTTTTTGGCACAAAATGTCATCATATGTTAAAACAAAATAGCTCTGAAAGCCTCAAGATATTTTCAGTGGTTGATGTTTTTTCACCCTCTGGTTAAAATAAACTACAAGATGAAGACTTGAGCCTACCAACCACAAGTGAAACCCAACTTCTTGAACTTGCATCTGCACTACCTTATGTCTAAGCCTTCCTCCCCTCAAGTCCATGGCAGCAAAATGAGGGACCAACTAACCATTTTAGTGATATCAGTAAATTCTTATTTGCTCTTTGTCTGATAATGTCATATTTGTGGTAACCGTTACCTAGATATTTTAATAAACTCTCAAAGAAACCATTTTCCGAGAACATTACCAAGTTCTCATTTCTGTTCAAAATTTGAATTTGCAAGGCCTATAGTCCATCTATTATGGGAAAAACTGTGTAAATATGGTATGTAGATTGATTTTATGGGTAGAGATTAAGACAAAATGCTTGAAAGAAGAAAAAGCAGGACTAGCTCTAGAGTTACAAAAAAACATATTTTGTATCAATATGAAAAATTTTTTAAAATTAGACTCTTTTGATGCCCTATTACTTAATTGCAAAGCTGGATGACCTTTTGGCGATGTCATAGAAATTTTCAAAATCAATTTTTGTAATATAACCTTAGAGCTTTAATCCAAGTAAAGTTGCTTTATTATTATTTCCCTTGTCATGCTTCTTCTAACATAATGCTTGCATATATTTTATAAGCATTTATATATGTATATATTTTAAATATGTATTATATATAAATTTATACATAAATATACCTTATGTATATTCATAAGCATATATATAAAATATTATTGTATTCTAAATGCAATGAAGAAAAATAAACTGAATGATATGATAAAAAGTGTTTCAGATCAACTGAAATCTGAAGCCAAAGAATCAGCTCCAAGATCTAGCAAAAAAGAACATTTCATGAGGAGGAAACAGCAAGCAAAAAGACTTTGACAAGTAGCTAATTTATCATGGTAGAAAATGAGAAAGGGGGCCACTACGGCAACAGCCTAGTGAGCAAAGGCAAGGATAGTATAAAATGAGGTAGAAAAGGAGGGTGGGGTCTCTTATTCCCCTTGGGCTCTGATATTCATCAAACACATTGCTATATTCAGGATAATTTGATGTCATACTCTTCATATCTCTTCTTTGATCCTTCACTAAACCATATCTCCTAGGTTCAACTTTCTTCACAAATACAGCCATCTCTCTGCACATAGTGTGATTTCTTATTGCAGCCAATTAATGGAACTGCCATAGGTCAAAGCTGCTCAGTGTCCTATTGCAGAGCAGAAGAAAATACCCCCTTTCCTCTATATTCTGTGACATTATGCTACATTTCTTATGGTTCCAAAATCTGCTCTTCGGGTCTTTCCACAAAAATAAAATTCATCTCATTCAAAAAACATTTTAGTAAACGAATATCTATTTAGTTCCTAATATATACCAGGCAAAAAGCCACTGGGCATGAATTGAATATGGGAGTGGAAGAAGAAGCAAATCTCTAGTAACATACACCAGGTTGGAATCAGAAGCATGGATCACTCTGTTGACTAACACATTGTTACTTGAGAGAACTGCTTCAGAATGATTTCCTCAAGCAGATGCCATATTTTTTCCTGTAACTAGACTTCACAGTCTAAGCAACAATCCAGTCAAGATAAAAAGTTGGCTGGATTGTTGCTTGGTCCAAGTGAACATCTCGGATGATTGTTTTCCTTATATTGGTACATTAGCTACTCCACAGAATTTCACAGCTCTTTCTATTTTTTTATTACTTTTTATTGGCTTCTCCAACAACTTACGAATAGCACTTTATTTTTAAATAAACAGCAATGAGAAAAAGAAAATTGAAATAAAAGAAAAATAAAAAGATACTTTTTATAGATTTCCGTATTCTAATTCACTTTTAGTCAATTTTCTCTGCTTACTTGTTTGAGAATGTTTTCATAAAATTTTAAATTTCAGAACTTGCTTGAGTAAATGCATAGAGATATTAAAGAGCATTATTTGAATAAGCCTATGGCCTATAATGAAGGTGATTAGCATCATTTCAATGTATAAGTTCCTCCATGATTTTTAGAGTCTCATTATCTCTCAGCTAGATATTATATAAAACTAAGGCCACACTGCTTTAGGTGTTTGTGTTGCAAGATAGCTAAAGTAGAAAATAATTGTGTTTGGATGTGTTCCACACTAGCAATTAAATTTGAATGACCCACTAAAACCCCAATACACCTTTAGTTATTTTTTTTCTCAGTGTCTGAGATGAACAATAAGACCACAGGGCATTTGCTGGGGATTAAGAGATAATAGCAGTTTCTGGCCAAATCAGTTTCAAACCACTTACTTCAGTTGATTATTGAACCCTAGGATGTAGTCCAAACACTATTTTCCATATATATATATGTATGTATATATTTACATTTTGTTTTTCCATTGCTAAGACTCTTCTCTTCTGTTTTTTTTCCTTGAGCATAAACCTGCTCTACTGTCAGAACGATTCCTACCTATGCTGTGTGTGTTCTTCACTTTACTTGAGGTTTGTAATTCGTCAAATGTGACCTGCACATGATGTATTTGGTAGCTCTTTGCAAGCACAGTTCGCCATCTCCTCAGAACTGGCTGCTGCCTGTTTGTGTCTGATCACCAACTTTCATAATATAATGCCAATTGGATTCTGTCACTTCTCTGCTTAGGCTCTTTCAATAATTCACCAATAATATTCAGAATAATATTAAACTCCCTTGCTTGGCATATGGGCTTTCAACATATTTGATTCCTGCCTGTTACTTCAGGTTCATTTCCCAGTATCATCCCCATACAACCATTGTTTTCCTCACTTGAAACTTTCTGTAGTTCCCGTGGACATCAAGCTTATGAGCCACAGGTTTCTCACTCGAAAATTTTCATTTTTCTTACTCCCTGCTTCTACCTCTAATTAATTCTTAATAATAAAACATAGCCTTTTATTCTGCCATTCTTCTGTTCATTGTTGATCATAGAATTTACTATAATGCGGAGTGCTGTTATCATGGAGTTAGTGGCTTTTCTTTTCTAAAAACACTTACACTTTTTGAGAGAAGATAACAATTAATATTTGTCTTTAAACCCAATCCTAGCAGTGTTTATTCATATTTACTATTCAAAGGATGTTTGGCAAATAAATGAATGAATGAATGAATGAGTAAGGAATATCTGTTGTGCTTTGCACGATTAATCAAACTAATACAGTTTAATCATCCATTTTAGGGAGTGAATATCTTGGCAGTCATTCTAAAGTCTTAGAAAATAATTCTAATGGTATTAATTAAATATAATTTTTATATGCCTTATAGCCATAGTCATCCTTTCTTCAATTTAAAAATCTCAAGTCTTCTTTTTCTCACCTCTTCCCCTATCTTATCAGTCTATAAGAAAACTGCCATCCTAGTTTTAAACCTAATATTCAAATTGTAGAATCCTTAAGTAAACTGGAAATTGTTAAGTAATCATGTGTTAAACCAACATATTTATTGAAATATTAAGACAGAGTATTCTGAACCATCAGTCTATACAGAGTCAAACTGGTTTTATCTGTACTTCAGTATCTGATTGATGTCAATTTTGTAAGGGATTCTGCATGGACATCTTTCATTTGAAATACATCATTAACTGGGACGCTATTCATAAAAGCACTCTCACCAACATTTGCCTTGCTCTCCTTGGATTTTTAATTGCCTTAGTCAGCACCACCTTTTCCTACAGCTCATACCTCAGTTTGATTTGTTGAAAGTCCGGATTATTTATTTGCCACATTTTAGCACTGTTCCCAACTGCTATCTCTTTTGAGGAATGATAACTTAGTGTTCTTTCTTACGGATGAAGTCTAGCTGTGACCTGGGAGTTAGAACCATGTTGGTTCTTGCCATTGCCAAAATCAAGGAAATTGTTACTAACTTTGTAAACAGTAACACACACGTTCAATCCAGAAATCAGTTTTAAACTTTTTTCTCTTCTTGATGTCTTCTCACTCAGTGCATCCTGTCTGCTCTATATCTGCTTACCTCTAAAATCCACCAAACTCTCATTTTCCCCTACCCCAACTCTATGAATCCACTGTTACCTCTGACTTGAATGACAACAGCAGCTATCTAACTTGCTTCCCTTCCTTTTCTATCAATCCTGTGAGTTTCTCTCCACACTGCAGCCTGGGACCTTCACCAATCTGCTGTTATTGCTCTTCCTAATAAATCTATCAAGAGTTCCCTCCTGCCCTTAGAGAAAAGTCTGCATTTGTTATCATGGCCTGGGGGCTTCAATGTACATATTTCAGCTTCCTGTTTTACCCACCCTTCCTGTCTTCCCTAATTGATTTTTAAGCATACATATCCATACACACACAACTCAACCTTTCACTTTCTTAAATATGATGTGCTTTTGTCTCCTTTCCCCTTGCCTGACTACTCTTTATCAGTTACTATTTTCCTGACCCCACATACCCTGTTAGGTATTCCCTAACTACCCTGTTGCATTGTTCTATAACATCCTCTTTCTTTTTTTATCACTGAGTAACGGAGCACAGTCATGGCTTCATACGGGCTAGCTACTCAATAAGCCAAATTATTTTATTCAAGGTTTAAAATTTATATAGGTTGTATGACTTGTGATAATGAAGCATATTTTATATAGTACCCTGAATTTAACAGAACAATTGAATTCATCTCCTCTATAGTCACAAGGCACTGATATTTCCATCTGCACATCCAGAGGACTTACTCATAAATTGCTATGGTGGCAGTGATCACCAAGAGCCTCCATTAACTTCTGACATCCATCATCCTGCAAAGAATTCCTCTTTAAATATTTTTAGTTTAAAATTTAATGTGCTATGAGATTTTTCAACAAATATCATGCAAGCTCTTCTTTGGAAGGACTTCAAGTGTGATGATTTACATACATACTGTACTGATCACAGAAGTCAGCAGTGCATGAAATTCTGAGATGACTTCAGAAGGTCCTGCTTTAGTATGCCAGCCAAAATTAAATTTTAAAAAAATAGCATTTTCAGTTTAAAGAAATAAAGATGATCCAACAAAGATGAACAAAAGTCTCCCTTGAAAGGCCTGGGGGAGGGTAATTTGAATGCTTTCCCCTGTACCAGGACTCTGCCTCATGCATGGTAGTTACTCAGCAAACACTTAATGAGTCGAAGGCCATAGTACATTCAAAAGTGAATACTTCTTTTCAGAAACCGTTGCGGTAAAATATTTCTTGCTCCTGGTTGTTCATTATATATATTTTCCCGGATAATTCTGCTTAATACTCCTAAAACTTTCTTAATAAAATTTTACTCCTTTGATCTTGCCTGTTTGGGACTATATAATTTATTCTAAAAAGACACATAAATAATCTAAAACCACAACTGTGTAAATATTAGTGCAAACAGCTTTATGCATGTTCTGTTTGCTCTGTTACCTACTTACCCTGTTGGATGGATTAAATAGATTAATACAGCATGATCTGTTTAACCTTACCTGGTGAGTTGTTTCTTGCCTGCCTAATTTCTATACCTTTTATTCAGATGCCACTTATTTACTTAACAAATATTTAATGAGAACCCACCATTTTCATAAAGCTGCACAGTATGGTAGTGATCTATCAGTGACAGGAGAAATAAGAGCGTATTCCTGCACTCAAAGAACTTACTTCTGAGTGAGAATGACGAGAACCGTGATTTAAGTTCGTAAAACGGGCCCCTGACTTGGTACATTTCACAATATCAGTTACACATAGTCACTATTGTCTGGATAATTAAATTGTCGAAAATAAAAGAGTAAAGTAGGTCAAAGGTATCCTTAACACTTTTTATTTGGGAGCTATAGATTTTTAACATTAAAGAGGCTTACTTTTTCTTTGTCACTATTAAGCAGCATACTGTATCTGTATTAGCATTTTAGCAAGAATTCTAAATAGGTTATTTTTCTTTTAAGTGAATAAAATCCATCAAAACTTTATATGTCATCAATTTTCCTGAGCATGAGGAGATTTATGTACATAAAGAGAAACAGTCCTTTTTTAACGTTGTACAAATATCTCATTAAATCAATGATGAAATATCGAGTTGTGAGATATATATTTTTCTTTCAGATAGTCTACTATCTCTGCCAAAGCAAGGCTTAGGTAATTGCTATAACATCACTCTTATTTTACTAAGCCTCTTAGGTAAATAAAAAGAGAACATATTTAACTCAGGCAAATGAGAAAAAAATTTAAACCTCTAGGGTTTGATAATTTTATGTGTAGGAGGGGGTAGGTACTGACAAGTAGCAAGAAGACTCTTAACAAAACAGTATTTTGTGGCAAAACCAATGCTATTTTCCTTCATGGTTGCAAAAGGGGATAGAATCCATCTTTCACTCCCAATTGTCTGTGAGAACTACTGAAAATTCAGTGGCCCCAGGAGGTACCCATGTGGATATTGAGAATCACTCGATTTACATTCTCTAAATAGGTGCCATAACAGCCTGCATTATAATGGATTTGGAGTTGCACCCTTCCTCTGGGATGTCCTTCTTTTTGTAGAATCTTAAAACATACAGCCTGGGAAGGGGCTAGTATATTCAAAAAGATATGCGGCTTTCCCAGTAGAACTCAGTTTCATTCATTTATTCATCCATGCATGCATTCATTTAACATGTATTTCTTGAGTGTCCATGTAAGGAAACTAGTGTCAATATAAGGAAACTTCCTCGCTTCCTTGAAATAATCAAGGTCAGAGCCACCTCCAAGTAGAGGGATGTTTCTCTTTTCTTTGGGAATTACTTCCTCAGGCTGACCTTGTAATTTTCTTACAGACTAAATGCCAGGAATTGCAAATGCATTTCAGAATACAAAAATAATGTGTGGTTCCTATCCTCAAGAAGTTATATTCTAGAGGGAGATAGAAAGAAGAGAGCTGATAATTTTAGGAAAGTGTTGTATGTGTTATAAATGGGCACTCACAGGAGAATTGATAGAGAACAGGTTATCTTTTAACACACGAAGGTTCAAAAAGCCTTCCTATAAATGGAGGACCAATGGAGCTACTTTTAAAAACTGTGTAAAAAGGAGTTGAGCCAATGAGAAAGATAGCAGGAAGAAAATGATAGAGGTGTTCCAGGTAAAAAGTTAGAAATACAAAGGCATAGAGATATGAAATAGCACAGCTTTAAGAGAAAAACAAGTGCTTAGTTATGATTGGAGTAAAGGATGTCTTTAAGAAAATAGGAGTAAGTTTATAGAGCTAGATCAAAGAAAATTTATGCAAGATCTTACATCTTAGATTGAGGAATTTAAAGTTTGTCTTAAAGCCTTATGGGAAGGTACCCAGGATTTTGAGCAGAGGAGTAAAAGGGTCAGATGTATATTTTAGATATTTGTCTCTGCCAACTGAGGAGAACATGGGCTCAAGTGGGATGAGCCTCAGAGCTAGCTGGGAGATTTCTGCCATCACTGCCATCATCCAAACAAGAAATAAGGAGCACCTGAAGGCATGATGAGAGTAGTGAGTGTCAGAAGGGAGAGAATGCTTGTACAACAGTTTTGAAAGTGATCAGGAAGGACTTTGTGACTGACGGAGTTTTGACGGAAGTGAGGAGGAACATCAAGTGAGTTCTGGTTGAGGGAACTGGATACATGTGGATGCTTGGTGTAAGGACAGAGGATGAGGGAGGTAGAACAGTATTTAATTTTGAAATGCCTGTGTTATCTCCATGTGCTTATGTCTTGTAGGCTAGTCATATCAAACATCTGAAACTGAGAAAAAAGTTCTGAACTACAGATGAGTGTACCAATATTAAGGGTTTTCAGAGCAATCATTAGTTTCCTCCAGTGTTGGAAATGGTTATAAAATGTACAATTTAACCCAACAAATGTGGTATTATGTTAGTATTATTGTACAATGTCTGTAGTCCTGCTGAATCTAAATACAATGAATTAAGTTAAATTAAAAAGACATAATTTTTTAAGCTTATGAATCCAAAATGTGAATATCTTTAAAGTTTTTACACAGGACTACACTTTAATGCTATTTAATCACATATAAAAGAGTCTGTGCTATAAGGCAAGATAGGACAAGTGTAAAAAGTTACTGTTCTTCCTTCCTTATAATTTTCCCATGCATGAGTGGGGAGAGGCCACTGTTTTACAATGACCTATTAGCTCTCTCAGAGCACAAATGGCTTTGTTATAAGACTTAATATTATATAAAGTTTATGCTCACAGCACTGGGAATGGTGAGAAAGAATGGGGAAAGACTGTGCTCAGGAAAGAAAGTTGAGAAGTTATTATATTTCAATAATTTAGATAAAACTTTTGATCAGATACTCATAATATGAGAACTGGGAAGAATCCAAGAACTAGTAATAATAATATTAGTGGTAGAAAAAAAAAACTAGTAGTTATTGAGTACTTTTGATATGCCAGGTACTTTTCTAACCCTTACATGTATTATTCTACTTAATTCGCATAACCACCCTATGAAATAGATATTATATTTTCCCATTTTATATACGAGGAAACTGAGGGACCAAGAGGCTAAGTAACAAAGCCAAGATTATACAGCTAGTAAATTATGGTTCTCGGATTCAAAATTAGACACTGTGATTCTATAATCCTTGAACTTGACCATTATGCCTCAAAAGAATCCTTGCTAAGAAGAATAGACATTTGTGGATTTTTCTGAAGGCACAGGGCTTGTGCAGTTATGAAAAATCATGTGAAAATTGAAATTTATGAAAACCATTCAGTTAGAGTGTCAATAAAGACCAGGAGAAGGAAGAGGCAAAATGGTTATCTGTCTACATCTTTGAAAATTACTGGCTTTCTAACACCATGTGTTGAGTCAATAGCACTTAACTAGGGGTTAGGAAGCATATTAGTTTCATCTCTGCTCTTGCCTAGGTAGTGATCAAACTATCAGTAAATCTGGGCTCCTAACATACAAGATGAAAAATACTGGACTAAATTTTTTTCAAATTCTCTTCCGGATCTAAAATTTTGTATTTCTCAATGTCAGCCAAGAGGGTGTTACAAAGCAGCTATTGGTTTGGCCAAGGAGGCAAAAACCCTTGAATCGGATTATTATCCCATGCGAAGTCTTGGCATTGGCAATATGCTTGGCAAGGGTAGCTTGTACTGAGCACTCAGGGTGAATACATCTATTCTTGCCAAGACCTAATTGCCTCACTCCGTAGTCACCTTCATTTTAGACTGTTGGATAGATTTCCTGGGCAGCAGTTATTAAAGCGGAAATGAAATTTGAAAACTACGGACAGTCTCTCCAAAAATAGGCTTCATCGATGCAGCTTACAAGCAGTTCCATGGCCAAAGAGAATGGTTAGCCAAGGTTAAGGATCTAAGTAAAATAACTGGGTATTAAGCATTGGGCAACAGCAGAACTCAATGTGTTTCTCCTTTTTGGAGTTTTTTTAATTCCATTTTTTAAAATTTAAGTAAAATAAAATATTCCAGATAGTTTTAAAGTGAACGGTACATCAGTGCCTCCAAGCTCCAACTCCTCAAGTGTCACTCCTCAAGGATGATCACTGTTTGCAGTTTTTTCACATTGTTGCACAAAATCTATTTCTCTACAAGTATCTATGGTACTCTTTTCCTGTATATTCATGCATTTGATTATATTATACTTGTTTTTCTGAAACTTGCCTTCATTAATTAGCATATTTTGCTGTGTATACTATGCTCCTGTGTATAATGTGCACCCATGTTTTTGGCCCAAACCTTCAGGGGAAAAACATCTTCCAGTTTAATTTTTTAATTCAAAGTTTTATTTGTTTATATTTAGGTACTCATTTTTTGTATGATAAATAAATTTTAGCATTTTTTTCTTTAATTTATTGAGGTGACATTGATTAGCAAAAATTACATAGGTCCCAGGTGTACAATTCTACATTACATCCTCTATGTGTTGTATTATGTATTCATCACCCATAGCCAGTTCTTTTTCCATCACCATATATTTGTGTCCCTGTCCCTTTCTCCTCACCCACCTCCCTGCTTTCCCTCAGGTAACTACTAAATTATTGACTGTGTCCATGAGTTTTGTTTCTTTGCTACTTTCAATTTTCTGTTAACAATCAAACTAAATTTCTCCATCCTTTTCCCTTATTTTACCCACTCTCTCATCCCTCCTCCCATCTTGAAGAAGTCCCTCTAACATTCTTTGTAGTACTGCTTTGGTTCTGACGTATTTCTTTAGCTTTTTCTTATCTCAGAAGCTCTTTATGCATCCTTCAATTTTGAGTGCTAGCCTTGCTGGATACATTATTCTTGGTTGTAGGTCCTTGGTTTTCATCACGTTGAGTATTTTCTGCCAGTCCCTTCTAGCCTGTAAAGTTTCTGGTGAGAAATCAGCTGAGAGCTGAATGGGCATCCCTTTATAAGTTACTACTCCTATTTCTCTTGCTGTTTTTAGAATTTCCTTTTTCTTAACTTTTGCCATTTTAATTATGATGTGTCTTGGTGTGTCCTTGTTTGGTATCATCTCTTTTGGGATTCTCTGTGCATCCTGGACTTGCATGTCTATGTCCTTCACCAGGTTAGGAAAATTTTCAGTCATTATTTCTTCAAATAACTTCTTGATCCCTTGCTTTTCCTCTGTCTCTTCCAGCACCCCTATTATTCTGACATTTTTACATTTGACATAGTCCCAGAGGAATCTCAATTCATTTTCCTTTTTTTTGGATATTATTATCTAATTCAGTGGTTCTCAACCTTCCTAATGCCGCAATCCTTTAATACAGTTCCTCATGTTGTGGTGACCCCCAACCATAAAATTATTGGTAGCTGCTCTCTACACAGGTGTGACTGGTCCACATAAGTACATTATGGCACCAACCCTGTCACATACACCTGTGTTTGTATGGGGTGTATGTGATGGGGTTGGCGCAATGATGTCGTCATGCCGGGTACCCGTATGTGGGCGTATCTGCGTGTGGACGGACCCACCTGGAGACAGAGATGCGGTGTCTCGGTTCCTAGGACCATCGGAAATATGTGTTTTCTGATGGTCTTAGGTGACCCCTGTGAAAGGGTCATTGGACCCCCAAAGGAGTCACGACCCACAGGTTGAGAACTGCTGATCTAATTGATCTGGTTGGGTGTTTTCTGCTGGCTTTTTCTGCAAGTCACTGCTTTGCACTTCTATTTTATCTATTTTAGTGACTTATATTCCATTCTTTATTTCAGTTAATGTAGTCATTATCTCTCTCTGGTCCTTTATAAGTCTTCTTTGATGTTTGCTACCTCTCTGTTGAAATTATCATTCAGTTTCTTAAGCATTTTTATAATCATTACTTTGAACTCTGTTTCTGTTGGGTCATCTGTCCCCATCTCTTTAATTTGATCTGCCTTTCTGTGGTTTCTCATTTTGACAAAAATGCAGAGGTCTATGGAGGAGGGGCATTTGTGGCTTTGTTTTCTTCCTGTGGCTCTGCGGGCCATGCCAGGAATTTGGGCGTGATTGTGCCTTTCCATTCTCATCTTACCCTGCATGCGGGCTCTGCCCTGAGCCTTGGGGTCAGCTGTCCTGTATGCTGGTCTTTCAATTGTGCTGGTTGTGGGCCAAGAAACACACATGCAGCCCTCTCTTTCCTTCTCTTTCCTGGCCAGAGCACTCGCACTGTAGCTCTCCACTGCCCAGTTGCTCCTTCTCCTCTGGGAACCGGAATGTAGTGCAGCTGCCGCATTTTACGGCAGGGTCTGCACGTCCTCCGGCCAAAGTGAGGGGGATGCAGTATCTCAACCCCCACCTATGGGCCTCCTTTCCTATGTCCTATGGACCAAGTGAGGTCCGGAGCAATCTCCCATCACCCCCTTCCTCCTTCCTCCCCCAGCAGCAGAGTTCCAAGTGGTACCCACACAGCTGTGTCCTCACACTTCTCCTTTTATTTCTCCTTTGTTTGACCCCCTGCCTGCCTGCAGGTACCTTAATGCGATGAATGGGTTTCTTAACTGTGATTGTGCATTGTGTAGAGGGCCCTGGGTTGAGGTATAGGTGTTTTATTAGTTGTAATCTCCAGAGGAATTTTTCAGAGGTCCCTCTTATACCATCATTTTGTTTGAAGTCTAGCATTTATTTTTTAACATAACATGGTACAAGAAATTTTATGTAACAAATAATTACAAAACACAAGAACAGATACAAGGTATAAGAAATTTTATGTATATAATTTTTATATTAAAAATTGATTTTCGGGGGAGTTCCCTGATGGTGTAGTGGCTTAAGGCTTTGGCCCTGGCACTGGCAGTGCTGTGGCCTGGGTTCAATTCCAAGTCAGGGAGCTACCCACAACCAAAAAGCAAAAAAAAATAAAAATAAAAAATAATTTTCATATTCCAGGGTATTATTTTGCATATGGATATCATTTTTTATTTCTGATTTTCTATGGGGGCAGGCTTATAAATATTGACTCCACTGTAATATGTTTGGTTATATTAGACATATCTAGCTATAACCAGTTCTATGTAGTCACATAGTATCTTTTCTTCATCATTCTTGACTTGCACAAGCAGATGCTTACAAATTTCACCCAGTGCACATCAAAGTATAGGAGTGTTCAGATAAAAAATTCAGTCAACATGACCTTCCAACCGAGACCTCAGTTTTAAATTTTTCGGCTTATGGTGGTTATCCATGAACTGTCTTTTGCTCTTGGGGTCATAATAATGGACTCAAGTTTTATTCCTATAATAATCTTCTTTAAGAAGCCCTCACCTTCTTTTTCAAAACATTCCAGGAGTTCCCAAGAAATGCAAACTCCTTCAGCTTTCATTTTATCAGACAGCATATGCGGACCCACCTGGCTCAAACTTTGAAGAACCTGAGAACACTACTAATCTATCCCACTCTCTCCATAGAATTTCCTAATTCACCAGCAATTTCTTTTTCTTTGATGAGATGATTTCCATGGATCAATTCTTCAATGCAATCTTGATGAACTGATCACTTGCAGTCACTTCTACTTCATGGTTTTTCACTCAAATCTGTTTGCCTCACTTCTCCATCTTCAAACCACCTTATCCAGTTTCTCACTGTACTCACATCAACACCCTAATCATCATACACGGCTTGTATTTGTCTGTGAATTTCAATTGGGGAAATGTTTTCTGCTGTTGAGAATTCAGTAACAAAAACGATTGAACTGAACGTCTGAACACTTCAATTTTGATGTGCACTGGGTGAAAAACGTAAGCATCGGTATGTAAGGTCAAGAATGATGGAAGGGAGATACCATTGGACTACATGGAACTGGTTATATTTAGATATGTCTAATGTAACAAAAAATATTACAGCAGAGGCAAAATATATCAGCCCACCTTCCTACTTAAGTTTGCTTTGGTGATTATCTTTTTCGTGGCAAGTGAGAGAAAAACAGCAAATCTGAGCATATTAATCTTTTTAATAATGCTATAGATAATTGTGTTTTGATCATTAATTTAGCTCCCATTGATAGAAATTTTCTTTATGCTGCAAAATTTAGGCACATATGCAGAGAGAGCTACTACAGTGCCAATCCCAAAGTAAACCTTTTATTAGCACAGTAAATGAATCTAAATCCAGCATAGACTCTGCTTCACCTCTGCAATTACCTGGTGCACTTTAGAAATAAAGAAGTGAGAATGTAATCAACATAATTATATGGCCAACCTGTGGAAGAGAGATTTCAGAGTTAATGTAGAGTATATTTGGGAAAGAATGAGTATAAAATGACCTGAATCTACAAGAAAGGCAATTTTGAAAAGTTACTTGAAATAAGTAGTTAAGTAAATTTCAAATACTTCTGGAAAATAGTATGCTAATAAAAGGATGCTTCTGAGTGCCAAGGAACTAGAGGTTGTATCTACAGTGCTGCTCTACCAACTCTGGCATTGTCCCAATCAGCTCTACATGCACTATTTTACTTAATTGAGAAACACAGTTTGGAGCTGACCCTTGAAACAGTATGGAGAGCGGTAGTCCAGATAAAAATGAAATAATGTCTAAAGAGAATGGGCACCAAAAACCAGAAGTAATAAGACTTTTTTTTTCTTTTTTCTTTTTCATTTACATTGGACAAACAATATTATATTGGTTTCAGGTGTACAGCATTGTGATGAGACATTTACATAACTTAACAAAATCCTCATTCTGGTACATATGATTCCCATCTGACACCACATATAGTTATTACAGAGTTACTGACTGTGTGCCCTATGCGGCACCTTACATCCCTGTGACTATTTTGTGACTACAAATTTGCACTTCTTGATTTCTTTCCCTTTTTCACCCACTTTTTACTCTCTCCTCCTATCACCCCAACAAGTCTAGTATCCATTTGATGCCACCCATAGCTATTTAACATTATCAATTATATTCCCATGTTATACCCTATATCCCCATAAATATTACTTTGTAACCACCAAACTGAACTTCCCAATCTCTTCCCCTTATTTCACCCCCTCCCCCAACCTTCCTCCCATCTGGGAACAAACCAAATGTTTTCTATGTCTCTGAATCTGTCCCTGTTCCACTTGTTGGTTTTCTTCTTTGGATTTCACCTGTAAGCAAAGTCAACTTGCATATGTCTTCCTCTGTTTGACATTCCACTCAGTGCAGTACCCTCCATGTCTTTTTATTGGAGCTTTTAATTGACTGAAATTGAAGGTAATTGTTGATGTGTACCTATTGCCATTTTATTGTTCATAATTTTGCTTCCCCCTGCCCCCCATCTTAAAAGCAGTCCCTCTAACATACCTTGTAATACTGGTTTGGTGATAATGAAATCTTTTAGCTTTTTCTTGTCTCAGAAGCTCTTTACTTGACCTTCAATTTTGAATGATAGCCTTGCTGGGTAGAGTAATCTCAGTTGTAAGTCCTTGCTTTTCATCACATTGAATATTTTCTGCCACTCCATTGTGGCCTGCAAAGTTTCTGTTGAGAAATCAGCTGACAGTCTTATGGGAGCTCCCTTATAAGTTACTAGTTGCTTTTCTCTTGCTGCTTTTAGTATTCTTCCTTTGCCTTTAACCTTTGTCATTTTATTTATAATGTGTTTTGGTGTGTGCCTATTTGGGTTTCTCTTGTTTGGGACTCTCTGTGCTTCCTGGGCTTGTATGTCTGAGTCTTTCATCAGGTTAGGGAAGTTTTCAGTCATTATTTCTTCTAATAGGTTCTCAATTCCTTGCTTTCTCTCTTCTCCTTCTGGTACTCCTATGATGCAAATGTTGTTGTGGTTGATGTTGTCCCTAAAACCCCTTTAACTATCCTCATTTTTTTGGATTCTTTTGTTGTTGTTGTTGTTCTGACTGGATGTTTTCTGCTACCTTGTCTTCTAATTCTCTGATTCCATCCTCTGTTCCACCTAGTCTGCTGGTGATTTCTTCAATGCATTCTGAATTTTAGTTGTAGTATTCTTCATTTCTGACTGGTCCTTTTTTATGGTTTCTACGTCCTTTATGCTTGCTGTTTCTCCATTGAAGTTTTCACTAAGTTCCTTGAACATCCTTAAAATAATCATTTTGAGGTGTGTATCTGATAGGTTGCTTGCCTCCATCTTGTTTAGTTCTTCTGGAATTTTCTGCTGTTCTTTTATTTGAGACATATTTTTTGTTCCCTCATTTTGGGTACCTGTTTATATTTGTTTCTATGTATTAGGGAAATCTGTTATGTCTTCTAGTATCACTCGATAGTCTTATGTAGTAACTGCCCTATGGAGCCTTGGCACTACCTCCCTGGGCGTCTGCACTGGATGCTCCTGTAGATTTAGGTTTTATGCCAGTGCTATGCCTGAAAGCTACTCAGCAAAAGTCTCAAAGCACACAAATGCTTGTTGCTGCTTATCCAAGGAAGATTAGAATGTGGATGGGGCTGACTGCTCACTGGAGAAAGTGTCTCTGGCATGGGTGGAATTGGATGAGATGGGGTCCCAGTGAGTCAGCAGGGTGGAGCAAGTAAAGCTCAATAGACAAATCAAGTTCAGATTTGGCCATGTAGGGGCAGGCACCCCTACAGAAAAGATGGTGCCCACCAACTGGCCACTTGGGAGGATGGCACACTCAGAAAAAATGGCAACTGTCCTCCAGTCCTTGCTCCAAAACCACACATCTCAGTCTGCCTCCCATATGCCTCCAATGCCCCGAGTCACTGTCCCGCTGCTGGAGCCCAGGGCAAGTACCTGCAAGTGACTGAGTCTATGCAGCCACTTTAAGAGGATGTCTGGGTTTCCTAGAGCCTTCTGTCCCACCCATATTGTTGGTGTCCCCACTGTTTTTCACAGTCAGAAATTGTGGGTCTCCTCTTCCCAGCACCAGTGCTCTGGGCTAGGGAGCCTGATATGGGGCTGGGGTCCTTCACTTCTCTGGGAGGAACCTCAGCATCTGAGATATCCCTCCGGATTCTCTACCACCACTGGAAGTTTGACTTCTTTTGTGTTT
Source organism: Lyroderma lyra (assembly GCA_004026885.1). NCBI lineage: Eukaryota > Metazoa > Chordata > Mammalia > Chiroptera > Megadermatidae > Lyroderma > Lyroderma lyra. Next base: position 55,384 of record PVJL010001136.1, on the reverse strand, counting down.
GTGCCCCTCCTACCAGTCTTGCTGTGGCCTCTTTTTTGTATCCTTAGTTAGAATGCTAGACTTCAGATAGCTTTCCATGTTGGTTTTTCAATAATTTAGTTGTAATTTTAATGTGTTCATAGAATTAAGCAAGCACAGTGTTTACCTACTTTGCCATCTTCTGGAAGTAATAAGACATTTTTAAAAATTTGCATATGAAGTTAGTTAGACTAAAAGAATTAGAGACTCATAACCTATAATCAGAACTTTCTGTATTGGATTATTTTTGTTTTTGTTAAAGCTTCTTCTAAGATATTCTATTTCCCTGGATGCAGGGGATGGTGGTTGTAGTGTCATGGAAACTTAGATTGTGTGCAGAAGTTGATAATATTTGGCTGGGATTGACTGTATGTATGAATGTGTGTGTATGTGTGTGTTTAAAATATGAGGAGTTGAGAGACATGCAGAGAGAAGTCAAATACAGGTTCAGATAACTGCTCTACACAAGGGCTCTAAAAAAGGGAGAATCTGTATATAAACCATCAGAGGGAAGCAAGAAATCTAAATGAGATCAAAGATGAAAGTGGAGTGTTGGTGTTGGAATATGCATAATTTTCCTAAACCTGTGGGTAGCCATGTGCCTTTTTTAAAATAAAGAAACATTAAAGACATCAATACTTTACCTTGTGCTGACCTGAAATGCCTAATTTCTTCTCTGCCATTCTATCTACCAACTCAAACTCTATCCATCCTCCGTGAGTTGGGTTTAGTTATACATCCTCAACAAAGTCTTCTGTAAAGATAGAAGTTAGTAATTCTCAATCATGGCTGCACAATATAATCAATGAAGAGTTTTTTGATGTTTGTTTTGTTTTTCATTCCAATGTTCATACCTGACCCCAAACATATTATATCAGTCTCTCAGTAAGGGGGTTCTAAATTTTTTTTTTTGGTATGTGGGTAGTTCCCTGACTGGGAATTGAACCCAAGCCACAGCATTGACAGCGCCAGCGCCAAAGCCTTAAGCCACTACACCACCAGGGAACTCCTCTAAAATATTTTATAGTAGACATTTTTAAAGAATTTTCCCAAGTGCAAGCAGGTATAAAATTAGATGTCTCTGATCTCACATTTTCTCATCCTCCTATGATTAAGATATACAGTAGAATCTGATCTTGAAGTACGTTTTCTTAAAATTTCCCCTAGTAATGATAATTAAAATTTTTAGACTTTTAAATTTTATTTCTTCCTTTTAGGGTGGTCTGCTTTCCCCTTTAAAAAAATCACATTTTTCTAGTACTCAAAGTTGGTCAGGATTTATCTCCCATATGAGGACTTTCATAAATAAGTCGAGAGAACAGTGTGACAGTCCTAGCAAGTCACTTAATCTGCCTGAGCTGTGTACCAAACAAAACATTACAAGACTAAGTTCCACTTTGTTTGATTGTATATGCACCAAGGGTTAAGCAGTGCTGTATTGCATATAACACCCAGGGACCTAATTAAACTTGGAAGTAAGCAGGAAGAATATTTTCTAGGACAAATTGGTTAACCAATTGACAGCTGAAGGCAGTTAGCTTTCTATTATCTGTGGGAGTAAAACTAGGATCTTCAAATAGAAAATAAAGTACACTAACCTTAACTTAAAATATATTAGATCTGTTCTCCATAGACCATGATAAGCAGAAAGAAAATACTATTGGAAACTTGGGTCTACTGTCAGTTTATGAAGAAAACCTTAACTATAAAGATGATGGGATTGAATTCCAATAAATGCCACTGACTTTTTTTAAAGGAAAATTAACATTAGCAATTTAACTGTTCCACTCTTTTGTTTCTTTTAGCAATATTTGTCTTGAATATTGTATATTATTCTTGATTTTACGTGTTGTGCTCTTTCTTGCAGCTAGTTCTTCTTTTAATTTAAAAATACTTTATTTTGCTTCTTCTGGAATGTTTTAGTTATATTTTTATGTCTATTCAGTCTGAGATAAAAGAGAATTCTGGAAGCTGTAAAGAGAGCTAGAATACCTCAGCTTTGATAAGAAACTCTAGCTTTTGTGCTGTTACAAACACTTCGGAGTATTAGTTACGACAAGTTGACCACAGTTTCAGTTGAAGTACCCTAATTACAGCTGCTACCTCTTTCCCAGTCTGGTAAAGTGATGTTTTTCAGGGTGCAGTGTGTTACCATTCACTAGGCACCTCAAAATAGAAAGAAGGCAGCAAGAAATAGAGAAAGTGAAGTATGTTTCCATCACATTAATGTTTTTCTGAGAACACAGAGGTCTCGTTCTGACATACAGTGCCAGCAAAAAAACTTGGTCCTGGTTTATTACAAGATTTTTTTCATTTTCTGAGAAATTCATAGCTGTCAAAAATAAACCAACAAAATCATTTCAAAAAACCAAACCCTTCTGATATAGCTAAAACATTGCCACAGAAAAAAAAATTTTTGGTACCCTCACATGTATTAACTCTTTCCTTCACTATGGTTATTTACTTTCTAGAACTTTCTGCTTTTTTTTTTTGCTTTGTCATTATTTATATGCATCTTTTGATTTTTTCCTACTGAATGTGTAAAAAAATTATATAATGTAGTATTTTCATGAAACAATATTTATGAGAGGGAAACACTAGAAACAACCGAAATGAGAATTTAGTTAGATAAATTAAGATACATAAATACAATTAAATAGTTTTAAGCCAGTAAAAAAGATACAATAGAAGATCAATAACAGACAAATATATCTACCTTAATTATTGTGGGTAAAAGAGGTTAGATGTGGCAAACTTGATTAACACTGTTCTGCTATATACTGCTACAAAACTCCTTCTGCAAATATTGCACTTCTGCAGGGAATACTAAATTCTAAGAGAAAAATACATTGGAAAACACACAGCCAAACTCATCAAAAAGAAAAATGAGGATTTCTCATTGCCATAAAGGAAAGGGAAACATAAACCCAGAACTTCTGGCTGTTAGAAAGTAGCTCAGAGGTATGGGATCTGGGATGAAGTGGACAGATTGGAATATCATTGCTTATGTTGGAACAGGAGCTATAGTTTTGGCTTCAACAAAAGGTGGTTAGCCGGAATTGAACCCTCTGCACAGAAAAAAACAATCGAATGTCACAATTGGCTACAATATCGCTGAAAATTTGTTTAGAAAAACCACAGATCCAGGGAAGCATCAGGAAACATGCCAGTTACCTACTAGATACATAAATGGAAAGGAAAAAAAGGTAACCAGAGAAATGCAAATCCCAATTTCAAACCAAATGCTGTGAGGTCTGAATGTTTACTATACATGAGATAGGAAGCCAAATGTAAATAAACAAACATTGGTCTCAGCAGAATCTATAGCCCACAATACATGAGACTCCCACAAAAAAAATCTACCCTTACTGAAGATGAGATTACAAAAAATATTTAAACTATACGTGAAAATTAATCACAATGCAAAACAAGTCAACAAATGTGAAAATTTATATTTGAAAACTAGGAATAAAAATGGTGTAAACATGACTATCAGATATTAATATTTAAAGTTATTAAAGAAATAGAAGAAGAAATAAAACACCCAAAGAGAGCAGTATGGAAATAAAAAAAAAAAGCTAAACGTGGACCAGAACCAAATGAAATTTTTAAGAATGATAAACATCATTATCAAAATTAAGAACACAGGGACACTCTATATGGCACGTTTAATTCAACCAAGTAAGGACAGTACATTTGAAAATTGACTTAGCAGTTTATGCAGAATAAAGTCAGGTGACAACATGACAGATAGTGACTGAAAATCTAATATATAGTACAAAACTCCAGGATTAGTAATAAAGAAAAGATTTCAAAGATAATAACCCAAGCGAAGATAATGGCTGATAATTTTCTAATAAATGTTACTAGGTTTCAGATTGAAGAAGCTCAAAAAAAAAAAAAAGGTAAGTGAAAATAAATCCATTCTCAGGTCTCAATTAATGCAGAAAAGCATTTGACAAAATCTAAAATCTTTTAATAAAAAAAAATTCAACAAACTAGTGGTAAAAAAAAAATCTTAAAGTAATAAAAGCTATTTGTGAAAAACCCATAGAGAACATCAGACTCAATGGTAAAAGACTTTTTGTCTAAGAACAAAGTAAGCATTTCTGCCTTCAACACTGGCTCTCATTACTAGTCACAGGTCTAATTAGATTTCCTGTTTCTTCATGAGGTAGTCTTGGTTGATATTGTATTTCCAGAAATTTCTCTATTTAATCTAGGCTATCCAATTTGTTGATGTGCAATTGTTCATTGTATTCTTTTATAATTCCTTTTATTTCTGTAGAATCAGTAGTAATGTCCCACATTCATTTCTGTTTTAATAATTTGGGTCTTCTCTTTTTTTAGTCCATCTAGTTAAAGATTTGTCAGTTTTGTTCATTTTTATACAGAACCAACTTTTAATGTCATTGATTTTCACTATTGTTTTTCTTATTCTCTTTATTGTTTATCTCTGCTCTAATCTTTATTATTTCCTTCCTTTGGCTAGCTTAAGGTTTAATTTGTGCTTCTCTTTCTAGATTCTTCAGTTATAAATTTAGGTTTTGATGTGATATCTTTTTTTTAATGTAAGCGTTTATAGCTATAATTTTTTTTCTTTAGCACTGCTTTCCCTGTGTCCCATAAGTTTTGGTATGTTGTGTTTTTGTTTTCGTTCATTTCCCAGTATTTTAAATTTTTCTTTGTTATTTTTTTTGATCCATTAGTTGTTTAAAAGTGTATTGTTTAATTTTTACAAACTTGTAAATTTTTCTGTATTTCTTCTGTTATTGATTTCTAACTTTATTCTTTTGTGTTTGGAGAACTTTCTTTGTATAATATCTATTTTTAAATCTATTGAGACTTAATTGGTCTATTCTGGAGACTGTGTCACGTGCACTTGAGAAGAATATGTATTCTGTTGTTGGGTAGAGGGTTCTGTATACATTTGTTAGAGCTACCTGTTTTGTTGTGTTTTTTAAGTCCTTTATTTTCTTCCCTATCTTCTGTATTTTCTATCCATTATAAAGAGTGACGTGTTGAAGTCTTCAATTATCATTATAGACCTATTTCTCCCTTCAAGTGTGTCAATGTTTGTTTCTTGTATTTTGATGGTCTTATTAGATAGGCAAATGTTACTTGTATTTATCTTTACTGAGATCTAAATTTCTTTATACAGCTTTGACTGTTTGTCTAGTTTTCTTTCCTTGCAACTTGCAGTACTCCTTTTGGCATTTCTTACAAGGCATGTCTAGCGGCAAAAAACTCTCTCATTTTTTCTTTATCTAAAAATGTCTTAATTTATCTCTCACTTTTGAAGGACAATTCTGCTGGATAAAAATTGTGTTTACTATTGACTCTTTGTGCCAGGTTTTGTAAAGGCTGGGGTGAGTCAAGTTGTAATTACATCTATAGATCATGACATATGTGCTATGCTAAGTCTCATCAGTAATGTGTCCCAAAGAGCTTAGCCCCAGATTTTTGTTGATCTCTAAATGAATCAGAATTGTCAATTTGACTAAATGTTTGTAGAAATTCAAGAATCAGTAGTTTTTAGAGAGAAAGAGCAGAGGGAAAAATCATCTTGAAATGAGGACCATCAACATATTTACAAGTAAATTATTGAAACCCCTTGTGGTTGTTTATAAAGCTGACATAAGTTTGTAAACCAAGCAAGTTCTATAACTAGTCAGAGTTTACCCCACCCCAAACATTTCTCTGCCCTTTTACTCTGACTTGGTGGGATACCCAACAATTGACTATGCAGAGTCAGAGTAGGCACAATAAAAAGGCAGACACTTTTTTTTAAACTGAGGGGTTTATTTTTAGAGGTTATTTCCACCTGGCAGTAAACAATCCTTTGTGAAAGAAATAAATCCTGCTGGTGCTAAGACCAGTTAGCTGTGTCACTTATCAAAGGTCACAGAAGCACACAGAGGGATTTCTTTGTTTTTTACTTTATTACAGAAGAATGTGGACCTCAAATTCCTCAAAAGATACTATTTTAAAGATTAAACTTTAATATGGTGCAGAATTTATTTAGAACATTTCTCTATTTGTAGAATCCAACACACACACACACACACACACAGCATAAATTCAATGACATTTCCCTCTAATGTGACAAATCTATGTTTCATAAATTACTGGAGAAAAAATTCCAAATGTATGAATAACACAATAGGCTTTCATTTCTTTTTTCTCAATTGGAAACTTCTTGTGAACAAAGGAAAACTGAATGCTAATGCCTGGGAAAATAGGAAACTTTATAATTTCTCCAAACTGATTTTCAATTGGAAGGATTATATGATAAGTAGAGGAAGAAGAAATTATTACACAAAACCCAGAGAAATTATCTTAATATAGTCCAGAGAACCACAGATTTGTTCATTTATAATTTGGAGAAATTGCTACAATACAAAAACCATAGTCATCTAGCATTCTTCTTCATTTCACAATGTAATAGAGCACTTAAAGAGTGCGCATGCACTTTATATTCAAACAAAAATGCTTTATCAATTAATGTTGGTGAAAATAGCAATTATTGTTGAGTATTTATTAGAACTCAGCACTTTGTACACTTTCTCTCTAGTTCTCACAGAATTGCAGTGTATCACAATTAGCATTTTACAGTGAGGAAACTGAGTTTTCCTCAATGTCATATAGCTAGTGTCACAGTATCAAGCAATGTTACATGCGGAAAATAGAAAATGTTTCAGGTATTTCAAGCAGAAAGAAACTCAATAGAGAGAATAAAAACACTTACAAAGTTGTTTGAAGGGTCAGAAAGATGTAAGTCAGGGAACTTCTTAGGATTAAATTAAAAATTTGACCATTACTGGCTTGCTTTTGTATAAATTAGAAAGGAAATGGAAAGAAATTGTATGTACTACAAGCAATAAATTATGAGTAGCTCTTACTATCCTTGATTCTTCGACTGAATACTAAAAGAGATCAAACTACTACTGAAAATAGAGGACCCAATGTGATTCAGGTATGACATCAAATGAAACTTAACAACAGCCTTTCTATACCTTGGTGACACCAGGTGTAGCTGTTTTATACCCATACTGACAAGATAGTATAAAGGTAGAGGAAGATAGACTCCTCCAGACGTATATCTACAAGACATTCCTGGGTCTTGATCTCAGTATAGTTGCCAAATAACATCAGGAATTGAGCCAAATGTATTCTTTATGCATGTTGATAAGCCAAAAATAAAATGATCAGTAGAATTCTATGTGTTTCGTTCTTATCCAGTTGTAAAAGCTCTCTTTTTTAGGGAGGAATGAGTTAGAAAGGATGGTAGAAACTAGTTCAAAGAGTGGAGTTCCTCACTTTGGAATACAAACTGAGGAATTAGTGTAGATGAAAGAGTGATTTTTGTACATCAAATAGTAAAAGGAAAATTTCACATGCAAATTTTTAAGACAAATTATTTGTTAATATCAGTAGTGCCATTAATAATCAGCTGAAGGGAGAACATGGATACTCTATGAATTGGTAACTCTCTTCTATAATAAAGAAAACTCAAATAGTCATTTAGGTGGTATTAACACCATAGAATGAATGTTACATTGTTAATTAATTATCAAGGCAAAATTGATAGCTGTATTCCATAAGAAATAACATTAACTTTAAGAATCCAGATCTCTGTAATACTGATTTTTACAAATAAATTTATAAAATGTGTTTCTGATTATTAAAAACAACCAGTAGGGACAGGTCTCCTTTTACTTAAGATTTCTGTGGGGTTTAGATTCTTCATATCTCTCAAGTAATTATTAAAAAATCATTCTCAGTCCAGTTTATTACAAGAATTTCCAAACAAGTACAAGTTGAAAGTCTGCCTGTCATCATACCTGGGCAACTAAACTCTTATCTTGAGAAACCTTTTCTTCTCCACTTTCCCCTACAGTATAGGCTGGCACACTCTTAGATACTCTACTTTTTCACCTGCTACTTGGGACATCATGTCCCTATTCTCTGTGACATACAAGTCCAAGAAACTGGGGCAACTTCTTGCCATTAGCTTTAATACTTTTAATACCTACATTGATAATATTTGTAACACCACGACTGAAGACAAGAATTAATTATCTCCATTCTTTATCACTCAGATCCTTTGTGGTCTGAAATTATGAGATCTAGATGTAACATTGTACTTACTATTTATTTTCAATGAACTAAATATGAACAGAGGAATGATGGTGAAAGAAATTCTCAGATCTTACTTGCTAATTTCAAAAAAATAAAAATAAAATCATACTTTGAAGCATAATCTCTACCTCCAATTACTTGCATTTTCTTGCAAATAAAAAGATATGAAATTTATGGATAATAATGGAGATCAATCAATTTCTTTACACAGTTCAAAATAGGAAATATTATAAATTGAGGCCTCTCATCAAGGATCTGTTCTGATACTGATGAGATATTCTTATATTTCCTCATCACATTCATATGCACTGCTTTGGCTTTATCAAAAGTATTTCTGACTAGTTCCAAGCACACTATGCAGCAACAGAAAGGCTATGACTGTCACCACATGATTTCTAAGTTTTGCTGATTAATCTCACGTGCCAAGAAATGACAATACCCCTCATACAATTTCAATGTTTATACAGCCCTTATTTTCATTCTAAGCACATTTCCTAGCTGTTGACATCAACATCAACAGCAACAACAACAATAGCAGCAGAAACAACAACAAAAAACCTTAGAAATGGACTGCCCAGAGAAAGTTGGAAGCATTGATGTAGTTTTAAAAAATTGATAAATCGATAGTTGGACAACTTGATAACTAGATGCATGTTTAGGTGAGTAAATAAATTTGATACATAGATGATAGATAGATGATAGATAATACATACAGACCTACATACAGATACATGTACATATATATACATATATACATACATATGAGGGCTGTTCAAAAAGGTTCAGCCATAAATGCCTCTATTTTTCATATTACATACTACTTTAGGTGGATGGTGACTGTTCAGAGCGAATTAATTTTTTCCAAATATCTATTTTCTCTTATTTATTGATAATAGAATCTTCATGTTTTAACTAGACTCATGGTTGCCCAGAATAATTTCCCAAGTTTCCTTAAAACTACTGTGACCCAATGAAAAATTTTGGTAAATGGAATTAAGCAATTTCTTGGAAAGATTCTTAAAGAGACATGAAAGAGGTCATTCCTTCCTTCTGTTGTTTTCTCCATTGTGCTGATTGGAATACAGATGTCTGGAGTTGGAGCAGCCATCTTGAAGCATAGAATGATAGTGATGCACTGAAGATACCAGACAAATATTATTGGGAATTTTAGTTACTGTTACCATAGCATATCATACCAACCTGGGACTAAAACAAGATTCTCTTATAAAAGAATGAAATAAACTTACATCTTAATTAAGATCCTGCTATTGCGGGTTCTCTGTTACAGGCAGCACACCTAACGAAAGCCTAATAAATATTGTGGATTACTAAAAACATATTAAAATAGAAATATATGATCAATACGCTATCAGAATAAGGACTTCTGAAACTTACGATACCCTTTCCTAAAAGCACACAGTGATAGTTATAGGTATGCAAGTTTTGAAGCAGAAGCTAAAAGGGCTTTAATTATTTGCATAATAAAGAAGAGAAAAATGTTATTTTTTGGAGGAAGTCAAGGAAGAGAGAAGAGGAAACAAAAGGATTGAGTGAAGAGAGGGAGAGAAAGAAAAAAAATACACACAAGTCCAAATGGCAAAGAAAAAAGAAACAAAAACAAATGAAACAACATCAAAATTATAAACCTTATTTGCTGGGCAATTAAAAGAAATTTTACAAAACAAAATTGTATAATAAAGACTTTTATGTTCATTTTGGCTCTGCACAATCATCTGTGAAATGTTTTCCCTGCACAATCAACTGTGAAATCTAGATATCTCACTAAGATGCATACACACACACACACACACACACACACACACACACACATATTGGGGTGCCAAAAATGCATACACATTTATATACATATAAAATTAAGGTGTCAAAATACATACTCATTTATTCATAAATATAAATATATATTTATATGTGTATATACATGTGTGTGTGCGTGTGTGCGTGTGTGTGTGTGTATAATTGGGGTGCCAAAAATGTATACACATTTTAAGAGATATTATCTATGCATTACTTTTTAAAGTTGAATTGAATTATGGTAGTAATGTATAGTATGACATTCATTCAAATAATGATGTTAATCAAATGAATGCTAGTGTTACTATGCAACAATCAGGACAGTCAAAGAAAATGGCAGAAATATGGTTGTTGTTCGAGGAGCACAAAACCATTTCCCAGGACAATGGATAGGACAAAGAGGTAGGGTTGATTTCTCCCCCATGTTTTCCTGACTTAACACCCCTTGACTGCTACCTATGTGGAACCTTAAAGGATGTGGTGTACCATAGAAAACCAGCTACACTGGTGGTGCTGTGGCAAAACATTGAAACAGCATGTGCAGTGATACCGTGGACAGCGTTGATCAAGCAGTAGTTCACCGTCATCAGAAGTGCCTAGGTGCTAATGGTAACCACTGTGAGAACCTCCTATAATTGTAGAAGTCAAAGGTGACTTGTATTCATCTTTTATATATTTTTGGCACTGTGTGTGTGTGTGTGTGTGTGTGTGTGTGTGTGTGTTTGTATTTTTTCTTTTGAGTTGAAACCATGATGGATAAGAACAAAACTGGAATCTATATATAAGGGTATAATAGACAAGGATTTATTTGGTTTACTATTACCTGCAATACCTTCCATTTTCTTTTCCTTCTTAAGATACTTGTAAGAGTGTAACTAGATTTTCTATCATCCCTGTACACACGATACATGAATAGTGAATAGGTAAGAGAAAAGGCCCAAGGACTAGGGGCTGTGAGCACTTAATGTAGGGAGATGAGATTTGGCAAAGGAGACAGAGGGGTGGTCAGTCCACAGTAAGGAGACCAGAAGAAGTGTGTCAGTTGCAAAGTGAAGAAAATGTTTTAGAGGAGAAGTGGTCAATGACAGAAAATGCTGCTGATAAGGCAAATGAAATGAAACTGGAATGAACAATATGGGGAGTTAGATGTCATTGGAGACCCTCACAGGCATACTTTCAGTAAACTAGTAGAGTAAATAGCTGGACTAGACAGCAAAAAGGAATGAGAAAAGGGAAATGAGAGACAATGAACATAGACCATACTTTGGAAGAATTTTGCTGTAGTTGGGAGCATAGAAGATGAGCTATAGCTGGAAGGTATTTAGGATTAAGAGAACATTTGTTTTCTTAAGATGGGAGGAATGACAATATCTTTTCATGTTAATGAGAATAATCAAATATAGAGGAGAAAGTGACGAGTTGGGAGAGAAAAGGGAAACTTGCAGCAATGATCTTAAGTTGGGAGTGGGATCTAGTGCACAACCTGAAGACTTAGTCTTAGTAGGAGCATGAGTCATTGATGCACAGTCACAGGAAGGAAGACAAGGTATCAAGGTATAGATGCAGATGGTTTGGATGTGTTTGATGGTGGCATCACATGAAAAAAGCACTTATTGCATTTGACCCTTTTTTTCTGATTTTGTGATTAAAAGCTGTTTCTTCCATTAGATTTCAAGCTTTCTTTGGGCTTAGAAAATCCCAAATTAGTGTACCAAATCTATCACTCAATTCTCGGTGTATAATAGCCACCATTCAATAAGTGCCCAATAATGGACGAATGAATAAATAATGCCTACACACACACATACACACACACCATCTAAAGTATATAACCTAACCAGGTTAGGTTATAAATATTAAGTTTAAAAGTCATCATTCTAGGAATTCTAACATTCTAGGCTATTATAATACAATTCCTCAAATTCCATAGAATATTCATTATATAAGAGCAAGATAAAGTTTTTTTATTTGCTTCCATATTTACATCCCTCTGTAAGAAAAAAAGGTAAAACCTCAGGTGTTTTTTTTCACATTTGTGCCACATGAATCCACTCCCTGGTCACAGAGGATTGGACCTAGAGGCAGACAACAGAGGCTCTTGAAATGAGCCACTATAAGAGCTCTGCAAAAGCTGTCATCCCTATTGATGAAAGAGTGCATCTATATTGGATGTAACTACCAAGCACTCAGACTCTCTTTTTCTTGGAACATGAATGAAAGATACAGATAGAGTAAGGCAACAGCCAAAATGCAAACACTAAGAAGGAAACAAGAGGTGGATAGCGGTGCAGGTCGAAAGCACCTGAGTCACTACAAGGGTGATAGAACTAAAGCAGGGAGCAAGAGAGGCCTTCTGCATAGCTTATTGCATTTAAAAGATTGCTACAGTCACTGCAATAATCTGAATATTTTAGTGTTTTATGACATCTGATGTGCATCTCCTAAGACTGTTCCTTGTTCTTCCTCTTATAATAACACCCTTTGAATTAAGTCAGTAAATGTGTGACTCTGTTTATTCAGTCTCAAATGTACTAATGCATAGTATTTATATTGAATTGTGTTCTTTGTGACACAATTCTCTGGTGACATTTTTAAGCTTTATATTTTTCATATTAACATCCACACTAGTGTCAAATCATCTCACTACAAAGTTTGTGCAGATAGAACCAATGTCTAGTTAATATGAAACATGGAGTATAATAGTATAGCTGTATAGTTATAGATTTACCAAATACTGTGGATATTTTTAATTGTTTAAAATCTTTTTTTTCCTGGATAGCTATTATTAAATGACAGATTGGTTTGAGTAATGCATTGCAACTTGAAAGTAAGTATTAATTTAGTTAGAAAACAAATAATTAACAAAAATTATTTACCTATAAAATCATATTTCTAGCTCTTGACTGCTTCTCAGAACACAGAGATTAATTGTCATTACATCTTCCTTTTTTCCTTTGGGATATCCTGCTCTATTTCTATCTGCTTTAACTTTATCCAACCAAGATCAAACATGGTTTGCTGTTTTGAGCTTTCATCAATAGATTAATTATATCATGACTCTTCCAAAGAAGACTATTTATGTCTACATTATAACTTCATTTTACTATTCTTTCTCAAATATAAAATTTTATTTCAATTTAATTATGAAGGCCCTATTGATCCTTTTTGATTTTTTTCTAGAGATTAGAACTCTTATTTTTCCTTTGATCTTTTCAAACACAATTGAATAAGTAGAGTAGATTTTTAAACAAAAATTAATGATAGTTTCAACATAATTTTTGATATTGATATGATCTTAATATCACTGTCCAGAAGATGGTAACTACAACTGTGACTACTTAGAACTAGAAAATCTTGCAGGTCTATTTCTATATCAGTTAAGTCAATAGTGAAAATCTTTCTGCAATATTTTGTTGAGTTCATTTGAAAATATACTATGAAAATTCTGAAAAATATTCTTTGGGAGTATATATTTTAAAAGAAGGTGGCCAATTTAATTAAAAAAAAAACAGATAGGGATATTTCCCTTTTACATCAAACATGAAGGTGAAGGATATAGTAACTGTTACACTTATACTAAAACCTGCAGACCTTAGCCAGAAAGAAACTTTACTAACATCACTGGCTACCTCAACTCTGGACTACCTGCATATGTTGTTTATGAGTGAAGCTAAAAAAAATGTTTCCATTACTAGGTGAGATAGAGTAATTTCCCTCCACCCACCAAGAAATCCACATCCTAAACTGGGGAACCCGTGAATATGTTAGGTTGTATGGCAAACAGGAATTAAGATCGCAGAGGAATTAAGGTTTCTAATTATGTTACTTTAAAATAGGGAGATGATCCTACGTTACTCAGGGTCAAGCCAATACAAAACATGGGTCTTTGAAAGTGGGGAAAAGAGGTAGAAGAGAGAGTCAGAGAAAAAGCTGTGGCAATGGAAGCAGGGCCAGAGAGTTGTTGTGTTGTTGGGCTTGAAGCTGGAGGAAGGAGGCCATAAACTAAGGAATGTGAGTGGCCTCCGGAAGCTAGAAAAGAAAGCAGGGAAATGGATTTCCCTTGGACCTTCCAGAAGTAGTACATCTCCTTCAAACTTTGATTTTGAACCCAGTAAAGCCTATGTTAGGCATCTAACCTACAAAACAGTAAGATAAGTTTGTGTTGTTTTAATCCATTAAGTTTGTGGTACCTTGTTATGGCAACACATAGGAAGCTAGTAAACTAGATATAACAGTAAGATAGTATTTCTTTGTTATTAGAGTATTTCTGTGGTGTGTTGATTGGCTAGATTCTCTTAGTGGGAGAAAATTTTGAGTGCTGGGTCATCAAATTTAAAATTCAAAAAATTCAAGATTAACATCTACAAAGAATGATTTGTGCTGGAAATACAAAGAGACAAGAAATATGATAAACTAATTGCTCAGTTTGGTAAGAATATACGCCCACGTAGAGCTGTGTGTGAATTTCCGGTGTTGCAAACCCACGTGCTTATCTGAGTTCTGCCAACCTCGGTTTTCTTGCATAGCCTTTGACTACAAAAATTGTTTTTCTATTTTTTCACATTCATTCCCATATTTTGAGAGAAAAATATTTCTAATTTGAAGATTCCATTGTCCACAAAGCATACAAGTTCTGTTTGAACTTCAGGGACTTGCACTGATCTCAAGTTGGTCTTAATTTTGCTGTGGCTCAGCCTCCTTAAGCATCTTCTTACTCAACATCTCTTCTTCCAGAACTTGCACCAGATATAAGGCCCCTTTTTTTCTTTACCACCTGGAATTTAGGTCCTAATTATCCTACTTACAATGAAAAATAAAGCCATTTTGAACTGTTAAATAACACAACAAACATTTATTGACTACTACTTGTACGAAGTTACAAAGAAATAAGAATAACTATGGCATGATAAATTCTGTTAACAAGCTCAGAATTCAATGATGGGGCATGAAAAATATTTTTAAAATATTTATAAGTGGACTAATTGGGGCTTGCATAATGAAGTGTTGTGAGAAAACAGAGAAAGGAAGAAAGAATGAGTGAGAGTTCTTCAGTTGCACCAAGGGAGGGACATTCGACCTGAAGACAGCACATGTACAATGGCACAGAGGGTTGTGAGAGCATGGACGGTGTGAGGAACCATGTATGGCAGTAAGGTATACAGTGGAGGTGGGGAAGAGAAAACACCAAAAAATATTTTGAGTATCTTTATTTCGTTCTTAGCTTGAAAATCCTGTGAGGTAAGTCTTCCTATAAAATTCTATGGCCCACATATATTCCACCCCTATGTTTGAAACCTAGGTTGACTGGAGAGGTCTAAATATCTCATGCTAATTTTTGGAAAGAAAGAAGTATATCATCGTGTGGAGACCATTCTATTTGCGAATCTGACTTAATGATCCACTACTTATTCAAAGAAATCACTCTGAAAGCTGATCTAGGTTATTTAAAATATGGACATTCATTAACTGCCTGTTTTTTAAGTCCCTCGTAATCTAATCTCATTCTCTTCAGCCTCATGTCTCTTTATTTCCAGCATGTAGCCTTTGTTCTTAGCATGTACACTTCATCCTATCCCAAAATCAAGCCATAATTATTTCTACTCAATTAGCCATGAAATACACATTTTTAATTTGAATATTCACTACACAAGGCAAATAGAGCTGATCACGTAGTAGGCTCTTCATAACTGCTTGAATGCTCAGTTAGTCTGATAGCACTTACCTTTTCAGAATCATTCACGTTACCACCTAAATAGATTATCGTCAATTTTTCCATCATTATCTTTTAAAAATCTAGATTACAAATTTAGAGAAAGTGTTGTAGAATTAATGCTAAAAATAAAGAAATGTATTGTTCCCCAAATTCATATGCAACGCAGGACTGGGTCATCGTTGTAATAATAATATTACTTTTTTCTAATGGCCCCTCCATCTTCCTATTGAAGGAGGTCATTGAGAGGATGTGACCAGTGGATATTGACCTGGACCTGGACAATTGAAGTCTTCTCACCTCCTCCTGTCCTTGCAATGTGCATTTCACTTTTCTTTCTTTGCACAATATCTCTCTGTGTAGCATAAGTTATTGATTAAGGCAATGCCAGAGTGATTCTGTTAGAAACATTTAGAATAATCTATAGCAAAGAAAGACTTTAATCAGAAATTACAGGTAGGAGACTGCTATATCTCTAGGTCCTAATCTTCTGCTATGCAAATCTTTATTGCAAATAAAGTTCTAAATCTTTGGTCTTAGAAATCCCTATTATTTGTTATTGTTTTTGTTGTTCTTAAAATATGGGTTAAGTGCCCAATTTAATCCCTTTAAAAATAATTTGAGTTGATATTTTTTCAACACCTTGGGACATTATAAAAGCTGCATAGAAGTACATATTTATTTAAAAGTTTACAGTGTATTTCACATCCATTTTCTAATCGGAGGTAGGAGAGAAGGTATCTTCCTGCCCACTTTATACCTAAGGTAGCTGAGATTCCAAGATGCTCAGGGGTGAATTCAAGGTGAGGAGCCAGTCTTCTGCATTTTCATTTATCACCTAACAGCGTATTCATGAGAACAATCACTTTGGAAATGGAAATAAATCAACCACACCTCCTCTTGCCTATAATGTGAGGTCCGTGCTCTCAGTAAACTACCTGGCTACAGTATTTCAAACCTCAAATGCCTTTTCATCAAGGTTAACAATGAATTTTGGTTGGTATTGGAAAGTCTACTTGCCCTTCTATTACTTGTGTTCTGGTCCTGGTGGAATTTCTAAATTTTTCTCATATGAACTGGAGACACAAAACAAAAGCCAGCCTGACTGTGAACTAACACGTGGATGGTTTCCTTGGTAACACATATGTGAAAGACTGCACAATCTCCCCAATTTCCATTCCTGCTTTCACAGAGGCTGTTCAGACTGCTAATATGGGTGTGCCTGTGTGACAGCAAGCCATTTTGTGTGAGAGTAAGTGCTTATAAGAGATAGGGTGAGGGCGAGGGCCAAACCATGTTCTGTCAAAAGCAAGTACGTAAGAGAAATCAACTCTCAGCACTCACTACAAAGGGAAGTGGGAACGTGAAGTCAAAGTTCTTATAAATGTAATGAAAGGAACACTTAAATGACTATAACAATATGTAAAATAAAACTATGTTCTTTCTAAAATGAAGGTCGCGACCCAAATCTTTTATTTGTGCTCTATTACTTGTCATATTAAGGGCAGCTAGGTTGCAGGGCTTACTCAGCAGTGAAATTACTCTTAAGCAATCTGTGACACCAGCCCTGGCTCAATTATGCATTCAAAAGCTCATACAGTGCTAATAATAGCTAATATTTTTCATCCTCACTGTGTGTCAGGTATGTGCCCAGTGTTTTATGTGCATTATTTCAATTACTATCACCGTAGGTGACACGATCATCTCAAGAGGAAAATGAACCTTTTTTTTTTTTTAGACAAAATAACTGAGGATTAGAGAGGGTTAGGAATTAGGCCAAGATCCCCCAGCCAGAATATTATGAGGCCAGAATTAGAACCCAGATGTCTGACTCCGTGCCACACTTTTAACCAGGAAGTAATATTACTGCCCCCAAACTGTCACTATGGTGATGACAAGCAAAGAAGAATATGGTGTCCCTGAGGCCTGTCAGTGAGAACTTTATCTTGTTCATTTTTTTCCTGGATATTCTCTAAGATTTTACTAAATATTTGACTACATAAAACAAAATTCAATTTGTTATGTTTGTGAAATTAGAATATCATAACTAAGCATGCTCTTGGTAAGCTAGAAAAGGTGGCAGAAATGCTGTTCAACAGGAAGAGTAGGAACTAAATTATTGAGGTATTTGAAAGGCCAGAAGTATAAGACAGAGTAGAACTCACTTTATTTAAAAAAAAAAGAAAAGAAAAGATTGAGAGAGTCAAGTGGATCACTTGCTGAAATGACTCTAGATCTGAACAGGAAAGATGCTATTTTTTCCGATTTTGAGGATAAAAATAGAGATGGACACCAACCTAATTAGTTCTTTATTTATAGTTGTATATACATAGGCATCTCTCAAATAACCTAAGGTAAGTGTTCCTGAAAAAAAAGAACTTGTATTCTATAAAATCACATTTAAAATGTAGAACTTATGAGGGAAAAGTGTGATTGGTTGGACCACTCAAAGTTTAACAATTATAACCAATGAGTTAACCAAAATAATAACTCCCAATGAAAATATTAGTAGTTAAGAGGACATTTATTAATAATGACACTTATAAATTCCTAATAAATACAAAAATATTTTACTATAAAAGTAAAATAAGTGAAAAAATAAGTAAGGAAACTTGATGAAAGGTTGCATGAGATAGGATTGTAGAATTACAGAAATAAAGGTAAAAAAGCAAAACAATTGTTGTTTGTTATTTTTTTTAGTTTTTTGAGTTTGGAATATGTCATTAATATTTAAAAGTAAATACAAATTTAAAATTAAATATAAATGAAAGCAATTTTATTGGAAAATATAGGAAAATAAATGCATAACCCTTACCACAAATTTAATCAGAACGTCTTCGCCATCAGGTTTTTAGAGGTGTTGCAAATTTATTCAAACCATACTCCATATTTTTAAAAAAGCAGCTCTTTGAGTTTTCTAAAACTTCTCTGGTCTTTCTGATGAGACACTCCCACCTTCTGGGTAGATGTAAACACACACACACATACACACACACACACACACACACACACACACACACAGTCAAACCAGGTTCAGAATTTGGTTCAATCTAATGGTTTAAATAAACTATCTGGTTTAATATTGTGGCTTTGGAATGATTGCCCAGCTCCCTTGTACCCCTGCTCCTCTTCTAGATGGCATTGGACAGTAGAGGGAAGGAAAATATATAATATCAAGGCATTCAGAAAGTGCCGTGGTACATGCTCATACTTAATTGAGTTCTTGCTGGCATCTTCTGTGCTACACTTGTCATGATTAGATACCTGGGTATTCTCCTTGCGTGACTAGTACTAGAATCTATAGCTGAGAAAATTACAGTGCCTTTTTTTGGTTTGGCCAGGGCTCAGGAACTTAGCCTACTGACTCTCCCTCCTCTCTCTTCCTGTTGCCCTGGAGATGTTTCTGGGTGTCCACCATAAATTTCACCCAATTCCTGGTCTGGGGTGTCAGAGCTGTAGCCTCTGGTGATAGCCCTGTGACTCCCACTACTGAGGAACCTGGCAGGCCAGCTGGAACCTATTTCAACCTGCAGACTGGCAGGGAACTGAGGAAGGATCAACCATGCAATAGAGACACTCCCTCTGCCTAAGTCGGCTGAAGTTGCCTCATGTCCACGGAGGACTACTAGGTACAGAGCTTCCGTCTCAGAATCCTACACCTGAGTCTAAGGGAAAGCATCCTGCCCTGAGAATCTCCCTAATATACTGAACATGCTGAAATCTGAAGAGGCAATGGGACCCAGATTTCCCTGCCTGGCTTCCCAGTCTTCTGCCATCACATCACAAATCACTTGACTAAAAGTATTGAACTTCGTATTTTTATTTCATTTCTTGTCAGGACTTCCTTCGATTAATACATTCGTTCACTGTCCTTGTTGAGATGGTAACCATCCTCTCTCCCTTTCTCAAACTGTGATTAGAGAGTGGATCAAAACCTGCTCTCAGATAAGAAAAATTTTATTTGGGATACATATTGAAAATATAACCATTTTACAGTTTTGCTTTCATCTCAATGTTTGTTTGAAGAAACAGTTGCATTCGATCTTGGTATGGAGAGAAGTAAATAGAATTGGAAATTTCGAAGGAGACTCAGTGATCGCTAAGAGGCTGATTTTAGCAACACAAGTTAAGCAACGTGGCAGCTTTGTGAAGATACAAATGAATGAATGAGACAAGGGTAGTCTGGAGCTACAATTTATACTGACATTGGGGGTGAACACACAATGCAATATATAGATGTACTATAGAATTATATGCTTGAAACCTATATAATTTTACAAACCAATGTAACCCCAATACATTTAAAAAATAAATGTAAAAGAGTTTTTAATTAAAATTGTAAAAATAACATATTGCAGAATGAAACAATGCTGTTAATATCAGGAAACTAATCAGAGAGAGAGAGTCTTAGACAGTGACATCCAGAAAGAGTCTCAGTGTGTTAGAGACGGGATGACAGTGAGAGGTGTAGCAAAGAGAAGAAATAGTAAAGATGTTATGAAAGGCCCAGGGAAAGAATGTTGTGATAAAGAGGTAAATGTAATCTGTATAAAATATTAAAGTATTATATTCACTCTATCATTTATTAAAAATGAATAAACACTTAGGTAGAGTAACCAAGTCCAAAACGTAGATGTCATGTTGTGAGTGTTTAGAAAACCATGTAAGAATGTTTGAAAGCAAAGGCAGATTCCTGTTTTATAATCAGCATTTCTTTTTCTCTTCACAGACAGGGATAGTGTGCTGCATGGGGAAGATAACAATGTTAATAGATGACAAAGAGAAAGCAGGACCTCTCTTCTCATCTTGCTTCTGCTTTTTTTCTGGCAAAGAAATTAAAATAGAATAAAAAAAATAGAATTTAGAAGAGAGAGCAAATACAATAACACAGAAATTGAAAACAAAGTTAGCCAAGGAACTGAAAGGAAACCTGCTTTCAAAGAATTCAAATATCTGGCTCCAATGTATAATATGATAATTTGCTGAATGAATTTGCAAAAATGATTATGCAGGGTCAGAACAGCAAATTGGGAAATCACAAAGAATAAAAAGGGCACCAGAAAACTGTAAACAAAGAGGCATACTGACTGTCAAAACCAAGAAAACTTTTGATATCCTTGTAACAAAGCCAGTATAGATGGATTGTAAAAGCAATAGTTTGGACCTCCAGTTAAAATATGGTGAGAAAATGTCAGCATTTTATTTTTACCTTCTGGGAAATTGTTCACAAGCAAAATAAAGAGGTGAAACAAGAATTTAAAAACCCTATTTTAGTTTTTGAGTGGCTTAGGTGAGCATATAAAAGAAAGTGGAGGCATGCAGACCCTTCCAGAAGGTTGGCAGTGGCTGTAGATTTCAGGAAGAACCAATGAGACTAAGGAGTACACACTGAAGTGTAAATCCTAAATCCATACTGTATAACATGAAGACAGAGGTGACCAAGAGGAGTCTTCAAAAAACTTCACGGTATTTATCCTGGTGGGCTATCGCTAAGTATGGCTAAACAATCCTTGTGCAAACCACAATCATAGGATGTGGCCATTCCCCACATGAAATTTGTGAAAATAGCTGATAGAGAAGTGGGGATGCAGGCAGAACAGGAAAAGAAAACGTCAGAGGAAGGATACTGCAGGAGTAGTTACTCCCAAATTTTGCGAATAGAAGAGGAGCTTGAAAATTTGAAGGCAGTGAAAACTATAGAATTTTAAAAAATCCTTGATTGTGTGAATAGGTCGCATACACTTATTATCATTGGAATATTAATAGTCTTTTGTGCTTTAATGGCATTTTTTTCTGGAATGTATTTTTTAAATCACTTATTTTATAGGTGAAAAAGCAGGCTCTGACTTGATCACATTCATAGATCAGTTTAAGGGTGGAACTGGGTCTATATGTTGACATAGGACTTCACATCTAGGTGATTGTGTGCCCCCAACACTGTACTATTATTTTCATTTTTCTACACATCAAAATTTTCATTTCAATAGAGTATAATGGAGCCAAAATAATAAATAATTAATTCATTTGAGAGTAATACATGGTTAATTGCTTATTAAGTTAACTTAATTCAGTATATATTAAATCGGCACCAATTTCGTGACCTCAACATTATTCTCAGGACCCTAGAGGATACATGTGTCTTTCTTTTTTTTTTAATTTGACCTCCAAGCACTTGTAGCTTCTTATTAGAGAGATAGAAGTTACATAAAGAAACATGTAGAAAAAATATTACTACACTCTTTAATTTAAAAACAAATCAATTTTTAGTTACCGTGAAAGATTTTTAAAATTATTTTTTATGCAGCTTTAAAGCAAAAATACATATGCTAGTTCTTCAAGGTTTATTGTTTTAGTCCAAATTTCTGTTCTCCTGAGAACTCCCATCTCCCCTTCCTCCTGCATTAGCACAGTTTTATGGGAGCCGTTATCATTAACGGTGATGTTTTCTCTGGCCAAATCATTTGTCTAGCAATTGCTGTCTAATTCCTACTTACCAAGCAGATTTCTTTCCTTGGAACGGTGGTGTTGGGAATGAGGAGATTAAACTAGACCCATCTCTCTGTGTTCGTGGAAGTTGGAGTTTGCAAATCCAAAGCTGAGGCAGGCCATGTTATCCACCAAGTAGAAGGAATAGCAAAGAGGAAAATAAGAAAGAAACACAGAGAGAAGCAAGGACGACAGATGAAGAAAAGTCCTCAGCACCCAGGTCCCAGGTCCCAGGTCCTTATTGTTTCAGAGGTTGGGTTGTCACAAGTTCCCCCGCCTCCCGTCAGTTTGGTTGTTCAATTACTCCTTGGAACCTGTGAAATACTTTCTTTCATCCCCAACATTGTGCCAATAAATTGCTCCTCGCCAATGGGGTTCTAAAATTTACAACAGGAAGAGTCCTGATATAAAATGTGTATGTGAAAAAAGCAAAGCTAGCCTAACATTATACATGTCATATACATCAATAAAGACTGTGCATTATTGTAGAAAGATTGCTGACCAGAGAGTGCAAAGGTCTGCACTGTGGCCCCACCTCCTCACTGAAGAGGGGAGTGAGCGTTGATCCATCATTCACCTCCCCAGTTGCCTTATCTATAACGTGAGAGGGTTGGATGAGGCTTTCAAAATGTTCTTAGTGGAAAACTCTCTTCAAATGAACTCATAAGGATAAACCAATATATTAAACAGATGGAGGAGAGGGGAATGGGGCAGGAGGCCATGTTGTCTATCTCTGTGACCTCAGAGGGCCCCATGTAGCAATTTGAACAAAGCACTAGGTCACGGCAAAGTCCTAAGTCATCCTTAATACCCTATGGTTTAAAGAATAAAACACATGAAAGGGTTTTAGAGAAGTTAAAACAATTGGTTAAATTCAAAGAACAAAAAGTAGAAGAAAAGTTCTGGGGTACTATACTCCAAAGCTGCTTTTGAGAAGAGTTCTTAGGCAGATTCTCATGGATGATCCACAGGGGAGGGATTCCAGATTTTTATTGATGGCTATTAGTCTTCCCTTTATAGTTGAGCTGAAGACTTTCCCCATCCACCACCTGTGGAGGAAAAAAATTGCTGACAATACAGAATAAGGCCATCTCTATGAAAATTGAATTTATTATTATGTCAATTCCCAGATCAAAACTGGGAAGGAATTCTGAGGATGAAAAGCACTTTATAAGGAATAAAGAACACAATCTAGACTGAAAACCAACCTTCAGATCATGGAAGAAAAACCAATTGGTATTCTCCTGCTGATATTTACTAATTGAATTTTTCTGACTGTAAGTGAACATTGATTTTCTCCCACTGGCACAAAAAGCGCCACATATATTATTTTGAAAATTATGTGCTGAAAGTAGTCTCAGTTTTTAATTTGTAAAAGCAAACATCCTTTAGACTAAATAGGTCTGTAAGACTCCCATCCTGACAGATTAATTTACCTACATGAGAGATGCTGTATCTAATTTTATTCTGTGTTAAAGGTAATCTACTCATTACTTTTCAGTCAATTCTACAAGTGCCCAAACATATTTAGTTATATTCAGGGAGCCTGGAAACCTCAATAAAATTGTCTGTTTCATGAGCTTTTAAGTCACCTGTATCTCATTGTTGAACTGGAATAGTAATACCCTATATTTTCAATTTTGCCAACATTTTTTCTAGCCAATGTTACTAGTTTGTATGTTTCTTGTCAGGTATCCTGGAGGTAGGGGAAAGCTTAATGATACTTTCTAACCAATATCCATAAGGCAGCAACAATCCTTCCATAATAGATGGTACAAAAAACTGCTGGCAAAGTAGGTTGAAGACAAAGTAAACAGGAAAGTCTGGGCGGGGGTTAGGACTTCAGTTTCTGGTTTTGAATTTGCACTCGATCACATAATTGAGTTTTAGTTAATTTTCAGAAAAGTTAAACGGTGTTAGAATTTTGATACTTATTTTTTCCATATTCTATGTCATGGTTGATGAAACAAGAGTCTATCCGTTGTAAGTCAGTCAGTGATTATAACACGCGAAAATCTCTGAGCTTGGTGCTCAAGGGCATAAAAATGAACTTATTTTGTAATTTGCGTATAAATGTGCTCCAAATTACATACATGTAATATAAGTAAATGTGGTTTTTTTTTAATTTCTAAGATGCACATTTTATGTTTCAAACATTTCCAAAATTGAAATGTCCTTAAGGGTGATGGTGTCATAAATAAAGTTGTTAGCCAGACAACAGTTATGATGCATTGAGATTGAATCCAGGTGGAGAGCATCTAAGTGTTCATTGTAGTGTTCTTTAAACTTATCTGTATGTGTAAAATTTTTCATAATAAATGCTTTTGGAAATTTTATTTAATTAAATAATTAAATTGAATTAATTAGATCAATTTTTTAAATTAACATATTTTTGGCACAGAAAACAATGTTTTGAACAACATGGATATGTATAGCCCTCAGCCTAAAAGTATTTCATAAGATTTGGACTCTGAAAGTATAGAAGTTTTAGAAATGCCTTAACTAATTTTTTTTTGTTTATATGACACACTAGACATAATTTAAAAAGTCTAAAAGAGTTCTTTTAAAATGCATAGAATAATTCCAGGTGTTAAGAAAAGGTGTCAAAGTTTATCTGAAAGTGATTTATTTCTTAGTAGTACTGAAAATAATGGCCAATTTCATGGTCAAGCATACCTTACATTTGATAAAATACACTTACTAATATTTCTAAAGCTACATGTCAGTAAATAATTTACAGTCTTAGTTTTCATATCCAAGTGCTAGATAAATATACTAGCTATCATTTAATAAACACCTATAATGTGCTATGAACTCTATAGGTATTTTATTGAGTCTTTAAAATCAAACTTATGAGTAATGTTTTCTTCATTTGATAGATAAGTCATCTGAGACTCAGAGTGGTGGCTTTCCAATTGTTCTGTAGCTAAGGAAGTAGTAGAATCATAATTCAAACTCCGACTTATGTCAGAGACATTGTCACTACTAGATAAAGGAGTCTTTCCTGTAATGAGAGTAACAGGGGGAAAAAAAACAAACCTAAAAGTAAAAAAAAGAACAAAATTGTTTTAACCCCCCCACACAAACAATTCAACATATTCTGTGGATAGAAATCTGAACCATCATCAAGAGAACTATGTGGGTCAAAATTTTCAACTTTAAAAGTCACCTCTACAACAGTAGGTAGTTTGCAAAACTGAGCATACACTAGAGTTATTTTGTGGGCTTTTTAAAAATAGGTATTTCTGAGTCTGCTCACTGTAGACTCTGACTCAGTGTCTTTGCAAAAGAGCCCCAGGGACTCTGTCTTACGTTTTCCCAGGTAAATTTGGCACATAAACAGGTTTGAGAACCTCTGCTCTGGAGAGGAGAAATTACGTGAATGTTGAGAGATCCTTGATTCAGATTCCAGCTCTATCCTGTTATAGGTGGTAAAGCCTTTGGCAAGTTACGTTGTTACCCTGGTGTATTCATCTCTGCAACGTGGCTAATAATAGCACACACCTGATAGCACGGTTGTGAGGATTAAATAAGTTAAATGTACGTGATGCTCTTAGAGTTAATATGAAATATTTGTTGGCTGCTATTAGGTGTTCGCCATTGATTTTCTTCTTTATGTACTCAGTGGCTAATGGAAATAAAGCTGCAAGAAGCAACAAAATAAAATAAATACTGAGGGGATTTCTCCTTCCAATCAAAATGGAGTAACAAGGACTGTTTTTATCCTCTCACCTGAAATGACACAAAACCAGGTAAAATATATGAAACAATGGTTTTTAAGGTACTGAACCACAGAAAACAAAGGACAATAATCCTCGACTTACAGGAGGAAAATGCAGCGAGGCCTATGATTGCCCCTGTGTACTGCTTGAGTTTTCTTGCTGTGGTGCAAGGAGGGGGAACCGAAGTAGAGACTGGGGATTGCCTGAGTTGTGGAGACAAAGTTGAGCGTCTGCAACACACACCAAAAGACTAAAATTATTAAGCCATGTACCAGAGAGGAGAGAGCTCTGGAGAGAAAGAATTTTAGAGATTGGCAGAGCCTCCAGCCAAGTACTGATAGGCACATACATGTTAGAAAATTACCTGAGAACAGGGAAAGAACCACCCAAAAAGAGAAGAGGTAATAATGCCTAGTCCTCAAACAAGATATAAAATAGTGTGTGCTTTCGCCAGGCAGAGAGGGAAAAGAACGCATGAATCACCGAGCCTTGCTAGAGTACATAGAGGAGTCTTACCTCAGTGGGATGGCAAAAATTAAACCTAGTCTGAGCATTACTTTAAACAGTGCCCGACAAATCTTACAACAAAGCCAAAAGAATAAAACTTTTACAAGTTGTTTATCTGCATCCCAGAACAAAGCACATGAATAATTATAGAAATAATAAAATATCCATCAGGTAGCAAGGTTAAACTGACAATGTCTTGCATGAAAACTTACCAGGTTTGATGGTTAATTTTATTAGGTGGTGCAAAAGTCATTGCGGTCTTGGATTGGGAATTTTCAATCATTTGTAAACAGGCTCAAATACATCTTTATTAATCAAAATAGAAACCATGACAATCAACACATTTTCACCAATGGGAAATAAGTTTTTTATTCCTGTAGTGTAAAATTTGTGCTTTGGAATTTGATGACCTCTTGGAAGGCATTTTCTACATTCTGATGGTTGTGGAAGTGTTTTCCCTGCAAAAAGTCTTCCAGATGCTTAAAAAAGTGGTAGTCAGTTGGAGAGAGGTCAGGTGAATATGGAGAATGAGGCAAAACTTCATAGCTCAATTCATTCAATTTTTGAAGTGTCGGTTGTACGACGTGCGGTAGGGTGTTGTCATGGAGAATTAAGCCCTTTCTGTTGACCAATGCCAGCTCCAGGCTTTGCAGTTTTCAGTGCATCTCACTGATTTGTTGAGCATCCTTCTCATATGGAATGGTTTCTCTGGGATTCAGAAAGCTGTAGTGGATCAGACTGGAAGCAGACCACCAAACAGTAACCAGACCAGCTTTTGGTGCAAGTTTGGCTTTGGGAAGTGCTTTGGAGTTTCTTCTCGGTCCATTTACTAAGCTGGTAGTCACCAGTTGTTGTATAAAATCCACTATTGTCACACATCCCAATTTGATTAAGAAATTCTTTGTTGTTTTTGCATAGAATCAAAGAAGATGACACTTTAAAATAATGATTATTTTTGTTTTCGGTAAGCTCATGAAGCATGAATTTACTGAGCTTTTCCACCTTTCCAATTTGCTTCAAACGCCCAATGACCATGGAATGGTCAACATTGAGTTTTTCAGCAACTTCTCATGGAGTTGTAAAAGGATCAGCTTCGATGATTGCTCTCACCTGGTCCGTGTCAACTTCCATGGCCGGCCACTATGCTCCTCACCTTCAAGGCTCTAGTCTCCTTTGCAAAACTTGAACCACCACTTCACTGTACGTTTGTTAGCGGTTCCTGGACCAAATGCATTGTTGATGTTGCTAGTTGTCTCCACTGCTTTACGACCCATTTTGAACTCAAATAGAAAATCACTCAAATTTGCTTTTTGTCTGACATCATTTCCATAGTCTAAAATAAATATAAAATAACTAGCAAGTAATAAATCATTAGCAAAAAAATAATAAAGTGAGAAGTGTGCATTAATATGATGTATAAAATAACCACATTTATTTAAGAATGTATTCCAGTATTAAATGGCAAATTTCAACAATGTAAAAACCGCAATTACTTTTGTGCCAACCTAATACGTGTCAACTTGACTGGGCCACAGGTTGCTTAGATATTTGGTCGAAGATTATTCTGGGTGTGTTTATGAGGGTGTTTTTGGATAAGTTTAATGTTTAAATTGATAGACTGAGTAAAGCAAGTTGTCCTTCCTAATGTGGATGAGCTTCATAACCAGTTGACAACCTTAATGAAACAAAAAGGCTGATCTGTCTCTTGAATAAGAATTTACTTCTACCTGACTGCCTTCAGAAGAGGTTATTGGTTTCTTCCTGCCTTCAGACTTGGACTGAAACATCAGCTTTTCCTGGGTCCTGAGCCTGCCAGCCTTTGGAATGGAATTCACATCATCTGCTCTTCTGGATATTCAGATTGCAGACTGCAGATCTTGGGACTTGTCATAAAATAATCACTGAATCTATTCCTTATAATAAATCTTATATAGATAGATACAGATATATGTTTTGGATAGATAGATAGATAGATAGAGATTGGACAATTAATTTTGTGAACTCACTCTAGAAAAAGTGCTACATACCTCACTACTGAGTATCACTATGGTCCTTCGAAGTACTGCCCCCAGGAAGCTATGTCCTGATGACAGTGCCTAGTTCACCCTTCAAAGCAATTTTGCAACTCTTTTTCTGGAATAGCCATCAGAACTGTCATACCCAAGATATGACAATTAAGTTCATGAACTTGCCACCGTGCACTTACATTGGCAGCGCTGAACAAACAACTCGGTGAGGTGTCGTAACTGTGGCACCTTACTGAGTTGTTTGTAGAGCGGTTGGTTCTATTTCCCTGGAGAACCCTAATACATATTTTGGTACTGAGTGGTTCTATAGAACAGAATTTTAAGGATGAGTTTTCTGATTTGGTTTGGAGTTTTTGGAATTGGCTTTCTAATCTGATTAAAAATGCAAATGACTACCTTTCCAGTATTAAAGAGAGCACTCATCCGTGACATGATCTGGCAATAGAGAGACACAAAGTATCACAATTGGATACTCCTAATCAACCCTGTAGAAAGCAAGGATGTGGGTGATTGTACATATGATGCTTTCAAATATTTTTGGCAAAATAATGAATATAATGAGATTGGCTAGTTGCTCCTAATGTTGCTGGACAAAGTGGAAAAAGAAAAGGATGAGAACAGGGATTTGAACTTCCAGCTCCAGTGCTTAATCAGTGATCTGTAAGCTTCTCTGGGTCTCCTAATGGAAACCTGTGTCACCTGTAGCTCCAAGACTGAGATTGCCAAAAATCACATGCAGAACCTCATCCTGCTGCCTGGCTAAATTGCAGTGCAAATTACACTCCCAGCCTCACAAGGTATCTACTATTGACAAGAGGCATTTATTAGAAATAAGTGGGATGCTGCAAGATGGAATGGGGACATGTGGAAAGACCACATTGAAACTGGGGACAGAGAGCCCCTAAACTCTGATTAGTCCTTTGTGCTAGTTGAAGCAGCCTCTCCATGCCCAGAGAAAGCGGTCTTTCCACATCCCCATCTGGGATGCTCCCCACAAAAGGAACTGATAAGATTATCTCTTTTTTTTAATTGAGTCATGAGTGCATAGGTAAAGATCACTAGACCTTTGAGGAGAGTCCAGAAATAGAGACATTTAAAGTAACAAATACTTTTAAAAACCTCAGAAAGAGAATGCATCCATGAAACCAGACATAATTTTCTCTCTTAAAAAATAGTGAAAACAAGGACAAAGGTTAAGACAAAATTCTTAGAAATTAAAAAGAGGGGAGCTAAAATGTTTTAAAAGTCAAAAGAAGGATGTGATAAAACTGTTAAAAAATTTTCACAAAAAGTGGGTCACAAAAGACCAAGACATCTGCTATAGAAAAAAACAATAATTAGAGGGTAATTCCAAAATTACGATACCAATGGTAAGAAAAATTATCAATTAGTGAAACAAAGACTTTTTTTGTGACTAAAGGACATGAATTTGCAGATTATAACGTGACCAAAACAGTAAACAAAATATACATATACACTTCTACAGTTTCCAGAGAAAATAAAAAACAAAATAAAAACATCAACGAACAGACCAAAACAAATTTAAAAAAATTACAATGACCTGAGACTTTTCGATAGATAGTATTACAAACCTACTGGGTCAAGCATCAATAGCACACATGTGCACACATACACACATTCACACTCACACTTGTGTGTGTGTGTGTGTGTGTGTGTGTGTGTATATAGTTAACTACATTAAAGATAAGTATTATATGATTATAAATATATAATCATATAATGATTATATGATTTGTACATTGGCTATAAAAAAATAAACTTGTGCTAATAACAAGGGAAGATGGAGAGGTGGAAAAATAGTAGGGCTAAGATGGGACAGTGTTGATTTTTCTCTCCTCTTGTAGATTACCAAGAGATTGCATTTAAAATTGAAAAACAAAAGAAACGGCTTATTTTAGAAAATTAATGTCTATATCAGGAGAAAAAGCTAAGATTTAAAAATAGTTTCTTCTGGAGAATGGAGCTCAAAAATAGAGAAAGGTGTTTATTAGAAGCTTTGTAATTATATTAGTAAAATGAGTTTATTTTAAAATAAGTACAATGTGCATTATTTTTAATAAACCCAAAGTGCAAACAACCCATATGTCCATTAGCTAATAAATAAACAAAATGTGGTATACCTGCACAGTGGCTATTATTCAGCTATAATATAAAAGGAATGAAGTATTGATGCATATTGCAACATGGATGAACTTTGAAAATATGGTAAATGAAAGAAGTTGGATACAAAAGGTCAGATATGTAAGGTTCCATTTATATAAAATGTTCAGAATAGGCAAGTCCTTGGAGATAGAAATAAATTAGTGGTTGTCCGTGGTTGAGTGAAGGGAAAAATCGAAAGTAACTGTTAATGACTATGAGGTTTTCTGGTGGATGGGGGTGATGAAAATGTTGGAATAAGATAGTGGTGATGGTTGTATAAGTTAATGAATATACTAAAAGTCACTGAAGTATACACATTAAAATGGTGAATTTTATGGTATGTAAATTATATCTCAGAAAAAAATTAGTGCAATACAAAAAGAAAAGATAAAGACTGACAGCCCAAATTAAAAAATAAGAGAAAACTATGAAAACATTGGAAAGAAAAAGATCATTGCATAGAGCAGTAACATATACCAAGGCACGGAATCATGGAAAAAATACGACGTTCAGGAATAGACAGAAGTGTAGCAAAAGTTGTTCAGGGTTTGTGCACAATGGAAAGGGAAAGCATTTCAGAGTAAAGGTCTGAAAATTATTTAGGATTTGATTAACAAAGACTCTTAGATCATGAGAAAGCATTTGGGTTTTAATTTAGTAGGCACAGAAAACAATGGGAAGTACACGATGATGAGAATGGTTGGGGGCAAGAAGGCTGGTTGGAACCACTTTAAAGGTTCATTGATAAAATAAAGAGCTTGCATGGCTGTGGAGGTAAAGGCATGCCAGGGTACATAGGTCAAAAGAAGTATACACTTTTGAGAAAGAAAGAGGAGGTAAAGCTGAATTTATGACACAGAAGTAGTGGCTTGACTTGAGAAGTGGAGAGAAGAAATAAAAGATGACAGAAGTTTCTAACTTAGAAAACTGGAAAAATATTTTTTAGGACATTATAGTAGGGAGAGAAGGCTTAAACAAGCATAAAGATAACAGGTTTATTTTGGAGGTTGTTAAGTTTGAGATGCTGTAATTTTCCAATGATTTCTTCCTCGCATCTTCAGTATATTTTGATGAAAAACTTTCAACTAAAATGAGGGAGGCTTTTATTCAGAATAAGAGTAAATGGGGTGTAAATGAGACAGAAGGATGTAAGCTTTCATTCCTGTGGAGTCCATGCATTTTATCACATAGAGTAGAATTCTCTACATCTGTATTATAGTGATGCGTTGAGAATAACTGAATGTCAGTTTGCAGTTTTGAAAATGCAAAAGTTCCTTTTACAGTCAAATTATCATTTAAAAATGATCTCATACCTCATCCAGTACTTTGTCACAGTTGGTATTCTACTTACACAAAGAAGCAAGGCCTTGAAAATTCAAAAAACTTTCCCAAGGTTATCTGTTTAGTCATGAAGAAAACTAAGCCTCAGTGCAAGTATTTTTTCAATCTCCTAGACTAGTGATTTTCCTATGTTATGCTGCCTCCTTCAAAACTCAAAATAATTGAATAAAGAGCCATGACTGAGATGGTACAAAATATGCATTTAATGCTCAGCTCTGGTAATGTCTGACTCTTGACATCTGCCTTAAACGCTCTGAGCATCAGTTTTATTCCAATAAAATGAAAATGTTTACTTAATCAATATTGACAAAGAACTTTGAAATTGTTCTTTAATGAGCTTTTTAGTTAGAGATCGCTCTTTTTTCCTAGTGGATGACCAGCAAAACAACAACATTTTTTTATCCCTGTAATTTCATTGTTATTTATATAGGAATGTGATAGATTTTTGCATATTGATTTTGTATCCGACAACTTTACTATATTTGTTTATTGTTTCTCACTGTTTTTTGGGGGTTTTTTTGGTATAGTCGTTAGGATTTTCTATATAAAAAATCATGTTATCTGCAAAAAGTGACAATTAAACCTCATTTTTCAATCTGGATGCCTTTTATTTCTTTTTCTTGCCTAATTGCTCTGGCTAGGACTTCCAGTACTGTGTTGAGTAACAGTGGTGAGAGACGGCATCCCTGTCTTATTCATGATTTTGGAGGAAAATATTTCAGTTTTTCACCATTCAGTATAATATTGGCCATATTATGTAGAGGTGTTTCCTTATTGTACCCATTTTATTAAGTGTTTTAATCATAAGTGGATGTTGTATCTTGTCAAATGCTTTTTCTCCAACTATTGACATAATGATATGATCTTCATCCTTTATTTTTAAAATCTGAAAACTTTTATCCATAAACATGTATGTACCCTTATGTTCATTGCAGCATTATTTATGGTGACCATGACATGGAAACAAAGTATCCTTTGATCAATGATCAGATTAAAAAGATGTTGTACATTTACACAATAGATATTACTCAGCCATAGGAAAAAACAAAATACTACTATTTGTGACAACATGGATGGATCTTGAGATTATCGTACTAAGCAAAATAAGTCAGACAGAGAAAGTCAAGAACCATGTGACTTCATTCATATGTGGGATATTAAACTGGAAGCAGCAAAGGTAAAAAACAAAGAAACAAAAACTCACAGACACAGGCAACAGTTAGTGGCTACCAGAGGGTAAGGGAGGAGCAGAAGGTGATAGAAGAGGGTAAGGGGGGTCAAATCCACAGTGATGGAAGTAGAACTGACTCTGGCTAGTGAACATACCATGTAATATATAGATGATGTATTATAGAAATGTATACTTGAAACCTATATAATTTTACTAGTAAATGTCACACCAACAAATTTAATTAGAAAAGAACAAAATGAAACAAAATAAAAATTATCAACTCATACCAAATGCACATTTGCCAGGTTTTATTTTCTGACAAATGACCATTATTATTTGAAAGCATATGGGTATATATATATATATATATATATATATATATATGTTGGACACAGTCAAATCTCATCTCTCCTACTCATTTTTCACCAACTTTATTATTTAATTCCTGTTTTAACATCTATTTTAAAGATTTTCAAGATGCTGTCATGTTCTTTAAGATAATATCCTGAATTATAAGCAAGAATTGTAGCATGTGGGCATAGTTTTCATTTTTACAAGTTCATAAAATTAACACTTCTTAATATTAAGCTTTTCTGTGTTTAACCCTTTTGGTGCTAAAATTTTTTTTGCTTTTTGGTATGTGTGTAGCTCCCTGGCTGGGAATCGAACCCAGGCCGCAGTGCTGACCAGCACCAACACCGAAGCCTTAAGCCACTGCACCATCAGGGAACTCTCTGCTAAAATTTTTTTTCCTGTAGTCCCAGTGCTGAATAGTTGGTGCAAAACTTGAGTCAAAATACAAATTTCACAAAGGATCAACTATAGTTACAATTTCTGTTAGTTTCTTCCTAAATTCCCTATAAATAAACCTAAAACAACTAAATAACAAATAAAATTTGCAGAAAACATGTAGGGGCACCCAGTTCCAATAGTCGACTTTAGTCAACAGCTACACACTAAAAGGGTTAAAAATATTTATTTCTTGTGATACATAGTCAAGAAGATATTCTGAAACCATCCATATCTTAGATCTTTATTACCAACTTTGGATTGATATATATGAGCCCTTTGGTGCTTTCTTTAATAGAAATATTAACATCAATACCTAACAAATTATCTTTAACTGTACCTTCTTTAATATTCAGAACACTATGACAAAATGTAAAGCAGAGCTATTCTTATGGAATCTCATTTCTCAGTTCTATGATTCAGCATTTTCTTACTACACAAGGCAGTTGAAACATGAAATGAAAGTAGAACCCATATACAGATTGAAATGAAGAAATTGCCTCAAACCAAAGCTGAAGCAGATGGGAAGGTCCCAGAGGAGCTTTATCCTAAAGGGAAAGGTACAACCTGCCATTCCCACTTACTGTTGCAAAACTGAATGCTAATTACGATAGCCTTTTTTTGCAAAAGCTTTGAAACAAAAATACCTAATTAAAAACTATTTTATGTCTTTTGAAAGGTGTTTTATTTTTTAAATAGTAATAAATTTGTTTGTGATCAAGTGAAAGTATTCAGTGTCTCCAGACATGTTAATCATTATAGTTCTGATTTCTACATATTTTTATTATGTGTATCTTGGGAGTGAAGTAGCTATATTAAAAAGAACATGCTTCAACATCTTTTGATAGCTTTTGGGGTCAAAACTTTATGATTTATTTTCTGTCACTTCTGATCTCCTTTCCCTATGATGTTTATAACTTCCTGCCTCACAAATAATCTTTTTCCTTTTGCCACAGTGATTTTTAAAAACAAAAAGATTGTCGTGGGCTTTTTCATGTCTTACAATTACAAATCATCAAAAATTCATTCATTCAACTAATAATCATTGAATGCTTTCAACTATTAAGATCTATCTGAGTAGTATAGAAGACACAAAAATCAGTAAAAGACATAAAAATACAGTATTGTCTTTCAGAAGATACAGTCTGGTAATAAAGCAAAAACAGCTACCTTTACATTGTGTAGTACTTCATTATTAAAAATGTTTTCTTTATATTATTCAATTTGATTGCTACAATCTCTGTGGTAAGTAGGACAACAGATATATTCATTCCATTTATTCTTTCCATGTTTATATCAAGCACTCACACTGTGCCAGGAATTGAAGTAGTTTTGGGGGATAGAAAAAAAAGACCCGAGTGGGTCAGGGAGGGGAGAAAGGGGAGGGGGTGGGAGAGGAGGTAGGGAAGCTAAATATAAGGTGATGGAAAGAGAAGTCACATAAGGTGGTGAACTTATTATACAACAAGCTGACAATGCACTGTAGAATTGTATGCCTGAGACCTATGTAATCCTTGCTAACAGATGTCACCCCAATAAGTCTAACAATAAAAATGAATTTTAAAAAAAAAGAAAAGAAAGACATCCACATTCTTGAGTAGTTCAGTGATCAGCTAAGAGAAGGAAAAGGAAAGGGGTAAGAATGCTATTCTGCGTCAAGGGCTTCGTCGGGTGTACAGCAACTCCTATGAACTTGGAGGACCAGCACCTAACTTGGGCTTGAATCCAGGCTCTACTTCACAGGAATTGTATGATTTTGATAAGGATGTTTAACTGCCCGGAGCCTTGATTCCTCATTGGTAAAACACTTCTATTTTGTATGGCTGTCATGAGGACTAAAAAAGGTAATGTAGGTCCAGTGTCTGACACATGAATCAGTAACTAGCTCATCACATATCCAGGAACATGTCAACCCACTTTAAGTATTTCTCCCTTTCCCCAGCTCCATCTCTTTTTAAGTGTTTTGCCAGCATTCAAAACGTCAGACATTTTGCAAGATGAACAGCAGCACGCAATGGGCTGGAGAAAGAGAAATAGCAGAAGGCAGAGTTGAAAGAGCCTAGGGAACCATCCATCACAAAGCCATCCTGCCTTAAAGTGAAAAGCACAATTCTGGGAGTTCCCTGATGGTGTAGTGGCCTAAGGCTTCGGCGCTGGCGCTGTCAGCGCTGCGGCCTGGGTTCGATTCCCAGCCAGGGAGCTACCCACATACCAAAAAGCAAAAAAAAAAAAAAAAAAAAGCACAAATCCCTATGATTGAGGCAACACCCAGGACTGAACATCCTGCTAATCGTAGCAACCCACTAAAAATGAAGAAGGCTTGTTGATTCAATTGACTAAGGCCAAATGAGAGCAGGAACCTTCAGGTTGCCAAGGAACAAAAACCAGGGCTTCTTCCCTTTCATTTGACACCATTATTAATAAACATTTTGAAGACCCAGTCTCTCTCTAAAGATTAGAACCGGCAGGATTCAGTGTTGGCAGCTTGCTTGAAGGAAAGAGTATTCCTTTAGCTTGCAAAACCAGCCGT
This sequence comes from Lyroderma lyra, assembly GCA_004026885.1. Classification (NCBI taxonomy): domain Eukaryota; kingdom Metazoa; phylum Chordata; class Mammalia; order Chiroptera; family Megadermatidae; genus Lyroderma; species Lyroderma lyra. The sequence goes on along the minus strand of PVJL010001136.1, from coordinate 18,966 downwards.
CGGTGAAGGTAAGAGAGTGTAAGGAGGTAGCCACGATGAGTTGAAGTGTCTGTCAATTTATGCAGGTTGGTAAAGGGTAAAATCTGACACTGCTGAAATTCCCAGTGACATAAAAATTGTCATCAAGAAAGAACAAAAGAATATTAAAGCAGTTTTTTGGAAGTTACTACCTGTTCAGCTTCTTACAGAAAAAACTGATTTTAAGATTAGGTTGGCAGAAATGAGTAATAGAAAAGGGGGAAAAGTTCTCTTTTTAAAATGTCTGTGTCCTGTTTCTTCAACTATTCTAAGTTCCTGGAGGTGAGCAGTCACAAATTTCCTTCTCTATTCTATGCCTGGAATAAACCTGATAGAGTAGGGGTTCAACAATACATCTCGCTTGTCCGATGTCTATGAATAAAAGATAAGCAATGTACAGAACCTGTTTATTATTCTAATATAAACTTACATTGACTTACATTACTTTTTCCACAGAAAAGGAATAAGAATTAAAAAAAAAAAAGCCATATCTTGTTACTTCATTTCACTTAGCACAGAGACTGCCCCCCAATGAATGTTAAATAAATGTTTGTTGAGGGTATCAGTAAGAAAAACAACATGGAGGTACGACACGGAGGTACGTGGACATGTGAGGCTGCATTTCTGTTTCCTTGATAGAAAGAAACATCCTCTTCTTGCTATAGCAGGCATCCTGGAGGTGGCAGTGGCAGCAGCAGCAGCAGCAGCAGCAGCAACAGGAGAGGTGCTGGCAGCTGTTTTATTAAAATAGGGCCATGGACCTATGGATTACAAACTATGACCTCCTGAAGGGTGTGAGTCATCTATTCTACCTCAATGGCTAGCATCCAGCTGGACCCTTGACAACACCTATGGAGTTGATTGAGTCATTTATTGTGGTTTTCCTGTTCTTATCTCTTTCTTATTTGCCCAACTGCTTCATGTTTACCTGTAACTTCTTCCATTTATCCCAAACAAGAAATCAAACAAAAGTTCCAATTTTATTGAGATTAGGTCTTTGTAAGTGTGTTTGCCTACCCTTCCCGGTTATTACATGACCTTTTGGAGAGGAAGTCTCCTGTGAGATATGAAACATGGATCTACAATTTACTTAGAAAACCTCACATAGTGAAGGCCTTAAGCTTAGGATGTGCTGCTCACCACAGATTCAGGCAGGGATGAGTGTCAGGAGGACTATCGGAGAAATGCTACAAGCAAAAATGTTACATGGGAAATCAAGTCTGATCACAGAATTCATTCATTCAACCAATATTTATTGAGTTCCAACTGTGTGGCAATGTGCCAGGCTTTGTGCTAGGCACAGAAAGTCATGGTTACATCATCTGCTCATAGACAATGAACAAATGATGGAAGCATTTCAAAGAACATGGTGGAGGCATGTTACATTAGGGTCCTAACCTAGTTTAGGGAGGGAGGTCCGAGAATACTTTCCTGGGGAAATTATATTTGTGGTGAAACCTAAAGAGTGAGTTGAGTTGCATTAATGTGGGTCAAAGAAAAGATAATGAACCATGATTAAGAGTGAAGGGGTGTATTTAAGTGCAACTGCATGTCTGTTGCATATCTGAGACTTGAAGTGCAGTGTCCAAAACAAAAAAACAGTGTGGTGGGGGCAGTGAAGGGCTGGGACTAAAATATGAAAAAGTTGGCCTCTCTGCTCCAGAAGAGCCAATGTTATGGGTGTCATATTGAAAGAATTATTATCTCTGGCTTTGTAGCTAAGGGATACAGTGCTATTGTTGCAGAAGGCTCTACCCATTCTCCTGTCAGAAAGACCAAGCAGCACTCGGAGCACTTGAAAGTTTAGGCTGTTTATTTCCTGCTGGCGGGCCCAAAGGAGTTGTTTCCAAAGTCTGAGCCCCGAACAAAGGCAGGGTGGGGAAATTCATAGCCTAGCATTTCCATAATAACAGCAGTTTCCTGCAGGTGTGCTAGGGTCAGCAGGAACAGTTCTGGGAAAAGAAGAGCCAGGAAGTGACTCGGGGGGAGGAGAGGGGGTCCTGGACGAGGCTATCGGCCATGTTGGGAGGCAATATTCCCCTCTGAGAACTTGTACATCACTGTTTTGTTGTTGTTGTTTAGGAGTTAAGATTATGTACAGATGGGAAATTGAACTAACAGAAAATCCTTCTCTAATTAATAGTATCCGTTATTTTGTTTGGGGGGGGGTTGGAGGAGGGTATTTAATCACTAAATATTGTGGGGTAACCTTAACTGTTTTTTCTGTTACTCTCCTTACCATACCCCAGTGCATAGATGGCTCTTTTAGACATCTTGTAGGTTTTGCTGCCCTTGTAAATGTGGCCCTACAGTGATAAGCAAACACATTCAACAAGATGCTTTGTCTAAAATGATTGAGATATTTTAGTAAGTAGGGTGTGTCCATAAAGCAATGCATTAAGTCTGTTAACTTCTAATTGAGCTCTTATATCGTTTCAGTCATTATCATAAATATCATACTAATGAATATTTTAGACTTGGATAGCCATAGAGCCAAGGGGATTTGTGAGAAAAATAACAATGTATGGTAAAAAAGTTGAAAAATAACAAATAGCAAAGGCACAAACAGATAGAATGCTGGCCAAGTGTTCTGGGCTTTATGTGAAATTTTTTATTAACCTTGTCACATAAAATAGAATGTGTCTCAGTTATATCATTTACTAGAGGTCCAGATTACAGGTAAAGTTTCCATTTTAATGAAAGTCAATATCTTGTCAACTTCTCTATGTCTAGGTAATTTTTACATTTTGCTGGCGGTCTATAATAAATGAATCAAATAGATATGGGCTCAGTAGCCCCTTTTGAAGTGAAAAATTTTCTTTAATATATATATTCACGTGTTTCTGAATACTTTAAATAATCTTTAATATAATATAATACTTTAATAATATAATACTTATACTCTACAGCTATATCAGAATACATATACTATGTAAATGTTCCTCTGAACATAGAAATGTTTAAGATTATTTTTTCTTTCAAACATGGTAATTAAGTGGGATAGGTTCTTAAAAATTATTTTTATTTTCTTACTTTGTTTGTCCCGGTGGAATTCATAAAATAATAGCTTCACCCTTGGAACCAAACCACGCAGTGATTAATACTTAAGTGCTTCCATTCTGTGGCAATTCAGTTCAAAAACTGAACCATTTTCATCGATGAATTTCCAGTACCTAGCACAGAACAATTGCTAATGTTAGTGGAGTAGTTTAGTTAACAAAAATGTGTAAGTCCACATCTTTCCATGAATAGTAAAATCTGATGGCAGGAACTAAAGAAGAATCATTGTTTCTGAAGTGCTATGTTGCAATCCTGGCTTTGTATGGCATCAGTAAAACGACTGTGTTTTTTCTTCACACAGTAATAACAATAAATTGTGATGTTATTTGTTTCATCAATCCAAGAACAGGTATACTTTGCCAGTAGGAACCAAGCAGTGTGTAAATCTTTGGAATACCACCAACACAACATTTGGAAGTAGACATTATTAAGACCAGGGCTATATAACCTCTTGTACTTTCTCAAGAAACCATTCCAAAGTACAAGAGGTTATGCTACAGAATGGAAGCTCTGATACATCCATCACTGCCTGGTTTGTTTCCAGGTGTGGTTTTTACCACATTTAGGTGTGCGATAAGCAATACGGTATGCAGCCTCAACTGCATTCTCATTGTCTTTCTTTCCTAATATCATGTATGAAGTAACAGATGTTTTTCTAAGCACTGAAAATAATGTATTTCTTTGTTTTTATACATAGGATGTTTAGTTTCTAAATGTTACATGAGTAGAGAGGGTTTCATGCAAGCATTGGATGTTATTTCCTTACACACCACACACAAAGGCTTAGGTCATCATTCCCTACAAATGAAAGCCCATATTTATACTCTTCACAGTATTTCCTTGTCTTCTATGTAGTATCTGAGGGACGCACCTTTTTACTATCTCCTGGTGTGGGTGTACTTGTAGCTGTGGACACATGTTTAGAAGTATTTGGTGACAGGTTATAATCCATATCAAGTTTTGGTTTTTTAACCATTCCTGTTTTCAACCACTGATCCATAACTGGCATGCTTTAAAATCACTGACAATAACAACTGAAACTATGTTAAACATTAAATGAAAAAACTACTTGAAAAGAATCACAATTAAAGCAAACATACTTAATTTTACTCAGCCAATAACTAAACTGATCAAACAATCTGGTCACACATGTATTTATATGTTTGAGGAAGTTCTAGAAACACTGCAAATTGATTGTTCTGAAATTGTGCAGAAGATTGGTAGAAGAGCTGTTTGGGGAAAGGTTCATAGCCACGCCCTCACCAATTATCATTCGCTAATGTGATCTAATTGAAGTGTCTCCATCAATGGTGACTCAAACTTAACATTTATTATTTCATAACTAACATTTTGCATATTTTTACATTATCTGTTTTTTCACCATTACTCACTACTTTCCACATACCCCTGAATGGGTACTTATACCACCGCTTGGGAACCAATGTTGTAGACTAATTTTTAGAAATGGATATATCATAACACCCTTTCTATTTCCTTCTAACTATGTCCAATTTTGATTGAATTTACTTCTAAATAATTGTTTCACGCAATCATCACTTCCCACCCATATTACCAGAGCTCTTGATTTCAAGATGATTCTCCTTTTACAATTGCTCCATGCTATATCCAGAGCCTTTTTAAAAGCAGAAATGTGATGATGCTGTCATCTACCTGCTTAATGCATTTTATTACCCCTTCTACCTTTTCTCTAAGAACTAATTCCAAACATAGCTTATAGCAATCTTCATGACTTCAGGCTTGTTTATATATATTTTATTCATTAAAAAATTATTGGCATGCTTGGTTTAGCCTTCTCTGTTTTCCTTTTGGGTATAAATTGCTCACGAGGAGCAAAACACTCACAGAAATGAGAAACTCCACTTTTTAGGAGGTCAAGCTCTGTCTCTGAGATAATAATTAGGAAGTTGGCTTGTGTGTGGAAGTTTGTCAGATTTCAAGATTTGATATTAGGAAGCCATTTGGATGTAAGCTATGTCCTCCCACTTGGTCTTTACCAAGGTCAATTTTTCATTTTCCATTTACCTTATTCCTCAGTTTGTTCGAAATCTAAGTGAAACAGACTTTCTCAGAGACCCCCAGTGAAGTCTAATTTATAAAAGCACCTGGAGAGTTTGCTTGTTCTGTGCCCAAGCTGTATTCTGGCTAAATCAAAGGGTCTTTATAAAGTGTCACATGAACAAACTCTGGACTTCCTCTATCCTGTGAGTGATTCCAGATTCAGGAGAAGGCAAAATATTGGCTCATGACCCAGACAAAAAAAGGGGTGGGGTGGTATTTTCATCTATCGAAGCATCTACCTTGTTTGGTGGCAGAGTCTATGCATTAACTTGAACTTTGATATTTGTGTGTACCTGATACATAAACACTTGGCTGAGTTCTAACTCACTGCCTTGTCCGTGTTGACAATCCCTAGCATTTCTCAGTCTGTACTATTTTCATGTTTGATGCAAACATTTGTTCTGAGTTTTTTCCTGGTCCTCTTGAGGCTAACTTTCAATATATCTGCATTCCATCACTCCCACATACCTGGCATAGTGACATTGGAGACCTCAGCTGTTAGGTTGCTTTTTATAAAAGACAGAAGGGCAAAGAGGGAAATACCAGGAAATTTACCTCCAGGAAAGTCTAGTTTGAATTATACTCAATGTTTACTAGTTCTCTGACCTTGAGCAATAATAACGGCAGCAACAAATTACTGAGTGTCTACTATGTGCTGGACATTTGTTAAAATATGTTATTTGTCACATCTGTCAACCAGATACAGCAGCCTGCAAAGTAGGTACATCATCACCATTCAAAAGAGGAAGCCAAAACGATAACGTATTACACATGTAGTGTGATTTAGCATAGTAAAAAATAAATTGCTTGTCTTCCCTTCCCATTTTAATTTTATTTTTATAATAGTTTTACACTTAAAAGACTTAAAAATCATAATGGTAAAAAAATAAATGCCCTAGGAAGTTTTAGTCTCTTCCCTGTCTTCATTTATCTCATCCTCTTTGATTCCCTATACAAAATCATTTTTATTTTTGATTTATTCTTAAACTACATAGTTACGCAAGTATAAGCACATATATATGCATTCACACACATAACTTTCCACCTTTTTAAAAGATAAAGTGTGGTGTAATATTCTTTGTAAAATAACTCTATCTTTCAGTCACTGATACATAAAATCTTTGTGTCAACCTTGACTCCTCTTATCCCTAACTCCCCAAACATCTAATATTTCAAACATCTAAACTTTTAAAATAATCTTGTCTACCTTAAAAATGTAAATATTATGATCATTTGTCACCTTCTTTACTCAAACCACCATATCTCTATTTGAGATTACTGCAATAATATCCCCGTCACTGGTCTCCTCCATACATGATTCTCTAATTTGGGCTGAGTTCAGTTGGGAAGTTCTGCTGGTCTTCTCTCGAGTCACTCATATGGCAGTTTCTCTGGGATTGTTGGCTGGGATGCCTTGGTTCTTTTGCACATGAGCTCTCCAGTAAAATAATATGGACATCTTTCCATGGCCTGGTCATTTTAAGGGTTTCAGAAGAGCAAGTATGAAATCTTTAGGCTAAAATTTATAATTTAGACATAACTTTGCCACATTCTAATGCTAAAAGCAAGTCCAAAACTCCAATTTGGATTTAAGGGTTATAGAGTATGCTTCAATTTTTGATGGAAGATTTCAATGTATCACAACTGGTCTATAACACCTTCATGATTATTATCTCAACACTTTTTATTCTTCCTCACACTCATTCTGCGATAGCCTTACTGCTAGTCTGTTCATTAATCTTCATAAAGACCAGGTACTCTAGCTAAAGGGGGGTTTCCACTGCACAAATCAAGGTCTGCACATGGCTAACTCCCTCACTTCCGAAAATCTTTATGGATATATGTCCTACTTAAAGAAACATACTCTTTTAAATTTAAATTTGTAAGCTAATTCTTGAATGTTTATGAAAATGCAAAACAATGTAGAAAAACAAAGCTGGAGGCATCCCTTAAAACTAAAAGGTACAGTAATTAAGGCACTATGGTATTATACAGGGATGCAGAATGCAGAAATAGACCTACACATATATTATGATCTAAATTATGATAAACTTGCTACTTCAGTTCAGTAGAGAAAGAAGGGTCTCATTTAACTCTTTCACTGCATTAATTGACTTCAAATTCTTTTTCAAAATGTGTCAAAAAGCCACAAAAAATTAAATGTAGATATTTTGACTATTTTGTTCATTGATAATAACATTTTGAGCTGCTTTGTATGTAAATGACACTATTTTTATCTTAAATTTTTGTTATATGGTAATTTTTATCTTAAATTTTTGTTACATTAAATTTTAGCAAAAAACACTGAAAACATAAAAGTCATCAGTTAGATTTAAATATTAGAGCTTGTGAGGTAAACTTGAATGCCACAGTCAGAGGGTAGAAGTATTTATTTAGATATATCCAAACATCACAGCAAAAGGCTTAAAAATGATATTGTTGAATATTCATATGGGAAAAAAATAAACATTGACTTTTTTCTCACACCATACTAAAAATTAGTTTGAGATGTATCATACACACAAGCATGAATGTAAATTATAAGACTTCCAGAAAAAGACAAAAAAAAAAGGAGACTATCTTCATGGCCTTAATGTATACAATTATTTATTAAGCCATAGACTGGGAGAATATATCTGTAGTACATGTATCCAAAAAAACAAAACAATAAAAAAAAGACAAAGCACTTGAATAGGCACTTCATAAAAAAAGATATCCATATAAAAATTTTATGTCATTAGTCATCAACAAAATGCACATTAAAATCACATTGGGGGTGCCACTACATCTCAACAGAATGGGTAAAATTTAAGGAATTGACAACAACATTTTAAAGGATGTAAAATTTGGAACCTTCATATATTGTGTGTGGGTTGGCATGTAGACAACAGAATAAATACTTATGTTCACCAAAGGCACATACAGAATATTTATAGGAACATTATAAGATATTGCTAATTGAGAAATAGATACATTATGGTGGCAAAAGAATATTACATGTAATAAAAAATAGAATAACTATTTCTACAAACAATGTGGATGAAGGAATTCAGCCACAAGAATAAATACTGAATGATTCAAATTAAGTGAAGTTTAAAACAGGCATAATTAATCTATGGCATTAGAGCAACAATCCCCATCCTTTTTGGCACCAGGGACTGGTTTCATTAAAGACATGTTTTCCATGGACAGAGGGGAAAGTGGGAGGAGGATGGTTTCAGGATGATTCAAGCAAATTACATTTATTGTGCATTTTGTTTCTATTATTATTATTATTATTATTATTATTATTATTACAAAGTAATATATAATGAAATAATTATACAACTCATTTGCCACTATATAGCCTGGCACCACACACAGCTTAATTGTCACTTGTCACTCACTGATAGGGTTTTGATATGAGTCTGTAAGCCATTGATTCATTATCCTCTCTGTGCAGTCAAAGCTCTCTGCTAATGTTAACTATATTTGCAACCTCTCCCCAGCACTAGCGTCACCGCCTCAGCTCCACCTCAGATCGTGAGGCATTAGATACTCATCAGGAGCACTGGACCTAGATCCCGGGCATGCACAGTTCACAATAGGGTTCGTGCTCCTACCAGTATCTAATGCCCCCGCTGATCTGACAGGAGGCGGAGCTTGGGTATTAATGCGAGCGATAGGAATGAAGCTTTGCTTACTCTACTCACTCACGCTCACCGCCTGCTGTACAGCCCAGTTCCTTGTCATTCTTTTTCTTTTCCTCCTCCTCCTTTTTCTCCCTCTTCCTCCTCCTTCTCTTCTTCCTTCTTCTTCCTTTCCCTTTCTTCCCCCTCCCCCACCTTTTTTTCTATTTGCTTATGCTTTTTCACCATCACATTTCTGGTCTGTATTTTCATAAGCAAAAAAGTCTTATTGATTTGTTTACCTTATTGGAACAATCTAGAAATGTCTAACTGTGAAAAAATTGCTGTAATCCAATTGCCAACTCTTTCCTCAACTAATTTACATATTTTATGTCTCATTGTTCCAGGGGTTTAATAGGTGCCAATCAGCTCTCACTAAAGAAAAAGTCATTTTCCCTGATGTGTTTCATCTCAAAGGGATATTAGCATTTTAATGTAAAACTCACATAGATGGTATGCCAACATAAAGGAATTAATTCTATAAATGGAGGTCTCAAGTTTTGTGTCTAATCAGCTGGAACATTATTCTTCCCATGACCTCCTTTCCCTAGCACCCCTCCAATCTTACAGGTTGCTCATTAGCCTTCTCTTAGGTTAAATATGGTTATCAATGCTAAACATGCTTGATTGGAATACAATCTAAGCCATGTCAGCATGATCGAGTACTTGCCCTGCATAAGGAATATGCCAACTGTAATTTACTCACTACTAGTAGGTGGGAGATACAAGATTTTGACTAGAAAACCCAATTCTGAACTTTCTGCCTGCAATGCTTCTCAGAATGGAAAGACACTATAGCTAGTTTCTCTCAATTTATAATTTTTAATGCTTTTGAAGGTTTGTTTTTATTTTTTACATCAAAAGCTTTCTAATTGATTGTCAAGAAGTCAACATTCTGTCTTATTCTCAGTCCACAATTCAAATTGGTAATTAGAAAACTAGGGGTAAATAAGATTTCTGAAAATACGTGTATATTCCTACCTACCTGAAAATATTTCATTTACTCTATTTTTTTTCTGCCATATAACTTTTAGTACGTATTTATTTTAATTTGTGATGTTCTTCTTATTGATTTAGGAAACTGAAGACACAACGTCTTTTGGGGGGGTGGAGTTCTATTTATGTTATAGAGAGAGGCTGTAGTTTCTATACTGATCATGTTCAAAGAAATTAATACACCATTATCCTAGCCTTTAGTGTATAACAAATGTTTATGATTCTGAATAAACCCAGGAATACATTTATTTATATATTGTGTAAATGGCATAGTTGAAAACTCTGCACTGTACACTGGGACTCATGGAACAAAGAGCACAATTCAGGCCGGAGGTGATGCTAAAGGACGCACCAGCCCCAGAGCATTCCACCAGAGTGAATTCTACCTGACAGAGTAAGTGCTCTGTTGCAAGAAGCACAAGTGAAAATACTAACTAATTAGTTCCAAGATTTGAGAGTACCGATGATTTGTTTGTTCAAATTGATTGACCTTAACGTAGCTAAGGCATTTTAAAGCCTTAGTAAGTTAGCTTCATTTTTAAAAATTATTGTGTATAGTATTTTTTCCCCTATTTCCTTAATGACTTAGAGCAAGGGAGATTAGATTAGAGAGATTTAGAAAAACAAGCTGTTATCACACTAAGAGGCACCACTTTTTTCCTGCACTTGTTCTACAGATTTCTGGAAAATTAACTACCATAATTTACTGAAGTCATGAACACAGAATTTTTTAAAAAGAGAAACCATAAAGATGTGCCTCAATTTATGCTACAGATTTTCCTTTGTGAATAAAAATGTGTTGAATAACTAACTGGCTATGTTGGCCAAAAAGGTGTTATAATAGAACCAAGTGAGAAAATTGGGTATGGAGAAAACAGCACAGAACAAATCCATCAAGAGTCCCACAAGCATATAATCTGATAGTCACATGGACCTATCACATAAGTTCAGATAGATATTACTTTCATACTTATTAACATTACTAAAAATTCATTTATATTCAATATTTTAGAGCACATTTTTAAAGCAACTGATACTAATATCTGGAATTTCTTAAAATCAGATTTGTTTTAAGTTGAAAGGAAATATTCACTGTAAAAGTAAATAAAACACAAAGTATAAAATAAACATAAGTGACAGCTTAGCACTTATAAATAGCATAGAAATGCATTATAACATTTGTAATTGTTACCACTATTGTGATTTAAGATGTCTGCTTATAGAAATAGGCATATAAAATATTCTAAAGAAATGAAATTAAAACAAAAAAATGGATTTTGGATTATTTGCAAATTGCTAAAAATTTAGGGTTATTTTAGCTACACAAGCAAACATGTATATTATCCAAATACTTTGTTGCAAAGGTGGAAGACTTTTTATACTCTGGTGGCTTCTGCTTACAGAAATAACAAAACAGAACAGGTAATCAAATTGCAACATTAATATATGGATTGACAAACACAGATATATTAATAGATTTTGGTTCTTTGTAATTTCAGGCTTTGTAGTTGCAAATTTCATCACCGCCAATATTGTGAATAAATACATTTCTTTTTGAAAATATAATAATTTATTCTTTTAACAATAAAAGGACCAAAGAAGTTAAATGATCTTTCTTACTCAACAATTAGCAGCCCATTGCTAATCCAGTGATAAATTCTTTCAGTTCCTCACTACTGGGCTAAAAGTTCAGGTATTTTCTAAGATCACTGTATTTTAAAACTTTTACTAGTTCCCTCTTGTGTTTGACCAACCATTCCCATTCTTAGATCATTTCAGTCCCCCTTTTCCTAATGTCCCCCAACATTATAAGACAAATGGAGAAAATACTTTTAGAACAGAAAAGAGAAGAGATTTCTTTGCTAAATTCACTATACATGAAAGATTTGGATTACAGAATAAGAATATAGAATTAAAAAGTTCACATAAGTGCAATTTTGAGTTGCAGCCAGAGGAATATTACTACCATGTACACAGGATTTCAAAGCAAAGGTATTTTGTTTTTGTTTTCATTTTTTTAATTTTTATGCATGTTTATGTATCGTTAACCCTTAAAATTTGACTCTCTGTTTTTAGACAATTTTTATAATTCATGAGAAGTTAAAAGTGATCTTCAACTATACAGAATACATGTTGATTTAAAACCCATCCTTAATTGTTCAACTCATTAAAAATAATTAGTTTATTTTATTATTTTAGATTGTTCATATTGTTCATGTATGACAATACAAAAAGGATTCTCAATTTTGTTCATTGGACCTGGATTTTTCAACCTTCCCACACCATCAGACAAAAGACTGCATAAACAAATAGGTGTTGGGTTTTGCCAAAATAAAGTAGGAGGCTAGTTCCGGAGATAGAAATCCTCCTTAGGGAAATAGTATTCCTCTGACAGTACTGTGGAATCCAAATCTGGGTGTGATAACAGAGTGTTTGGCTGGCTTCAACGCTAAGGTGCTGGTGAAGCATCAATGTGATTGAACCAGTAAGTAACCAGCCCTAACCACAAACGCATGGAGAATTTAAGCATGAAAGTGTGTATCTTCTATTTCATTGAAGTTAAGAAGTCAGTTTTTAAATGAAAAGAAAAAAAGTGAAACAATCAACTCTGATTTAAATGCCCTCATGGCTAGGTAAGAAAATGAAATGCAATCTTGCTTTTCTGTAGTTCAAAGAACATGTAAATTCAAGTAAGTGTTTAGTTAAGAGGTGCAAAATGGGGCCAAGAGAGCAATTTGTGAAAAGAGCACTGAGTAAGCTCATGCTCTAACCAGATGACACTATTTACCCCAATCCACTCAAATTCCTCGGAATGTTATCTCTCTTGTTTTTCTGACCTGAAATTTCTATCCATTCCTCTTCTGAGTTTCAATAAAAAAAATTTTAGCCACTTCTAAAGCATGTTACTTTAAGCCCCCAGGAATCTCTATCTTTCTTTCTTCAGAAATCCCTACCATTGTACCAAAAAAAAAAAAAAAAAAAAAAAAAAAAAAAAAAAAAAGGACTTGCATTTAAAAGGCACTCAATAAATATTTCCTGAATAAAAGAATAAACATTCACAGCACTTTGCCAAGTGATCTTATACCCTATTGAGAGAGCTTCCTCATGCTGGGACTAAGACAAGTATCATTCTTTCATTTTTATACTGGCTACCTGAGGCTTAGGCAACTTATACCTTATCCTGGTCACACTAGAAAGAGCAAAGCCTGGGCTGGAATATAGATTTTGCAAACCTAGTGTAGTTCTTGCTTTTTTCCTACTCATCTTTCAAGCGGGATTATTCATATCCTAAGGTTGCGTGCAATTATGTATTTTTCAATGTTTTAAATTAAATAATGTAAAACATTGCTTCATGTAAATGAAAAATAGATATGCTAAGGCGAAGAATTCAAAATATGCATGGTTTCAAAAAAGGATACACGAAAGAATGAGTCTGGACATATACTTTTTTAGAGTGCTCTTTTCATGCTTTGTTTTCATCATTTGGACCTAGAAATTGCACACAAAAAAATACGAATACAAAAATAAGAACCAAAATAAATAAATAAACAAATAAAAATAATGAACCCTACCTGCTTGACAGGGAATAATGTCTATTTAGGTATAGGGTATCCTGAGAAAGATGCACACCACAGCAGAGAGAATCCCAAGGCAACACTAATGGCCACAAAAAATGATAAAAGTCAGCAGGAAACTAACAATAATGGAAATATAGTTTTATGCAAATGAAATTAGCATATTAAAGCTTTTCTTAGGTTAATAGTGAATCAGAGAAGGGGATCGTTCATATTGCTTGTCTACTTCACTGCCATGTTTACAAGAGGGGGCCTACCTGTTGACAAAATCTACCCTGTGTGTGGAATCCCAGTAACTTTCCATTTAATAGAGAGGCTTATTTGGGAAATAGATGCACATAAATTTAGAACAAGCCTTTCCAAGTTATGTAGACTTGACCACCTGATCTTCTGTTTGTTAATATAAACACATACCAAGCCTAGCTGACTAAGAGAAAACACAAAACCTGGAAGAACAGGGCTAAGTGAACAAACAGGCAACTGACAAGATTTATTAAAATGTGATTTCCTAAATTAAAAATAAGTCTAACAGAATGGTCACTGTTCACATTTCAATTAGAGCATGAAAGATAAAGACAAGGTCTCCCGAAACACAGAAAAATAAGAAATAAAAAATGTAAGAAAATGTTAAGACACACCAAGGGTTGATTTAGGAGATCCTACAGTGGTTGATTAATAGGTATAAAGAAAGAACACAATAAAAAAGAAAGAAAATACATACATATATATATTATATATATTATGTATTTTTAATATATATATATATATTAAAAAAATATAAATACTGGGAAGTTTCTAGAGGTTAAAGAAAGGAAAGAGTGAATCTTTGGAATGAAAATTCCCATTGAGTGTGAGGCAGATATGTAGAGTTGTAACTATACTATATATGTTGAAATTTCAAAACTTCAAAGATACAAAGAAAATCTTACAGCTTTTAGCACAGGGTTAGGAGAGGCAGTTCACCTGCAAAGGGCCCAAAATCAAATTGTTATGCATGTGACTTCTAGTATCAGGCTATACTGGTTTCAATTCCAATTGTATCACTTTCTTATTGTAAAACCATAAAAAAATCCTAATCTTTTTTAATCATCATTTTCCTTAAAATAGATAATGACAGGGCATTTTATATTTGGTTAGTTTTAAGTATTTTGATATCATCCATTAGAGAACTATGCATAGCAAACTGGCACTTTATAAACTTTCAGTAAATATTACTATTATTATAAGTTGGTTCTGTAAGCCAATGGAAAAATATTTTTTAAAAACTGAGGGAAAATTATTTTGAAGCTAAAATTTAATAAGCAACCAAATTATTATTCAGACATAAAAGATAATGATAATTTTGGTTTTATAAATGTTTAGATAGTTCAGAATTTACAGATTCTATTTACATAGACTTATGAAATGAAAAATGGATCCGAGAGAGAAAAATATGAGATATGTAGGATACAATAAACTCAGCGTTGACACTTCCAAAGACACAAGATAGAAAATCACACCTTCGAAGAAAAAAACAAAATACTCATTTAAGAAAAAAGGATACATATAGAAGTTCTACTATGGAGAAGCAAAATATAGATAATTATCTCTAAAACTATCTGCAAAAAGCAAAAACCAAAGACTTTAAACTTTTCTTAAATCAATAAAAATATAAATCTGCAGATTTAAAAAAACTGATATAATCACAAGAAATATAATTTAAAAATTTTAATATTGTAAGACATATTTTAAATATATTGTTGAATTACAAATTCAAGAAAAACTGCATAAGAAGAAGGTTGTCACTTATAGAGTATGTGTTGGGGGTTGGGTGGGATGGCAGCAGTCCGAAATGGATCAGACAGTCATTGTCAATGATTTTAGAAGTCAGAGAATAATAGAACACTTTCTCTAGATTATAGATTCATTAAATTTATCACGTTCTTCAAGTTTGGGTTGAAATGTCATATTTTCAATTACAGCTATTCTGACCTCCCTGCTTAAAATTGTATCCAACAATTCCTAATCCTACTTTCCCTCCATAGTACTTGTCTTCTACTACACAATATTATTTACTCATTTCTAGGTGTACTGCTTTTTGTCTGTTTCTGCCTACTAGAATGTAAGCTTTTGGAGAAAAGAACAATAAGCCAGTACCTGGCACTGGTAGGTCTGAAGCAATTATTCATTAAAAGAATGAATAAATAAACATACAGTATTGAAAAGAGTATGAGAAATGGGTACCCTCATACATGACTGGTGGGTGTGTAAATTATACATTGGTATAATTCATCCTAGAAAATATGCCATATCCACATAAGACCTCTACAGTGATTTTCACTGCACATTCTTTGAATGATTAAAAGTTCAAAATAATCCAAATGCACAGAAAAGGAAAATGGTTAAATAACCTATCGAATTTATGTAACACTCCCGGATTTTTAAATGAACCAGTTTACATTAAAGAATGAAATGAAATAAACATAAATGGGTGAAAAAATCAGGAAAGAAACAGATCAAACTGTTACGTTATTGCTTGAAAGGACAGTGGAAGGACAGTATTGGGAAGAGTATGAGAAAAGGGTACCCACATACATGACTGGTTGGTATGTAAATTATACAGTTACAGCCTTTCTAAGGATAACTTGATGTTATCAATTAAAATTTAAGAATTATCATACTCCCCTATTAAGCTTTTTTATTTTTAGGTATCTATCCTTGAACATATGAAGGATGGAGAAAGATGAAGGCATGAGAGATGTAGAAGGACTTCCACAATTTACTACATATACATATACTTCTGTATTGTCTTACTTTTTTGCAATGAGGACTTCAGATTTTATTGTATAGTATTCTTATGATTAAAAATTTAAAAAAAGCAAATGTTTATGACAATATTTGTCGCATCCTGCATGAACACAGAAGCCAAAAGTAAGTTTCCAGCGGGGCCAAGGGGCTCCAGCCTCATGGACTGAAAGAGCCCCGAATCGGGTCACCGCGTAGCTTTTATCGGTGAGCACAGAAGGAAGTGAGACTGGTTACTCCATCGTCTGTGCGGAACGTTGCCTAGGGGACTGCCTTTTTTCCAAAAGTCCCCATTGTGTTTCAACGTGCATTGTATCTCTATAAGAACACGTAGCCTTGAGGACTCAGTGTACTGAAACCACCACCAGGGGTTGACCTAAACCATTCTTGTTGGCACCTGACCGATGTCGTTCTATCAGATCACCATGGGAGCAGCGTGGGACAAAAGGCAGCCAGGGGGTTGATGATCAACCTCAGAAGGGGTGAGGGGCTGTGCCTCACCTCTGTAGAGCCCAAGCTCTCTCCTGATGGCCCCTATGTGACTGAGCCTGTCTTAGGTTGTTCCTCCCTTGAGGAATCTTACCCGTCATTGACTAAGCAGCCATCCTCCAGGGCCATACAGGGTGATGTGAGGTGTTCTATGCCCCCGTGGCCTCCATGCTTAGCTCCTGCCTTAGGATGTCATGGGGACTGCATGGGGGGACAGATGGGTAGGCGGTTATAAGGCAACAAATATTGACAATTGCATTGTTTATATTAGTAATATTATTATACATAATTATTAGATATTATTAATACTAGCATTGTTAAAAATTTTGTGCTGAGGCCCTTTTCTAATGAATGTATATGTGTTATTGCATTTGATCTTCAAAGCCACTCTGGTACTATTGTCATTCTTTTTTATCCATGAGGACACTATGTTTAGAGAGGTAAATAACTTGCCCAAAGTCTCATGGCAAGTATGTGGCAGAATAGGCCACAAGTCACAGGCCAAAATTTTTTTATTTTCCAAAATACTGCCTCTTAGACTATTACAGCTTTTTAAAGTTGATTGGGGACCAAACTCATACCTTACCCAAAATTGTGTACTTACATACATGGAAGAATTAAATGTCGCTTATAATTTGAAAAGTACCTGAGCAATTTCTACCCTACTTCGTGAGACATATTCTACACAATAAGATTAAATGTAGAATTATTCTCTATTTTAATAATGTCATAACAAAGATCAATTAACAGTTATATCTACATAAGACTAAACTGAAGTTGGCTTTTTTTCCCATGAAAGGTCACATTTTCAACCTGTCATTTCAATAGTGGATTAAACGTATATGCTTTAGAATTACACTCAATTTTTCTGATTTTTCTAGATAAATAATGAGACTTAGAATTAATGATTTAATATTCCTAAACTAGGTCGTTTGTTCTTTCTCATAATAACACTTCAGTAATAAATTAGATTCCAAACTGTTCATTTTACCCACCCTTAGTTGCAGTGTCTGGCATTTGTTTTTTTTTTTTTCTATTCTAAATATGTACATTGCTTTAGAAAAGCAATAAAGAAATATTAAAAACATAAATTAAAGCAAATACAGAGCTCTGGAGGATTTTCCAATATAAGATTTGAACACATTTTAAATGAAGAACATGTTTCAGACTCTGAAGAAAATTAAATAATGGAAAAGAAACAGCCAATTTATATTTACCCAGTGGCCCCAAGTTCAGATTCAAATATTTGAGAAGATACTGAATATTGAGTCATCAATGAGACTTCTGATTACTGGATCTTCTTTTCTTTCCTCATGAATTTGCACATTAGAGCCAGTAATTATTTCACAAGCATTTATTGAACATGGTTTTCTTTCAAAATGAGTTTACAGAGCTACAATGAGTGCATGTGTGTACAGTGTTTTCTTGGTATTGATGATTGGTTTCCACTACATGGTAGGTTACTTGTTGAGCCTCATGAAAAATCTGTGGGGTGAATGGTATTAGGAGATACACCTCTTTCTGGAATAGCACTGAGTAAACCGGTTCTGAGATTTTCATAGTCACATTAGCTGGAAACTAAAAACTAATCTAAAGCACAATTATCCTCATTAGGATCATTTCCTCTTGGAAGGAAGCATGCTTTTCCCTCCTCTTTGCATTTTTCCTATATTTTTCTATCTCAGCTAGATGAATGGAAAATATGCTCATATTTAATATAGTTCCATTTAAATGAACACTTCCTTTAGTCTTCTCTGATAAAATAATCTGTTTTCCCAACATTTTCTAAATTTATAAGATCTTTTAAAAATATTACATCAAAAAAAAATAAAAATATTACATCAAATTTGAGTTTGATGAATGAGCTAAATGCACTGAATTAGGTATTATGGGGTTGAGGGGGAAATAATCTGACTTTCTTCTCTCTTTTTTTCACCTCTTAATTTCTTGGAATAAGAGATCCAAAAGATTAAAAATTAAACTTTATATTTTAAAAAGTAAGTTCAGAATTTTCAAGTATATGGTAAGGAGGATAGAGAAAAAGAAGATAACTTAAAGGACCAGAAAGAATAATTGCTCATTACTTTACAATGCATTTATTTGTTGTAGGAATATTTACCTATGAACCTGGAGGTTTGTCAAACTATTCTCTGGTACACTGCTGGTGGGAGTACAAACTGGTACAACCACTATGAAAGGCAGTGTGGAGGTTCCTCAGAAAATTGGGAATGGAGCTACCATTTGACCCAGCAATCCCCCTTCTGGGGATCTACCCAAAAGACTTGAAAACCTTTGTC